>OZ012740.1:645749058-646349058 GCA_963859935.3 Lathyrus sativus | reverse complement strand
AGTCAATTCATTTGGGACCAATAACTTGTCATACAAGAACCTAAAAAAACATAATCAACATTAGAATATTCAGTTAAACGAGCAAATTTTAAAATGTTCAATTATTTAATTAAAATGGATCGAAGTACCTGATGTATGAATTCATAACACCGACGCCCAATTCAGAATGGTTGAAAACCTGATCAAAATCCTCCTTAGCAATTGTTTCGGGATATTCAAAACCGAAAATACCCGCCTCCATGTGTATTTGACGGATGCCACCCTCAGGCACATCTGATGTTCCGACATATGTTTCAAGGCACATCCTAAATCGAGGAACAAATGCTTTTCTGGGAACCTTGGAAGTTTCAGGCATCTTACCCTTGCTGACTTGTTGCGACTGCTGATCATGAACCTAAAAGTCATATATAAGTTCAGTAATTAATGTATAACAAGATAATCATGTAATTGTAGTAGTACCTGTTTCTTTGATGCAGCTGAATCGGTATCCCGCACAATAATTCTATCATCTTTTGATTTGAATTTTGTAGGAGTCTAAGATCATCATGTAAATAAGAAAATGTAGATGTAAGAATAACTTTCATGTATGGATCATAAAACATTTGAGTATTAAAAGGTTCAACCTACCTCATCATCTATGCAAATGAGATTTGCCGTCCATACCACATATGCTCCTATTGCGTCTCCCACCACTGTTGCACCTGAAATATCATCTGGTATAGGCAACAACGCACTCTCCTCTAATGCAATATCAATATATACTTTCAAAAATCCAGAAGGGAGCGGTTTGTGGTGAAGTAAGTCTCCCAGAAAGTTATGCACCTTTCCCTTGCCAACCATTCGATGAGTAGGTGACGATAAATATAGCCGGCAAAGTGAAATGCCCTAAACAAATAATGATCAGTTAATGTGTCAATTAAGTAAACTGTGCTAAATTAATTTCAATGTAATATATACAATTACCTTTGGAAGCTTCTGCGGACAACCGATACTATCTTTGTCACTAGTAGCTTTACCCTCTGGAGCGCGTCTTTCCGACATGTATCTCTCCTTATCCTTCTATAATTCACGGATTTGCGCTTTCAATTCCTCCAAAGTATCCATCACTTCTTTATTGGTTGGATTTTTTTTCTTTGGCTGCTTATACAGTTTGGATGGAGTGACACCAAATCCCTTACCCCTCACACGCCCAGAATACTCAGGAATATTCAGCACCTGGCTCAGTAAGCTCCTGCAATCATCGTCCTCAGCGGGAGTTATGGTCTGGGATAGAGTCTCCTGAAATATAGATAAAAACATATATAAATATATTATACACTTTTGATCAGTTATTGAAAAAGATAACGTTGTACTTACACATTGTTCAAAGACTTGTTGAACTTCTTCCTGAATGACTCCATCTCGTCCCACACGGGCAGCCTTCCATACAACATGGTCCGGAAGAGATGTCACATCACTCTTCTCCTCTTCCAACTACGCATTAAGACGAATAATAAAGCATTATATCCTATTATATATACTTACAATTTTTTGTAAATATATCATATTAAAGCATTTATATGTACTTACTATTTTTTGTTCTAATCGTGCATATCCCAAACGACCCTTTCTGTATGGATATGCGGGATTTGATGCCCGTTGACGATTTACGCCACTAACAACCTGAAAAAACAAGTTTATCAGAACTCTTATGGAAGAAGTATATATACTAGAAATAGTTCATGATAAGTTGTACTTACTTCAAATTCTTTTGTTCTTCGCTTTGCAACAAACGTCTCCCATTCTTCCTCCGAAATCAAATCCGCGTACTTCATTGGACGCTCCGAGTCAACAAAGTTTCCTTCAGAATCTTTTAGAAACTTGTTTGTTAAAAACTCTTTAAATCCCCTCAAGCGTTTTCCGGCCAATTGAATACAATATTTTCTCCTACGATCTTCAATAATAAAAGATCTCTGCAAACAAACACACATACATATAACATGTTAGTATAATTAATTTAAAGACGTAACTGTCAACATAATTAAAAATAATCAAATATCATACATGAATCTCCGTCCAAATCTTATCTTTAGCCGGTTGTAATGAAACAATTCTCCAATTATCGCAAGTAATCGGAACTTGCAAACGTACAAGTGCTCCGATGTAACTTGTTAGCAACGCACCGTTAGGCTCAACTAACTGATCTCTTTCATTCCAATGAACATCATACTTTACTCCTTTATCTCTCGCACGGATGATTTTTTTCATAATTGTTATGCCTCTTTTAATATTGCCTTCCACGTCTTTTGTTGTTTGTTTTCCATCATGTGATGTTTCCTCGTTGCTGGCCATAATATATATACCTGTAATTTAGAAAAACCAAAGTATCAAATGAATGACATGCAAATATGTAAGTAACAAATATATACATAAGAAATGTGTAAATAAGAAATAATATGTTACAAGTACCTTTAACATCTCTTTCTTTTTTTCGTTGTAACGGGGTTTACTTGTTTCTTAACAACACGGACAAATGGATTGATCCAAATTCCCTCGTTATGATCATTTCTAATATATGATTCGTCCGCTCTAATATTCTCACCTGGATCATCTATAGTATAAGATTCATTCTCAACATCAACATCCCCCTTTTCTCCAATGTTATCATCGATTACTTTGTTGGAAAAAAGAACTATAGACCATGTCGTACTTGTCGGATCAGTGGCATAGAACACTTGTTTAGCTTGCGTGGCTAGAATAAAAGGCTCATCTTTGTACCCCACCTTATTAAGATCCACTTTCAAAAAACCTGATTTATCCATTTGTATGCCACTATTATTTTCAACCCACTTGCATACAAAGATAGGAATCTGAAACTTCTCATAATCAAACACCCAAATGCGCTCGATAACCCCATAATACGAGGAAATGTGCATTGCTTCGGCAAGCACAGTGACACCACTATTTTGCATTTTACTTTTATCATCTTGTTCCTTGGTATAAAATGTGTATCCATTAATTGCGTATGCGCTATAAGAAAACACATGCAAACTTGGACCATATGCTAAACATCTCAACCTTTCTGTTATTGAAGCGGGATCAGAATAAAACTTTGAAAAAATATGCTCCTTGAACCATGTTATAAAACTTCGATTGTGCTCACGTACTATCCAATTTTCATTTCTATTCAGATTTAAACCTCGGAGAACGTCCTTGTGCATTTCAACATACGGCTCAACCTCAATGTCATTGTGCAGAACATACAAATGCACTTGCTCCCGTTCATCCCTTGAAATTGTCACAACTTTATTTTCAATTAACTGTTTACCTACTATTTTTTCAACAATATGAGATTTTGGGAGGCCAATGGATTGAACGTTGGACAAATATTCAGTACAAAACTCAATAGCTTCTTCAACAATGTATCGTTCAACAATACATCCCTCTGGTCGACTTCGGTTTTTCACATACCCTTTCAATATTTTCATATAACGTTCAACAGGATACATCCATCTCATATAGGCAGGTCCACACAGTTGTGTCTCTTTCACAAGATGAACAACTAGATGTACCATTATGTCAAAAAATGATGGAGGAAAATACATTTCAAGCTCGCACAAAGTAATAACTATTTCTCTTTGCAATGTTGGTAAGATCGCAGGATCTATCACCTTACTACAAATTGACCTAAAGAAAAAACACAATTTAGTTATTGCGCCTCTCACATTTTTTGGCAAAATAGAACATATACCTATTTGTAGAAAGTGTTCCATTATAACATGGCAATCATGTGTCTTTAAACTTTTTAAATTGAGGTCTTTCATAGAAACAAGTCTTCTAATATCTGAAGAGTATCCTTCTGGAACTTTAACTTCACTCAGAAACTTACATAGTATCTTTTTCTCCTTTCTAGATAAAGTATAAGCAGTAGGTGGTAGATATGTGCGGTTTCCTTTCTTCAAGGGTCCTAATTCATTTCTTATTCCCATTGCTACCAAGTCCTTTCTTGCTTTAAGGTCATCCTTAGACTTTCCTTGTATATTGAGTAACGTACCAATAACACTTTCAAATACATTTTTTTCAATAGGCATAACATCAAGAAAATGTCTTACATACAACGACTTCCAATACGGCAACTCAAACAAAATTGACCTCTTCTTCCACCCACGCGTGACAAGCGTATGAGCAAAAGGCTTGCCAAACTTAGTACTCACATCTTTCACCTTTTCAAAAATTTGTTCGCCGGTCAATGTAGGTGGAGCTTTACGTTGTTCTGAATTTCCATTGAATGCTTTTCTCCACCCACGGTAGTGATGACTAGAATTTAAGAATCTATGATGACCAAGAAAGACATTCTTCTGACCAAATTTCAACCGCGTCCAATCTGTGTTTTCTTCACAGATATGACACGCACATTGACCTTTAATGCTATACCCCGATAGATTTCCGTATGCTGGGAAATCATTAATTGTGCCAAACAACATCGCCCTCAAATTGAAACTTTCTTTCCTATATCCATCATAAACCTCCACACCGTTCTCCCACAAACTCTTTAAGTCTTCGATAGAGGTGTCAGGTATACGTCTATGTCATTCTCTGGTTGTTTAGGGCCAGAAATTAACATAGATAACATCATGTACTTACGCTTCATACATAGCCATGGAGGTAGGTTATAAATCATAATAATTACAGGCCATGTGGAATGTGAGATACTCTGCAGACCATGCGGATTCATTCCATCAGTCGATAATGCCAAGCGAAGGTTTCTAGCTTCTTCTCCAAAATCAGGATAATCATTATCAATTTTCATCCACTGTGGTGAATCTGCCGGATGTCGATACTTCCCATCTACAATTCTATCATCTGCATGCCAAGTCAGGTGTTTTGCATCTGTTTCACTACGAAACATGCGTCTGAATCTCGAAATTATAGGAAAATACCATAATACTTTTGCTGGTGACAATTTTTTCTTATACCGAGATACACCGCATTTAGGACACTCGTTTAATGATGCATATTCATTTTGAAACAAAATGCAATCATTTGGACAAGCATGTATCTTATCATAGCTCATGCCAATAGAGCATAACATTTTTTAAGCTTCATAGGTTCGATTGGGAAGAACATTATCCTCCGGAAGCATCTCTTGAAGTAGGGCTAACAACTCTGTGAAACTTTTATCCGACCATCCATTACCCGCCTTTAAATTGTACAACTTTAATACCGCGGACAATCTTGTGAAAGTAGTGCAACCTTTATACAACGGTTTCTCTGCATCGCTTACCAACCTCTCTAACATCTTGGGACAATCTTGAAGATCTTCTTCAAGTGCTTCTGCAATCTCTTCAACTCGATCACAATCATATGTATCCCTGCCATTGTCCTTTGAAGCACATGTCGTATTATTCTGGGGTTCAACATTCTCGTTACTTATCTCACCATGTAATGTCCAACATGTGTAACTTCGATCAATTCCATGTCTCATTAAATGAGATTCCAACTGAACGGCGTCAACTCGACGCCCATAACAGTATCCTAAGCAAGGACATGTGATCCTACTGGGGTCTTTGGCGTGTTCAACAGCAAACTTAACGAACTTCGATACCCCATTCTCGTACTCTTTTGACAATTGATTACCAGACATCCATTTTTTATTCATACTAATTGAGTAATCTACACTAAACTATAAAAGTTAAACAAAACAGAGAATACCTGTAAGGAAATCACTAACTTCTAAGAATGCTACGCAATAGGATGCTTGGAAACGATCACAACTTTGCTCTTCATAGGTAACCCCTATAGCAGACAAAATATAAATTTTATTAAAATCATATTAATAATTAACCAAGACAAATCATATTAAAAATACTAGATAATCCACCAAAACAAATCATATTAAAATTACTAGATAATCCTTAAACCAAAATGACACCCTTACTAAACATTGAGAAATCCTAACTAAACATATAAAACCATAATAACATATAAAACCATATCATATAAAACCATATTCATGTTGGTTTTATAAACTCTCTTATCCATATAAAACTCTCTTAAAAATATAAACTTCTTAAAAACTCTCTTATACATATAAAACTCTCTTAAAAAAATATATGTATAAACTCTCTTATCCATATAAAACTCTATTAAAAAATATAAAACTCTCTTAAAAACTCTCTTATACATATAAAACTCTCTTATCCATATAAAACTCTCTTAAAAAATATAAACTCTCTTAAAAACTCTCTTATACATATAAAACTCTCTTAAAAACTCTCTTATAAACTCTCTTATAAACATTGCATTTTCATGACCAAACAGTTATCACAAACAATGGTGAAACTCTCTTAAACATTGAAACTCTCTCAAACAATGGTTAAAAACTCTCTTAAAAACTCTCTTATAAACTCTCTTATAAACTCTCTTAAACATTTCATGACCAAACAGTTATCACAAATAAAACTCTCTTATAAACTCTCTTAAAACATACAAAATATAAACTCTCTTAAAAAATATAAACTCTTGTAGAAAACACATTCAGTTCAAATACTTAACTCTCATATATAAACTCTCAAATCTAAACTCTCAAATATAAACTCTCAAATATAAACTCTCATATAAACTCTCAAATAAAAACTCTCTATTCTACTTAAAGATTACAGCAACAATGGTGAAAACATATTCAGTTCTACTTAACTTGATTGCATTCAAATAATAAAAACATATTCAGTTCTACTTAAAGATTACAGCAAAAATGGTGAAAATATACGTAAAAAAGAAAACCAGAGTAAAACTTCAAATACCGTAACAATGGCGGAAATGCAATGCAGACGAGCAGAGGGACGGTGAACGGCGGCGAAATACAACAGAGGAGGGCGACGGTTGGACAGACGGCGACGGTTGGACGGCAACGGTGGTTTATAGGGCAACGTTCTTTGTTCGTCAGAGAAAAAGAAAGAAAGAAATACGTAATGACTGTTCTGTTTCTCATAAAAATTCTGGTGGGTATTTTAAATTAATTCTAATAAACCTATAGCAGCGCTTTTTAATAGCTTTAGCAGCGCTTTAAAAAGCGCTCTCAAAGACCTTCTAATGTAACCCATATAGCAGCGCTTTATGGAAAAAGCGCTCTCGTAGACCAGACCTACAGCAGCGCTTTAGAAAAGCTCTGTCTTTGGGCTGTCTTAGACCCCCCATTTAGCAGCGCTTTTTGGAAGCGCTGCCTTAGGACCCCCCTTTAGCAGGACTTTTTAAAAAGCACTGTCTTTGGGCTGTCTTAGACCCCCCTTTTAGCAGCGCTTTTTAGAAGCGCTGTCTTAGGATCCCCATTTAGCAGCGCTTTCTGAAAAAGCGCTGTCTTTGGTTATCAATTTTTTTCTTTTTTTTTATTCCTCTTTAGCAGCGCTTTTTCTAAAAGCGCTGTCTTTGTATGCGCTGCTAAATGTCATTTCTGGCGTAGTGCATGTCTTTTAATTTTAATTTAATTTAATGGTCTCAATTAGTTATCTATTCAAGTGCGTTGATATTTTCTCTCATGGTATTTAATTATAATATTGAAATGCTATACTTTAATAAAAATATATAGAGATTAATTACTATATATTGATTGTGTAAAAAAATTTACACGGTCAATTCATCACCAATATCCATTTACATTACTTTATAAGTGGTTAAAATGAAAGTCAAATTTCTTCCAATATTCAATGTCTATTATTAACTGGCTATGTAAAATTATTTTACATTATCAGTACATTTTAATTAAATTCAAATATATATAAAATTTTGCAAAAAAACTCGTTAGTGATTTGTTAATTTAATAATAATAATAATAATAATAATAATAATAATAATAATAATAATAATAATAATAATAATAATAATAATAATAATAATAATAATAATAATATTTAGTAGCAATAAAAAATAGTTTATTTCCTTTATAAATCATATTACTGTGTGCATATTTTTCCACTAATCTTTAATTATTACTTTGACAAATGTTTGAATATAATTCATTTCATATGAACTATTTTATTCTTTTGTTACAACATATGCACTACAGTTAAAAATGGTAATAAAATATATTTAGTAAAAAATGGTAACAAAATATATCATTATAATGTCATTCAAATAAATAAAAAAATTAAATTTTCATTCTCATAACACTTTAGCACGAGGTTTCTTTCTATTTATATTGTCATTGTCATTGTCATCACCATTGTTGTACTTTAGTTTGTAACGCGACACCCCACATTCTGGATATTGGTCTAAATTTTCATACTCTTTCATGTATAATATGCATTTATTAGGGCATGCATGTATTTTGATATACTCCAAACCCAATGGACACAATATCTTCTTGAAATCATAACAACGATCAGGAAAATTGTTATCTTCTGGTAGCATTTGTTTTAGCAAATTAAGAAATTACTTGAAACTCTTATCTGACCATCCATTTTTTACTTTCAGATTAAACAATTTTTAAACCACACACAATCGTGTAAAACTTGTGCACTCCAAATATAAAGGAGTTTCCTTATCACTACATAAAGTATCATAAATATAGGATTTCTTAAAAGAAGATTCTCGAATATCACGAAACATATCTTCTAGACGGTCATCCATATATTCATCTTCATCAACTTCATGACTTTGTGACACAAGGTTTTGATTTTTTTCCACCTCACGATGCCACCTCCATATTTTATAATTTTGACATATACCATCACAAGATAGGTGATGGAATATCTCATCTTTCTTACCTTTATTTATATTCTTGCAATTAACACAAGGAGAATAAAAGATAACATTATTGTAGCGAAGGTTTTGATTAGCGTATTCAAGGAATTCAAGAACTCATTTTTCATATACCGTATCTAATCTATCGGCTTTCAACACACTACGATCCATAATAAATTCTAAAATTTATACAAAAACAATATTTTGAATGGGACAACAAAATCTAAACATAAAACATGTTCAGTATAATAATAAAACTCTAAAACTTAAATATTTGGATAAAGCATGTGAACTTTGCAAGAAACAGATCACAAAATCCAACAACAAAACATAAAGCATATTCAGTACAATAATACAACTCTTAATCTTAATCGTATGGAAAAAACATATGAGCTTCGAAATCAAACAAGAGAGTGAAGATTGTGAAGATTATCAAGAATTATGAAGATAAGGAAGAGAATGAAGTTTGCACGAAACATACCGTACTTCGAAGAGACCAAGAAAGAAGATAGTAGAGATTATCAAGATTGTGAAGATGAAGATTTCGCAATCGCTATCGCTGTCGTCTCTGGTTTGCTAGTTAGCTTAGGGCATATTATGAAGGAAATAATGAATCTGTTTTTTTTAAATTTATCAAGAAATACTTTAATCACGGTTGATATTTACAACTGCAGTGAAATATATATGTAACTAACCGTGATTAAATAGCTTTCAATATATATATATATATATATATATATATATATATATATATATATATATATATATATATATATATATATATATATATATATATATATATATATATATATATATATATATATATATATATATATATATATATATATATATATATCACGATGCATCCAATTTGCAATTTTACAACTGTGGAATGCATAACCGTAGTAGAATTAGTGTTACCGAACGCGTATTTTGTAGTAGTGAATATTGTTATTGTTGTTATTGTTTGGTTGTTTTTGAGATTCAATGTTTAATGTTATTGTTGTTGTTGATATCAAATGTTAATTGTTGTTGTTGTATTAACTTACCAAAATCTTAACATTTTTCTTAAAGGTTGTTAAAAAGAATAGTTTTTATAGGAATATAATTATTACTATGTGACTTAGAAATTTGACATAACAAAATTTTGTACTTAGCAAAGTTATCATTCAAATTGTATAATTAATTTGTGTATGGTTTTGATTTGATATTTAGAAATTATGTAGATATGAATTGTAGTTGAATGAAAGATAATATATTAAGTAATGAGTATTAAAATGTAGTTGCTCAATTTTTTGAACTCGCCAAAAGAAACCTTCCAAACAATAAAGGACTTTATATTGCCCTTGTAAAATATGAGAAAATACCAAAACACGTGGAAAAAAGAAGAAATATTTTTTATCTATGTTGTGATGGAATTGTTAAAATTATACGACATGAGTTTAACATGATGAAGTGAAAAAAAATTATGTCATATAGAGATTAAATTGATGAAGATATAAATGATAGACAAGAAGATATGATTCGTGATATTAAAGAAGATTGTTTTAAGAGAGCCCTTGTGTATGATACTTTACGTAGAGACAGAGAAGAGTCATTATTTTTTGGGTACAAAAATTTTAGACAATTGTAAATTGTGTTAATATTTTTTAATCTAAAGGAAAAAAGTAAATAAACAGGTAGAAGTTTCACTAAATTAGTTAAATTTTTGAATGACGTGCTTCTAGAAGGTAACACATTGCAGAACTGTAATTATGAGAGCAAGAAGATATTGTGTTCAATGGGTTTGGACTATGTCAAAATACACGCATTTTATAATGATAGCATATAATACAATAAAGAGTATGAAAAACTGAATGAGTTGTTGATGTGTGGGGAGTCACAATACAAGGTGAAGAACAGTGGTGCTGCTGATGATGATGGTGTAAGCAAAAAGGGTCCTCGTGCCATTGTGATTTGGTACATGCCAATAATTTCTATATTCAAAAGATCATTTGCTAATGAAAATTATGCAAAGAATATTAAATGGCATGTAGATGTAATAAAGAGTGATGGAAAATTTTTACATGTAGTTGATTCTTTGATATCGAAAAAAATTGATTTGATGTTTTAGAAGTTTGGACATGAGCCAATAAACCTTTGGCTTGAACTTGTTTTTTTTTTTTTTTTGTGTAAGCAATTTATTGGCTGTAATTCATTCTTTAAACGTGAACAAATACAAATTTTTTACTTTAAAATTAATAATAAATAATTTTAGTTTTATATATAAAGCATCAAGTTTTTTCACTTTTTCTTTAAACTTAATTCATTTTATGTCTCTAAACTTTATTTTTCATTTACAAATTCATATTTTTCCCTTAAATAAAACTCTTTTTACTGTTTTAATTGTTGTTGTTGATTTTCATGTTGTTTATGTTATTTTGTTGTGTTGATGTAGTTGTTATATTTGGGAATAATTTTTCAATATTTTTATCCAAGGCAAAAATTAAATAATTATTGATTGCGTTGGGTGACAATATTGAAAAATCTATTCTTAAGCATACTTAGAAAATATTGCAACCTAATATTATGTTTATCATTATATTTGATTTAAATCGGCACCCTTATTTTATTTAAAATGTAAATATGATATTCCATTGGTTTTTAAATCCAATCGAGTAAGAAACCCCTTGACGCCCTTATGTTATTTTATTTATAATTAAAATATAAATCAACTATACTCTTGGTTGTTAATTTTAACTGAGAGAAAAACTCCAACAATAATGGTTTCTAAAACACATTGTTAGCTGTAATTAAATTTTGATTTTCTAAAGAAATATTTTATCCTTAGCAAATAAAACATATGTTTCACCTTCTCTATCTAACGAACAAAATACCATATTCCTTAAACTCGAAAACACCATTTTTCGTATTTTCTAGTAAACCAAACCAAACATCATCTTTCAAGTTGAACAAAGTAAATAAAGGAGGAAGTAAACTTGAAAGAAACTAGAACCAAACTTCATAGTCAAAGTAAATATTATTGTTGTTGTTGTTGTTGTTGTCATCGTTCATATTTTTAATGTTGTTGTTGTTGTTATTGTTGTTGTTGTTGTTGTTTTTGAGATTGAAAGTTTAATGTTATTGTTCTTTTTGTTGTTGAGACCGAAACTTAATTGTTGTTGTTATTGTTGTTGTAACTTACCAAAGTCTTAACATATTTCTTAAAGGTTGTTAAAATAAGTAGTTTATATAGGTGTAAAATTATTACTTAGTTGGATGAAAACCGATATATTAAGTAATGAGTATTAGAATGGACTTGTTCAATTTTTTGTACTCGCCAAAAGAAACCTTCTCGACAATAAAGGATTTTTTATTGTCCTTGTAAAATATGAGGGAATAAAAAAACACGTAGAAAGAAAGAAATATTCAATCATATATGTTGCGACGTAATTTGTCAAAATTATACGACCTGAGTTTGACATTGTGAAGTAAAATAAATAAATTAAGTCATATAAAGATTAAATTGATGAAGATATGGACAGTCAACAAGAAGATATGATCCATGATATTAGAGAAGAATATTTTAGGAGAGCCTATGTGTTTGATACTTTACGTAGTGACAAGGAAGAGTCTTTATTTCCGAGGTGCAAAAATTTTACACAATTGTCAATTCTGTTAAGAATTTTTAATCTAAAGGAAAAAAGTAGATAGAGTAATAAAATTTTCACATAATTACTTGAATTTTTTAAAGACATACTTCTAACCGTAATTATGAGGACAAAAAAATATTGTCCTATGGAGTTGTACTATGTCAAAATACATGCATGCCATAATGATATCATATAATACAAGAAAGGTTATGAAAAACTGAACGACTTCTTAATGTTTGAGAGTCGCGCTACAAGGTGAAAGACAATGGTTTAAAGTCACATCTCCTAATTTTTATTTTTTCTTTGAATTTCAAAAGTGAGACTAATGGGTGTCGCTCCGCCTCTACGTTGATTGCTTATCGTCTAGGTTTTGTTGTTCTTTTCATATGGTCTCACACACTTAGGATTTATAATGGTCATTTAGGGTTATCAAAAATTTGAAATTACTAATATTATCCTTTTGAATGTTATTTAGTGAAAATAAGTTATAAATAGTTAAATAAAATAGAAATTCTAACATTTTAAATATAAAAAATTAAATAAAATTGAATTTATCATTAAATCTATTTGTTTTTTATATATACTTGACTAAAAGATAAAAATAAACGGAATAAAAATAAATCTCTCAGAAACATACATTGTTTGATTTAACTTTTAAATAAAATTTCACTAGTTAAACGGCTCAGACTAATCAAAATGCAATTGAAAAAGTAGTCGAAAAATTAAAACGAACACGTCAGGTTAAACTATGAAAACCGTAGATTAAGAATTGACGTTTGCAAGCTCGATTTTGAAATTTTTCGTCTAATGATTTTACGCACAGTTGGAAATCAACTCAACTAATCTGTCTGTAAATCCGAAAAATTATTCTGACGAACAATTTGAAAATTATGCGAGATGAAATGCATGTTATGATATGCATATGATGTTAATGATTCGATGAATGCATTTATTCAGCGATTCAGGGTCAAAATTGGGGTACGACATAACCCATACTCAATTTTTTACTTGTAATTACGAGAAGTTTAAAGTTATTTTATTTTAGAACTTGAAATCTAATCCATGTTTATGACTGTTGCAAAAGCAAAGTCAAAATAGATATCGCTCATGTACCAAAAGATAATGATTCGACATCTGAATGCAAGTTGCTAAACAATTGAGTTCGAGGCGCCACTCACAAGGTGACTTGATCTCAATTGAAAAATAATGAAGAATGTAACGTCGCGTGACAAGGCATACGCTCTTAATAGATATTCTTAGTTGTGCTTGAAACATGTTTAGATGTGCACGCCACAAAAATAGGTGATATACAACTTTATCTAATTTTCTATAAAAAGGAATTAGAATTTCTCGTAATATAATTTAAACTCTTAAATTGTCAATTTTGTCATGACAATAAACATTAAAAGAAGGTGTATAAATCAACATTATTCAACTTTAATTTTTAAATCACAATTACAATAATAGCGACATCTTTAAGTAGTTGTTATAAAAAAAACTTGGTTTTGTTAGTCCAAACTAAAAAGGTATATAATGCAAACTTCTTTTTTCATGATTTTTAACAAGTGTAAATTAGTGAACACGGGTAAGAAAATAATCTACAAGGGTAAGAAATAAACTATATTGGCCAATTGTAAGTCATATTAGAGTGTGCATGTTCTTTTCACTTAAATCTGACTTAGTACATAAACAGGTACTTGCATATAACTAATTTTATATGGACTACAGTTAAAAAAATGGCAACAAAATATCATTATAGTGGCATGCAAATTAGTAAAAATAAAAGTTGTAAAGACTCCAGGGGAAGGACCAGATACTTTATATGTTTTTAAGACTCCAATTACACCATCTTTGGTTTGTAATAGACTCAACTATGGCCTAACTTCTGATACATCGGAAGCAAGAACAATAAAAGTGAGAGAGGATTTGAGTGTTGTATACATTATGTTCAATGAATATAAGGGCTTTGTTTTTTGGAGTTGTATTGCTTTATTATGCCTTGAATTGTATTGCAGAAATAGCATCATGGAGAGATCCTATTTATAGGTAAAATGACACTTGTAAATTTTAAAAGCAAGTGACAAATACGTTTGCAGAGGAAACACACAACGAACGTTCTTTTGATTTGAAGAAAATTGGTACGTATGAAAGTGATGTTACTAATAAAGTAAATAGTTCTTGTAATATTAAGAACTCAATTCCTATTTACATACATTGAAAGACATATTTCATTTTTCACTTTATTTTTGCACTTTTGCATCAATTTCTTTCCCTTTTGCACTAAACTAACATTTTTTCCCTCCAAACTTTATTTTTCATTTATAAATTTATATTTTTTTCCAAAACCAAACTCTATTTTGTGTTGTAATTGTTGTTGTTGATTTTATTGATATTTATGTTGTTTTGTTATGTTGATGTAATTGTTATATTTGAGTTCTCAATATTTTTAGTCAAGAGAAAAACTCAATAATTTATTGGTTGTGTTGGTTAATAATACTGAAAATTTTATTTTTAATCATACTTAGACGATATTGCAATCTAAAATTGTGTTTATGATTATATTTTTTTTTAAAATAGCATCTTTATTTTAATTTTTTATATTTAAAATGTAAATATGATATTCCATTGGTTTTTAAATCCAACCGAGTGGAAAATTAATGACGCCTTTATTTTATTTTATTTATTTAATTAAAATATGAATTAACTATTCTCTTGGTTGTAAATTCTAATTGAGAGGAAAATTCCTAATATTATTTTTCAAAACACAACGTTAGCTGTAATTCAATTTTATATTTCTTATAAAAAAATTATCTTTAGTGAACAATACATATTCTTCACCTTCTCCACCTAACGAACAAAACACTATATTTCATTAACTCGAAAACATCATTCTTCATTTTCTCCACTAAACCAAACCGAACTTCATCTTCCAAGTTGAACTAAGTAAAGAAAGGAGGAAGGAAACCTAAATGAAACCAGAAGAAGAAAACTTAAACGAAACTCGAATAAGAAACTTGTAGCTAAAACCAGATCCTTTCTTTAACTCTCTCATCATGTTTTCATTACATAAATACTTTTTCCATATTTGTACCAGTAATGTTGTTATTTTTTAGATATTTAAGGTTTAATGTTATTGTTGTTTTAGAGACTCGGGATTTAATATTGTTGTTACTAGTGTTGTTGTTGTTGCTACTGCTACTTTTGTTATTTTTGTAGTTGTAATTCTTTTTGAGATTGAAGGTTTAATATTATTGTTGTTTTTGTTGAGATCAAATATTAATTGTTATTATAGTTGTATTTACTTATCAAAGTCTTAACATATTTCTTAAAGGTTGTTAAGAGAGTAGTTTATATATGTGTAGTATTATTACTATGTGACTTAGCAATGTGACCTAACAAAGTTTTAAACTTAGAAAAGTTATCATTCAAAATTCATAATTAATTTGTATATGGTTTTGATTTTATTTTTATAAAGTACGTAGTTATGGATCATAATTGGATAAAAGTTAATATATTAAGTAATAACTATTAGAATGGAGTTGTTTAATTTTTTGAACTCGCCAAAAGAAACCTTCCAGACAATAAATACTTTTTATTTTCCTTCTATATTATGAGGGATATCAAAATAAATGAAAAAAAGGAAGAAATAGTTAGTCATCTATATTGTGATCAAATTTGTCAAAATTATACGACATTAGTTTGACATGGTGAAGTGAGAAAACAAAATTGATGCAGATGTGGATGATCAACAAGAAGATATAATCTATGATATTAGAAAAGATTATTTTAAGACAACTGGTGTGTATGATACTTTACGTAGTGACAAGGAAGAATCTTTATTTCTGCGATGCAAAAATTTCAAACAATTGTCAATTGTATTAAGACTTTTTAATCTAAAGGCAAAAAGTAGATAAACTGATAAAAGTTTCAATGAATTACTTGAATTTTTTAAAGACATGATTTTAGAAGGTAACATTTTTGCCTAACAGTAATCATAGGGCCAAAAAGATATTGTGTCTAATGAGTTTGGACTATGTCAAAATACATGCATGTTGTAACACCCTAATTTTTAGTAATTATTTATATATATTATATTAATTAATTAACTGTGTGATTTTGTCCGTAATTGATATATTTGGATTTTTTATTTGGTGGAAATGATATAGAAATAATAGAAATAAGATAATTGAATCTATTGGATGAAAATATGAATAGTAAAGATGTGGTTATGATTAGTAAGCCCATTAGTTACTAAAATTAGTTGTTATAAGGATTTTATATATAAAGAGAAAATAGAGTTAATAGGGAAAAAAGAGTAAAAGAAACTAAGATAGAGAAAAGGAAAAGGGGAAAAGAGGAGAAGAAAATCTAAGGAGTAAACTCAAGAGTTCATCAAGAAATCAAGGTAAGGGTTGGTCATTACATAGTTATGGGATTGTATGATAGTGTATGATGAGTAGTATCATATTTAGATTAAAAATCCTTAATTTCCATGATTTTGAAATTGATGATTACATGATGTATGATGATAGGATCCTTAAATATGTGTTGTGAGCTGTTATAATTGTCATATAATGGTAGTATTTCGAATTCTGGAACTAAAATGTTTTATGGAATCTAAATTGGAGGTCCGGAAGGCCTCCGACAGTGAAAATGAGTTTTTATGGGCTCAGACACAGGTGGTCATGCCATCTCCCCTCTTTTGGAGTGCAAAAGCGTGATTTTCTGACTTTGGAGTGCCACGGGTCGTGCCCGCTGACAGGGGCGCCCAAGTCAGCTCGTTGGATTTCATACCCAGAATTGTCTCGATCATAACTTTTGATTCGTAAGTCCGTTTTGGTCCCCGTTTGAAGCGTCGGAAAACTAATGAATAAAGTTATAACATAGTATGGATAAGAGAATTGGTTTACTAATATTTTTATATTTAATATGTTTGGGAAGGCAATTGTGTATATGTTCTATTAATGAATTGTTGAACTGTTTGCTGCCGGTTGCGAAATTATGTGTGGGTAATTTATCGAATACCTTATTTATATATATTATATTAATTAATTAATTGTGTGATTTTGTGCAAATTTGATATATTTGGATTTTTTATTTGATGGAAATGATATAGAAATAATAGAAATAAGATAATTGGATCTATTGGATGAAAATATGAATAGTAAAGATGTGGTTATGATTAGTAAGCTCATTAGTTACTAGAATTAGTTGTTATAAGAATTTTATATATAAAGAGAAAATAGAGTTAATAGGGGAAAAAGAGTAAAAGAAGCTAACATAGAGAAAAAGAAAATGGGAAAAGAGGAGAAGAAAATCTAAGTAGTAAACTCAAGAGTTCATCAAAAAACCAAGGTAAGGGTGGGTCATTACATGGTTATGGGATTGTATGATAGTGTATGATGAGTAGTATCATATTTAGGTTAAAAATCTCTAATTTCCATGGCTTTGAAATTGATGATTACATGATGTATGATGGTAGGATCCTTAAATATGTGTTGTGAGTTGTTATAATTGTCATATAATGGTAGTATTTCGAATTCTAGAACTATATTTTTTTATGGAATCGAAATTGGAGGTTTGGAAGGTCTCCGACAGTGAAAATGAGTTTTTATGGGCTCAGACATAGGTGGTCATGTCAGCTCCCCTCTTTTGGAGTGCAAAAAAGTGATTTTCTGACTTTTGAGTGCCACGGGCCGTGTCCTCTGACACGGGCGGTCAAGTCAGCTCGTTGGATTTCATACCCAGAATTCTCTCGATCATAACTTTTGATTCGTAAGTCCGTTTTGGTCCCCGTTTGAAGCATCGGAAAACTAATGGATAGAGTTATAACATAGTATAGATAAGAGAATTGGTTTACTAATATTTGTATATTTAATATATTTGGGAAGGCAATTGTGTATATGTTCTATTAATGAATTGTTGCACTGTTTGCTGCCGGTTGCGAAATTATTTGTGTGTAATTTATCGAATACTTGTGTTTGTGCTTGTATAAGTATATTTTGGTGTGTGACAACATGAAATTCATGATGGTTATTTTTTGTTGTAATAATAATACAGTTGTGATTGTATTGTAAAATGTGTTGTATACCATTTGAAAGTGAATTGTGTGTGGATGATTTCTTAAAATGTGCATGTATGTGTAATTGTGTGGTAAATCAATTACGATGAATTATTGAAGATATGCATGGATGTTAAAATTGAGGGATAACCTTAATTGTATATGATTGTTAAAATTGAACATACATCATTGTAGTCAAGATCCAATGCTTGTTAGTTCCGTAGGAACTAGTGACTTGTCCCAAACCTAGAGAGGAGTTTGAAGCTTAAAGGACAGGCTTTTGTGTGTTATTGGTCTAGAGCACGGACTCGGTTTAATGTAAAAATCGAAAAATAATAACAGTGATTGGTACCACATGCATGAGTATTGCATTTGAGTCTTGCATTATGTGAATTTGATGAATTGGTGAAATTATGGATTTGCGAGTATGTACTTATGAATAGCATGGTTGCTTGAGTGATGCTATGTTTATAAAGAATTTGAAGTGTGAAAATAGTTATGTTATGCATGTATGCTATGTATTATATATTATTATATGATTTCGATAATTATGTGAATTCTCACCCTTTTGTTGGAATGATGTTTTATGTGACATCGCTCAGGTACTGAAGAGTAGAGTTGCTTCTAGTACGAGGGTAGTTGTTAGAGTTGCTTCTAGTACGAGGGTAGTTGTTGGAGTTGCTTACTTTATTTTCCTTATTTATTTATGTTCGAGTCATGCTCTGATCATGTAATACTAGGAATATTTTGATTCATGTTTTGAGAGATATTTTATGTAATCTATTTTATTTTGCTATCGTTATTTACATTATGTGGAGTTTTGGCTTTCATACCTAAGTGGTTATATGAATGAGTTATCTTTGAGACTATTTATTAAGTTCATTATGAATGAAAGTTATTATGCTGCTACATGCTATGTGAAAGTGTATGAAAAGCATGAATGCAATTTAAGTGTTATCAAGCATGATAGGTGTATGTGTGATGTTTGAATTATATGTGACACCCTTATTTGAGATGCATATCATCTTAGTCTTATTTATGACGTATTGTGTATTAAGATTCTTTTAATCTAAGAGCAAAAAGTAGATAAATTGATAAAAGTTTTAATGAATTACTTGAATTTTTTAAAGACATGATTTTAGAAGGTAACATTTTTGCTGAACAGTAATCATAGGGCCAAAAAGATATTGCGTCCAATGGGTTACTATGTCAAAATACATGCATGCATGTCATAATTATTGCATATAGTACAATAAAGAGTGTGAAAAATTGAATGTGTTCTTGATGTGTGGGATTCACACTACCAGGTGTAGGACAGTGGTGCTGATGATGATGACGGTGTAAGCGAAAAGGGACTTCCTGTCATTGTAATGGGTACATGCCAATAATTACACGGTTCAAGAGACTTTTTGTTGATGTAAATGACATAAAGAATATTAAATGACATGCATGTGGTAAGAAAATGTGATGGAAAATTTTTCCATATAGTTGATTCTTTAAAATGGAAAAAAATTGATTCGTTATTTTCAAATTTTAGACATGAGACAAGAAATCTTAGTATTGAACTTGTCACCGATGGAATGTATCAATTTGGTAATCAAAGTAATAACCATACTCATGGGATGTTCTTCTCATAATTTACGACCTATCTTTGTTGTTGTGTATAAAGCGCAAATATATAATGTTATCTATAATTATTTCGAATCCAAAATAACTAGTAAAAAATATAGATGTTTATTTAAATCCATTGAATGAAGATTTAAAAGTTTTATGGGAGAAATGCATTGATGTTGATGAAATGTATCCGGGTGAAATTTTAATATGTGTGTTGTGTTGTTTTACACAATCATTGACTTCCTGCATATGGTTATTTTTATGTGTACAATGTTAAGTGTGTATTGTTTGTGAAGATGAAATAGGATCCCACAAAACTAAATAATGGAAAAAATATTGTTTACTGTATGCATCAAAAATTTCAAGGACCCAATCATCCAAATTGTAGATTGCAAAAAGCTTTTAATGGTTAATAAGAGTTTTATACCAATCCAAAGCCCCATGGCAGGCATTTTAAAATATGTGATATGGTCTATTCCAATTGAGTTGGAGCTTTCCCTACTGTGTGGATAGAACCACTTCTTTTAATACTACATCACCCTCTTGCATCTCTCTAGGCATGAATTTGGAGTCATACCTTCGAGAAGTTCTATGCTTTGCTGTAAATTCTCGGACATGGTCGACTTCTCTTAATCCTTCGATCAGGTCCACCGCACATTTCAATCCAACCTTGTTTGCTTCTTCAATAAATTGGGGTCGTCGCCACCAAGGCATCTCACTCTCCATGTGCAGCATGGCATCTCCACCATTCACCATGACGAATAGAGTTCCATATGTGATTGTGTGCAGAATAGTATGGTATGACCATAATATCTTGTGAAGAAATTCTACTCATAATCCCTTTGCATCATCAAACTTCTTCTTGAAGCCTTACAAGACTACTATGTTTGATGATGATGCTTGTCCATTAGACTGCGGGTGCACGACGGATATAAACTTTGTATGTACTTTTGGGTCTTAGCAAAACTCATTGACCATGGCATTGGCGAGCTGAGTACAGAAGAAAATCAATATATTAAAGTTGACAATTTTTTGCAAAATTAATTAGTGGTAACCATTTTCAAATGGATGTCATAGGATTTTAGTACCTTCTTAATGCATAATCCAGTCATGAATTTAAGATTTGATTTCAAAGATCATTGTTTTTTGGTTTTAAAAAGTTTTTATCAATGCTTTTTTTATTTAAATAAATTTTGATGATAACTTCATTTGTAAACAAGAAATCCTTAAATTTTAAGGCGCAACACTCTCCAATACTCACCAGCATAAGTAATCCATCTTTTCTTTAGCTTTTAACTTTTGAGAACATCAAAAATTAATTACATTAACATCAAAAAGTTGGTATAAATATTTAAAAATAAAATATATTATATTATATATATATATATATATATATATATATATATATATATATAAAGTTTACCAAAGTTGGTATTATGTAAGATCAAGTCATATAAGTTAAAATTAATACCTCCAAATATGTCCATATACTTTGTTTCACATCAGCGTCTACCTTATTTCAATCATCTATTAATATACTAACTCTTATTTGACCAAGTAATATCACATAACTTCTAAAAGTCAAAACATTTTCATCATATAACACCTCCCATTTTGCATATCAAACTCAACACCTCCCATTTTGCATATCAAACTCGACCCACTTCTTACATGTTTTGTGAACTTTTGTCAATGTTATCGTCGTGGTAGAACCTCAAGTATTTCTTGTTTTCTTCTGGTGATTGAAGGTACCCTTCATTTTAGGAGGGGGTGCTGGATGACTCGTACATGTATTTAATTAAACAAAAAAGAATACATTGTGGCAACAGAAGGAATAGTATTAAATGGACACAACTTTGAATTCCAAAACTGTATTTCATACCGTTTTATTTTATTTTTATTTTCCAAAACTGTATTTAGCCCTTATTGTTGTTGTTAAGATTTAATGTTTAAAGATTCATTTGATTTTTTTTTATTATTGTTGTTGTTGTAAATGATGATGATGGGTAAGATTAAGAATTTGTCAACAAATTGGATGTTATGCAAAATGAAACGAGAAAGGAAAATTAAAACAAAATTTATGTAAACCGGATATTTTGTCTCGGGTCTTATTACCAAGTGATTCAAAAACTCACCTTTTACCTCTGTCATTAATTTCGACCGAGGGAGAATTGAATGATAATGGAATAATATGTAGTGTATTTTAACTCGATTCACATGCTTTTTAATGTCATTTCATATATTTAAGTTTTTTTTACGTTGATATTTATTTTGCATTTTAGGTATCAGTTGATTGGACACTCAGGTGAGAAAGAACAAGGAAAAGGATTAAAAAAAAAAGAGACAAAAGCTGCAAAAACACAAGATCAAACAAACTGACGGCCGTCAGCCCATTGACGGCTGTCAACCAATGAAAAAGCATAATAAGAAAAGGTTGACCGGCGTCAGCCCGGAAAAATCATGTTTTTGCTACCACTAATGCTGAATCAGTCCTCCACTCAGCAAATTTTTCTTAACTAACTTCCACCACTTTTCAGCATATTTTTTACTAGTTTTAAGTTATTTGATGGGTTTTCAATTTCGGTATTTGGAGTCCAAGTTTTAGTATTGTTTAGGTAGATAAATGCACTTAATTAAAAATCACTTATTTGCTGACATCGAGGAGTAAGGGCACCATAGTAATTGGATTTTAAAAAAATTTGTATGTGCTTGAATAGTTCGTGTTACAATCTTGCCAGAAAATTTTTTTCGGCATTCAATTTCAGCATTTGTACTGTTCTAGTTTTATTTACCGGTTTAATTTATTTACTAGTTCTAGCTTCGATTTTCGTTTAACTGTTTTTATATGTTTATTGCTACTGTTAATTTACTCTTACTCATATTTAGATGGTTGTTTGATACATTTTCTTTAAATATATATTAGTCTTTGCTGAAGATTATATATATATATATATATATATATATATATATATATATATATATATATATATATATATATATATATATATATATATATATATATATATATATATATATATATATATATATATATATATATATATATATATATATATATATATATATATATATATATATATATATATAATAACATATGATAAGAATGTTATCTTTATACGAGAATATGAGAATGAATTTGGACCATTCAATTAAAATATATTTCTAAAATAGATTAGATTTAATTAAAGAGCTATAATTTAAAGGAAGTTAAAAAAATTACTCATGAAATAAGTTGATCCTCGTGTGTGGGTGTGTGTGTGTATAAATATATATATATATATATATATATATATATATATATATATATATATATATATATATATATATATATATATATATATATATATATATATATATATATATATATATATATATAATTACTTTTAACTAGTCAGGCTAAATTAGTTGAGTTTGAGATGTGTGGACCGTCATTCTAACAGATTTTGATAAAATAAACAACAATGAATATTTATATTAAAATAGTTTTCTGATTCTGAACTTTGTTTCATAAAGTTAAGATTTTTGCGCGAAAACAATGAAAATGGTATTGGATTTTAAAACTTAGATTTTTATGTTTTTAAAAACCACGACAATTCTTTATTAATAAATTAATACTAATTGGCTTTCAAAATGTGCTTCGAAATTGTAACTTGTACGTGTGACAATATGTGACTACGGTTCCAAAATCTAACATGGGTTGTGGGAAAGTGAGCAGTGTTTTTAAATTAATAATTCTTTAGAAAATGATCTTTAAAACAAAGTAAAATGTTAAATTTTATTTAGTCCCCAAGGTACTCAAAAATTAAATTTGAGTCGTCGTTTAAATCAATTCTAAACCGAATTATTTTAATTCATTTTCAAGCAAAATCTAACCGATGGTCTTAGATTTACAAAGCGACAATAGATAAAGGTAGGTTGATATTGGTTTCTGTGGGTTCGACATTTTTTATACTATAACTGGAATTTTCGTGCACTTGCGGGATATGCATCAAGTTTTTGACATTGTTGTCGGAGACCAACACTCAATATGATGATTCCATCGTAGCACCATATAGAATAAGAAAAATTATTTTTCCTTTCTCTCAGTTGTACGTCAAGTTCTCGCTCATGCAAAGATGAGTTAGAACAATCGATCGACGAAGTAGGAGGTTTAATTCACTTAAGACGTTAGATCGAACAACTTCGAGATGTAATTACCCCTATGGCAAAAAAACGAAAACCGTCCTATTTAGGACTACGCCGTCCCTTCCCAAAACGATCCACACTTAAGCATTATTCCACCTACAATCCAAGCGAAAATTTCGAATTGAAACCTTTTTTGCTGCAAATCTTCCAACAGAACCAGTTTTATCGCAAACCCCTTAAGGACCTCAATCTTCATCTATAAGTGTTTGTATAATATGCAGGTACGTTAAAGAGTAATGGCGTCGATCCATACACCTTTCGTTTATGCTTATTTTCTTTATTTTCTGAGAAATAGAGACAGAGCATGGCTACAGTCTCTACTTGTGAACTCCATCACTATTTAGAACAAACTCAAGAAGGTATTCTTAGCCAAATATTTCCCACCAAAAGAGATGGTAGTGCTGAGAAATTACATAACTACATTTAGACAAGCCGGATGTAGAATCACTCTTTGAAGCATGGGAACGATATAAGGACATGATGAGACTATTTCCTCATCACGGCCTAGAGAAATGGCTTATCATCCATACCTTCTATAATGGTCTACTCTATAATATAAGAATGACCATAGACGCTGCAGCTGGCGGAGCCCTAATGGACAAACCCTTCAATGAAGCTTACCAGCTTATCAAAAACATAGCCTAGAACCATTATCAATGGGGAACTAAACAAGTTCAACTGGAAAAGGCACAACAAAAGAGAGGCATGTTTGAAGTTAATGGTATTGATCATGTAAATAAATGCAAAGGTCGATGCACTTACTTAAATGATAAACAACTTAACTATTACCCCTCTAGCTACTATATCTGTCATGACTCTAAACTGCAAAATTTGGGGAGTCCAAGGGCATGTCACTACTGATTTTCAGCTAGTGACAGGGACTACACCTAACCAAGTTAACTATGCATAAGGAAATCCTTACTCAAACAACTATAAACCCAGATGGAGAAACCATCCAAACTTTTCCTACAAGAGCAACAATCACTACAACATTTGTTGTCTCTAGCAACACTTTTTTAGGTAACATGTAAAAATTGTTGCCTAAATTTCGTAAAGGCAACAATTTATGGTTGTTGACAAAAATATATTTGCAACCCTTGATAATCGTTGCCTAAAATATTTTTGGGGACGTTTTTAGAGCGTCACTCTTTTATTTTTTTGGCAAGGATTGTTAAATGTGCCTTTAACTACTTTTGGGGACGATTTTGGAGAGTCATTATACTATTTCTTTAGCAATGTTTGATAATTGTCCCCTTAAATACTTTTGGGGACATTTTTAGATTGTTACACTATTTCTAATAAAAGGCTACATTCATTCAATGTTGCATAAAATTTTAGCAACATCAAATTTTTGGTGGCAATCTTCCCTCCAAATTTATCCACTAAAAAAATATTTTCCTCTAAACATTATTAAAAAAAATTAAATATAAAAAATCATCTAACACATAATATAATAATATAGTAGTATATTATTATATTATGTGTTAGATAATTTTTTATATCATCTAACACATATCTCACATTTAGAGAAAAATATTTTTTGAATGATTGTTTATTTTTAAAATTTTTTTATATTATTATCTAACCCATTCTACCATTTAAAAAATATTTTTATATCAAAATCACTAATCTCTGTTTGATCTTGTTTTAAAATAAAATATCACTACATCTGTTGCATAATATAGATAAGCTTTATAAAATTATTATTCATGAATGTTAAAATTTATTTTAATAGTTTAAAATTTATTATTATTAATATTTCAGATAAAAAAACTATTTGTGAATTTTAAATATTATAAAATTTGAAGAGCTTGTTATATATAAGTATTATATAATAAGAATTTTGAAACAATTTGACAATTGACATTTTAACTATCTATTATTTTTTTATTTAACTAATAAAAAATATATAAATTACGTTTTCTGCACTTCATATAGATTATTATCACTGTGCATAGTTTTTAAATAAAAAATAAATAAGTGAATTAATAACTTAATTATTAATTACTTATTAATAAATTTATATTTAATAACATGGATTATAGTTAATATACTGTTACATATAAAATCTCAAATAAAAAATTTAAAAGTAAGAATAATAATAATAACAAAAAATAAGGTTTTTATCCTATCTTCTTTAATAAGCGTATTTTTATCATAATAATTTTATTAAAAAATATATATTTTACATTAATTTAGAAAACATTATATTATAAAATTTATTTGAAGTAATAAAGATATATATGTTTTATAAAATTAATATATTAAAAAAATGATAGCAAAAGACATATCAAGAAATATTCAGCAAAAGACATAAAATAAAACATTCAGCAAACAAATAAATCTTTTTCCAAGTGGATCATCCCAACTCTGAGGCCCACAACCGATTTACACAATAAAAAAAGGGTCAGTTCACTCACAGTAAAAGAAAGGGAAAGGCACTTCCGAAACCTAAATTTTTGCGATGTCGCCGACGCCGTTTCGCTGCAAGTGTGTCGCCGGCGCAGTTTCACTGCAAGTGTGTCGTTGATGTCTTGTTCTTGTGAGTTTCCGCCAGTTGTTGCTCAATTGTGTTTCTGTAGGTTGTATTGTGGTCATCTTTTTTATTTCTCTTTCGGTAAGTGATACTGCTATTTATCTTGATAACACATTAGTTATATTCTTGTAACAACATCATACTTGGTAAATACTTGACACTGAGGAAGAAATAAATACTTTAAAGGTGTTTGCAACAGGAGATTATTAAGCTTTGAAACTTTGTTGAAATATACAGAAAATGTCTTGAAACTTTATTGAAATAAAATGAAGTTAAATAGCATTGCACAATAACTGACGAGAAATTTTATGTTTTTTTTTTAATGTTTTTTTCCTTTCTTTGGAATGGTTTAATCCTTCATTTTCGTTAGCTGCATTTTTTTTTGGGTTGTATTGATTAATTTCTCATCTTCTTTTATATTCCATTTTGATTATTTTTTTAAACTTTGTTATTCATTTGGAAAGAAATTTAGTTGAAATTTTGAGGTTAGGAAGATGATAGGTTTTAAAAAAGTGTGGTGATTCTTTTGAGAGTAAAAAGAATAACGTTTAGAGAAGTTGGGTATGAGTCATCCTAACCATTAACTTAATAATAAGTACTAAAAATTAAATTGGATCGAGAACTTGTGATCACACTTTTCATTTGTTTAGGGATTATTGTTCTGCTACTTGTTTGAGGAATCGTAGTATTGAAGTCCTTGCTACTGCTGCTATTGTTCAAGTCATTAGAGCAATTATTTATTAAAATTTAGTTGGTTGTTAGTACTTCGTTAGAAATTAAATCATTTTCATTCATAGAAGATTATGAATTTATGATTAGAATTCCATAAATTCAAATAGAGAGTAAACTTATTGATTTTGACATACTAGTATTTGATGGAAATAAAAATACTCCTCCTTGGGCTCCTTGGGTTGCTCCAAGAGCCCCTCCTCAACCATTTAAGCTATTTTTGAGGGACATCCAAATGCAACATCTTTGTCAATTAAGGTATATTTCAAATGTTTATTCTCAATAATTTTGTGTTTGTAATGTATGCTTTGTATCAGTTATTAATGATTCTTGAAGAGCCTATATGATAATGATGAAAAGGCTAATGAAGTATATATTGAAAAAGCTAATGAAGTTCATAATGAACTAGAAATAGTTGAATTTTGGAAGGGTTTCATTCATGCTCTAACTATGGTTAGTCTTACGAATTATCTTGTTAATCTATTTAGTTTAGTGTTACCAATTGTATATCACGGAAACTAATAATATCTTTAAATTCTGCTACATTATTTTTGTACAACCCCACTATAGTGTCTTTTTCACAAAATTTTGTACTAAATAGTGTATCTTAGAACAAAAGCAATTTGTTCAAATTTCACTACAATATTGTCAATTTGTATAATTATTGTATATATAGTTGGGAATTTTCATTGTAGGTTTGTAATACTTCTATCTAATTTATGATTTATGAGAGTTCATTAAAGCATATAAGGGTGAAACGTTCTGCTATGAAGCAAAGGATACAACTGTAACTACTTTGGAGGTATATAATACTTGTAAATATTTTTGTAAGAGTTGTCTTGACTAATTTTGTTTTCATTTTCGTATGTAGCAAGGTATCAATGAAGATGATGATGAGGATAACATCGTAATTGACAAATTTCTAGAGGACGACTCAAATGACGAAGATGAAGTAGGTGATGAAGTTCAAGAGGATGACATAGGTGATGAACTTTAAGCGGGCGGTAATAAAGAGGATGATGAGGATGACGATGTGTTCTACAAATTTAAATGAGTTGGAAGTTGTTATGTTAGGCTTGCACTTGAGCATTAAATTTAAGTATGTATTTTATCATTTTGCTCGACTCATACTTCCAAGTGTTAACATTTTTGTATTAAGTAATGACATTTTGTGTCTATTGTGTAAATTGAGTTAATGTTTGACGATTTTATTAACACAACTTTGGTGGTATGCAATTCTTGTTTCAATTTTTTATTTTATAAAAAATATAGTAAAAATTTTGTGTAACTTATAGATACATTTGCCATTTTTTTTCATTATGCAATTGTTGTTTCAATTGTTTATTAACACAATTTTTTTTTTCATTTTTTAAATATGACAACATTTGAAAACTGTTCCCATAGAGTGTTTTCACCTACCACTTTTAGGGAACATTTTAAAGTCATTGCAATTTTTAGCAACACCTTAAAAATGTTGCCTAAGATAACATGAAAAACGTCCCCTTTTATTATAGTTTAGGCGACGTTTTAGGAAAGTGTGGTCAAAAAGCGATAAAAAAAACGTTCCCTTAGATAATAGGCAACGCTTGAACAGAGGACGGCCGAAAAGCGTCCCCTAATCTTTTAGACAACACTTTTATCTGTTCTGGCAACAATTTTCAGTTGTTGTCAAAGAGGGAAAATGTTGTAGTGAATGCATTATTTACTCCAAATCTTCCACCTTCAAACCCTTCAGATTTTCCAAAAGGAGCCACTGCTGCTCCTCCCGCTCCTAGAAAGTCAAACTTAGAATTAATGATGGAGAAATTCATCGCAACTCAGACACGGCAGAACAAAGAGTTCATGAATAAAAATGTTCACACTAGTGAATTGGTGAAACAGTTGAGGAACAAGGTTGAAGCCATGTCTACACACAAAAAGATGCTTGAGAATCAAAGTTCTCAAGTAGCTTAGCAACAGAATGGCACTCACTACAGAATGTAACGCCATTATCCAAAATAATATGCCACCAAAGTTGAAAGACCCATGTAGTTTTTCCATTCCATGTGTAATAGGCAAGTTTGTCATCGACAAGGCACTTTGCGATCTAGGAGGCAATGTTAGTTTAATGCCTCTCTCTATTTGTGAAAAGATGAAATTAAGATATTTGAGACCTACAGGGATTTCCCTCCAATCAACCGATCGTTCCGCTAAGTACCTTGTAGGTATGCTAGAAAATATTCCAATACGCATTGGCAAATTCTATATTCCTATGGACTTCATAATGATGGACATAAAGGAAGACTCCAACATTCCTATCATATTAGGAAGACCTTTCTTAGCCAGTACCAGTGCGATCATAGATGTGAAACGAGAGAAACTAACATTTGAAGTTGGTGAGGAGAAAATAGAGTTTATTCTATCCCAAATTCTAAAAGGTCCAGCTATTGAGGATATATGTTGTTTCATAGAAATTATTTCTATACTCCCTTGGTTTTATATTTATATAAAACCGAGGGAAAATGTTTGTTTTTATAAATAAAACATGTTGCTCCCAGGACCTATAAGTTCAGTTTTTGGCATGTTCTAGGTGAAATATTCGTCATAAAAAGTATTACTTGTAGTAGTGAATATTATTACCTTGAATTTGTTCACAATAACAATATGAGCCCTTCATTTGAACTCAGGGTTACTAAGTATACTACCTTTGTAGATCTAAAGTTCACACTCGAGAATCACTTACTCTACAATTTAACAATTGAAGAGTAGTTAAGATCATTTATCATTCCCGGAGAATTGAAGTTGACGGGAATATAAGGTTCAGTATGTTTGAAGTCAAGACTGAGGATGATGTAAGAGAAATGTGGAGTAACTAAGGATCTTAACAGGGTGGATGTGATACTTACAAGTTCAACAGGCGATATTCTGGAAATGATGGAACGTCTCACACACAGCTGGAGATTATGATCGAATTGTGTTATCTTACATTTATGTCATGTTATAAGTAAACCTCTTAATCGCCTTCAAGATACTTTGAAAACCATAACATGTATCACACATTCGCATCAAATATATTGATCAACCATATATTACATAATAAAGTTTTGTCATTTATTCTCGTGCATTAGAAAAATAATGAAATAAGTTAGACATATTTATTGGCTCTTGAAACATGTTGATTTTCATATACTTTTTATTCTACAAAATATTTTTATTTATTTGTCGAAATATTCGTATCACTTGACGAAGGAAAACATCGTTTGAATCATTGGTTATTTACCGTTGTTATATATTTTTCCGTTCAAATTTTATCTTATATTTTGGTGGTTTAATGGAATCTTCTTCTGTTCACGTCTTGTTTGTTCAACAAGATTCTAGTTAAAATCCTATAAGGTGCAAACTTTGTTTTTTAATTTTGTCAAAGTTTTTTAAAACCATAACTTTTGAATCTATTCACAACCACTTCACTAACATAACCATTTATAATCTAAAAGTCTTATTAAAACATTATCATTCATTAAATAAATATTTTAGAAATTTCTCTAACATTCTATTTAGTGTTAACATTAACAAGAAAGAAAATAATCTACAACACGAGTAACAAATTATATCTGTATATATTAAATTAAAGCCATGTTATACTGAGTAATAGCAGTAGTAGTTAACAAGTATTCTAGACTTTATTAATGTGTATAATTAATTTCATATGGACTAATACTAAGTATTTTTCATGAGTCACAACAATATAATTTGTGTTATTCAAATAAAAGCAAAAGCAATGTGAACTTTATGAATGGTTGTTGTTGTTGGGAATGTATTTGTGTCCAACACCACCAGAACTTGGACCAGAATCCTTCATCCCTCCGATAAGCCTGTGTCCAACTCCAGGTGATGGACCATCTCCCTTCAATGTCCTGAACACTCCATTTACACCTTCATTGCCTTGTGAAGGACTGAACAATGGCCTAGCTTCTGATACATTAGGAACGAAAGAGACAAAGAGGGAAACAAGAAGAATAAAAGTGAGGAATGTAAGAGAAGATTTGAGTGTTGTATCCATTATGTTGATTAATGAAAAGCAAGGCTTGTATTCTGGAGTTGTATTGCTTAATTCTGTTTTGAATTGTATTGCTGAAATAGCATCATGGAGAGGTTCTATTTATAGGTTAAATAAAACTTGTAAATCTTAAAAGCATGTGACAAATACGTTTGCTAAGAGAACAGACAAGGCACGTTATTTTGATATGAAGAAAATTGGTACAAATGAAAGTGATGTTACTAATAAAGTAAACAGTTCTTGAGATGACATATTTGAGCAGAATTCAAATGCTGAGAATGAAATTTGCAATATAAAGAACTCAATTACTATTTACATACATTGAAAGATCTTGAAATTTTCTTTAAATAGCTCAAATCGGCAAAATAATTATTGTTCGGATTTTGCGATTTTCTATTTTTGAAATATTTTTTTTTTAAATATAATAATAACTTGGGTTTTAAAAAAAAAATTAAAATGGCATATTTTCAACAAACATGTGCCATATGATATGGTTATAACATTGCAAAATGATCTCATGCGTCATATCATATGGCGCCTCCATTAAAGGCTTGCCTTAAAAATGTGACATTTCTAGAGAAGGCGCCATATGATATGGCACATCAGGTATTTGTCTTTTTTTATATTAATTATTATTTTCTATTAAAAAAATTAAGAAATTAATTTTAAAAAATAAAAATAATCAAAAGAAAAATTAAATTATAGTATTTGTAATATAAAAAAGGATACAACAGATGAAAGAAAATTCAATGACCGGCCCTATCAAAATGTCCACTAGTTCCACATGGCGGTGGATTTGCACGGTGTCGAGGTCTACCACGATTTTGTTGAGGTGTTTGTGACATTTATGTGTTGATCTGCCGAAGAGGTATTTGTTGAGATGGTCTCGGCATATCAGACAAATTTTGAAGCATCTGTCCCCAATAGCCGGGGGCTGCTGCTAACAGCGCTTCCGTAATTCAGTTTCATGCCCATGTTTTCGTAATTGGGAGGAGGTGGTTGGGTTGGGTGTGGACAGTATGATTTGCCGAATTGGTACATTGAATCATTTTGGAAACGATGCAATTGTTGTTGTGGTGTTTGGTAGTAAAAAAGTGGGTAGGTATTTTGATGGTAGGATGATTGTATGTTCATTTGTGGGGGCCTATAGTGGGCTGGGGTGAGGTCGAAAGAGTTATTGGGGCTATATTGGGATGGGGTAGGGTCGAAAGAGTTATCATTACTATAGGCAGAAGTGGTGTCGGTGTCGGGAGGCTGGCGGTAGGGGTAAGGCTCTTGTTGTTGTGATTGGGTTATTGACATGAGTGGGTTGCGGTTCTGGAAGATTGATTGGGTGGGTATACTTGGTTGTTGGGTATAACATGGTGTTTGATGTTGGGCATTTCTTACTTGTTGTGTGTTTGAGGAAGAAGGACGTTGGCGCGGATCAATCCAATATATCGGCTCAGACACAAATTGTTGTATTATTGTAACCGACCTAAATCAAATCATATATTGATAACTTGCTCTAACCCCTTACACAACAGGGTCGGTTAAGATGTGCCAATGTCAATTCTTCCAATGTAGACACATGTCTTTTGCAAAATCTTTCCAATGATTTACACCCCATTGTGTATCCACCCTAAGTTGATGCCAGTCTCCCAAAGACGTCGGAGCGACTAGAATACTTGATGCATGCCAAACTGCAATTTTACCTGATCACTTTGGTGCATTTCCATTGTAGTGAACTGAATGATAGGTGTTTTAGCTCTCCACACTGCAACATCATTGGCGTTAGGATGATAGTCGAGACCCTCATACGGCCTCCAAACAAACTACATGAATAATAGATTTAATGAGAAAAATAAGGATGTGGTAATTAAACAGAAAAATTTATGGTACATCGTTTGTAGATAAATTACATTGTCCAGCCCAATGTGCTCTAAAAGGTTGCGGTAGACGATTATTGAGTTCATCTGACACCGTTGGTAATTCATTCCCAAAACAGACCACCTAAAAAAAAGTGGCACAAATAAATTAGTTACAAAGAAACATTTCATCTAAGTATACACGTTTTGATTTTTAAAAATAAACTTACTTGTTTGCGTAGGAGAATGTGAATGGATTCCAGTTGATAGGAGCTAGCGTTGGCATTCTAGACCAACCCCACGCTTCAAGGAGATAGGCGCAACTATAAAAAGTACAAGAATTTTTACACAGTTAACTATATAGATGGGCGAGGACAGTTGAACCTCAATTATAGGTGCACACTTTATTAATGTTGTGTAACAATAGTAAATACATAATATTTACACTATTTCTAGTGCTTTCTGGAAATAAAAAATGTCCAAATAAGATCATAATATAGCACCGAGTTTTAAGTATCTTCTCATACTCAGTGGATTCCTCGTTTAATACGATATTATTATAATGTTCTCTTAGGTATTTTAAATTAATACCTTGGCCCCTAGGTCGACCTTCACGTTGTGGCTGAGGTGTTTCGACACTGAGAGGGGCGCCCAGCAAAACTTTGCATAGTTGGTTATTAACACCAACTTTGTTGTTGACGGCCTTACCATCGATGCGTATGCCAAGTAACATATAGACATCTTGTAGTGTGACAGTGCATTTACCAAAAGGAAGGTGAAATGTGTGGGTCTCTGGTCTCCAATATTCTAGCAAGGCTAGAATAAATTTGGTGTCTAGTGAGCACGATTTGATTTTTATTAAATCACCAGAGCCACATGAATTTAGGTATCCTTCTATGAATGAGTCGTGTGGTATATAGTCAAGCCTACGACAGTGAAACCTTGATACATTCTGCTAAAGTATATAAATACCATTAGATTTAAAGAAAAATATAACTTAGTAAGGGATGACAAAACAAATAAAGCAAGACACTTATAAACTCTGTGTTGTTCTCAATTGTTCCTCTGTGATCGTTGCCCATAGTGAGTAGAGACATTTTTTTGTAATTGGTATAAAGGTAGGTTGTGATGAAGTTATTGTCTTGCTAAAAGTTTGATGAGTAGAGTTTGTGATGGATGAGAAGAGTTTGTAATGGATGAGAAGAGTTTGTAATAGATGAGAAGCGTTTTTTATGGATGAGAAGAGTTTGTAATGGATGAGAAGAGTTTGTAATATGATGAGAAGAGTTTGTACCGTGATGAACATTTATTTATATTGGTAAAATGTGATGAGAGGAGTCACATAAAAATGCATGGTGAAACGTGATGAACTTTGTGCAAGAAATTGTGTACGTGTTCTCTTATAAGATTCTTGGTCATTGTCATGCAGAGAATCTTGCAGTCATTGCATGTGAAGTAATTATGTGATGGAGTGTAGTCTTGTCATGCAAAGAATCACATGAGGCATGAAAACAATGAATAATGTGCTCGTACGACTTTAATGTCTTGTAAGGATAGTTACTAGAAGTTTAGTGTAGTCTTGGAAGTGTAGTCCTGCAAGGCTATTAGTGTAGGTATGTGAGAACTTCCACTATTAATGCATGGTGAAACGTGATGAACTTTGTGCAAAGAATCGTGTAAGTGTTCTCTTACAAGATTCTTGGTCATTGTCATGCAGAGAATCTTGCAGTCATTGCATGTGAAACCATTGCTTGATCGAGTGTAGTTTTATCATGCAGAGAATCACATGAGGCATGCAAGACAATAAATAGTATGCTTGTAAGACTTTAATGTCTTGTAAGGGTAGTTGCTAGAACTTTAGTGTAGTCTTGGAAGTGTAGTCCTGCAAGACTATTAGTGTAGGCATGTGAGAACTTCCACTAATAATGCATGGTGAAACGTGATGAACTTTATGCAAGGAATCGTGTACGCCATGTATTTGTAAAATAAGAAATTGATATTTGTAAAATTTATTTATTCATTATTGTATTTGTAAAATAAGGAAGTGTAGTCTTGTCATGCAGAGAATCACATGAAGCATGCAAGACAATGGTTTTGTTTTTTACTACTTTAAGACTTTAATGTCTTGTAAGTGTAGTTGGTAAGACTTTCGTATAGCCTTTGAAGTGTAGTATTGCAAGACTATTAGTGTAGGCATGTGAGAATCTTGTAGGCATGCAAGACTATATGGTAGTTTGTAGGCATGATAAGAAGTGTGCATGCATGTGATAATGAATAGTGTGCTAGAGAAGATAAACTCTGTGCACACCATGTGATGATAATAAATGATAGTAGGTAATAATAATAATAATAATAATAATAATAATAATAATAATAATAATAATAATAATAATAATAATAATAATAATAATAATAATAATAATAATAGAACAAGACATGTGATGAGAAGATATAAATGAGACAAGACAGTTGCATGGAAAAAATATTTGACAAGACAATTGCATGGAAGAAGAAGTACAATGATAATTGAGAAAAAACAATACTATATTCAAACTATATGTGTATTAATACATTAGAGATATATATTTTATTATCATATCATTTAATAACATATTCTTCCAAACACTAAAAATTGTAAAACAATTCTTCCAAACACGAGTTTAGTAACGTATTTGTTATGGGTCAAACACCGCAATACTTAACTGAAGGTGAGAAAATTACTTAGAAGGGGGGGGGGGGGGGGTTGAATAAGTAAGACAAATAATCAGAGATTTAAACACAGTTATTTTTATCCTGGTTCGTTGAACTCAACTACTCCAGTTCACCCTCTCAAGAGTGATTTGCCTTTCTCAGTCAATGACTTAATCCACTATTTAATCAAACTGATTACAATATTAACACCTAAGAACAACTGTTCTTAGTCTTCTCAAGAGCTACTGATCCCAACTGGATCCTCTTAAGGAAAACCTTTTACAAACAATGTAAAACTATTACAAGAGTAAGAATGCTTCTAATAAGCTGTTATCAGAACTGTGATATTTCTCTTAAGTTTAAGAACAATGTTATTGCAAAAATAAAGTTATAAGAGCTTTAAGAGTTTTGCTTTGATGAGTGATTTTTGCAAGTGATTCGATATTGAAGAAGATGGAGTGGACTTCTTTATATAGGCACTTAGATCCATGAAGTCTTCTCAACGTTGAAGGTTGTGCTGAAAAGCCTAGAGCCTTTTGTCTTTACATTGGAGGCTGTGTTGAAAAAGTCTGATGCCTTTTGTCTTCACTTTGCAGAAACTTTCCTTAGAATGGAATGCACAGATAAAACCTTTTTGTCTGTGTTCTTGTGTCTAGCACAAAAGAGGAAAGAGCTGTTAAGATATGCCAACGTACATATTTAAATCTTCTTCACTAAATAAGTTCAGCTTTCAACATTAGAGTCTGAATCTTCAGAATCTCCAGAGTAGAGATCTTCTGGATCTTTAGAGTCTTGGATGTTCTTCAGATTGAGCTGAATCAGAGTATGTGCAGCTTGTGTGCTTGAGCGTGAAAATCTATCAGAGCAGAGTCTTCTATATCAGATTCTCAATACTTTAAGCAGCGCAGTATCTTCAGAGTCTTTTGATGACTAAGCTTCTGATCTCTCAGAGTCTTCTATTCTTTAGAGGATCCTGTTTCAGAATCTTCGGTAGACAACATTCAGATTCTTCTGGGAGCAGCGTTCAGATCTTCATTTAAGATGCTCTTGAACCTTTCATAATATCATTGTTCAGATGCAAATTTGCTCTTTTAAGAATATTTTCTTTAGTACCTGTAGCAAACAGTCTAGAACAAATTTAGAGTATATAATTCTTGAATACAAAATTCATAAGTGTTATCATCAAAACATAGAGATATAACTAAGAAACAATCTGTGTTCTTACAATCTCCCCCTTTTTGATGATGACAAAACATGAGAAATTTTGTTCAATAAAAAATATGAATTATAACTCCCCCTGAGATTAACAATCTCCCCCTGAAATAAATACTTCAATAGAAGAGAATACTTCCCTTTTTGATTAAGTATATTTCAGATTCAGAGCCTGATGAAAGAGTTTTGACTTTCAGAATCAAATCTTGATGCCAGATAATTATGACTTCCTTCAGTCAGAGCGCCTGGTTATCATCTTGCTTGAATTCTCTTTCAGAGTAAGGTATCAGAGTAAGATATCAGAGTTATCAGAATTGATTAAATACTCAGATTTTCTTTGGAAGAACAGATTCTTGTTGGAAAAGTCTCAGGGTAACTTCAATGAATTATGTCAGATATATCAATGTAATCTGAAAGACTTAAATTCAAAGTAAGTTAATAACATGTCTGAATTTCAGTTTTAGTAATTGCTTATAGGTTGAACACTCAAGATTCTCTTTTTCTCCCCCTTTTTGTCATAATCAAAAAAAATTTTAAAAGACAGAAAGATACAGAAGAAAAGAAGCATATAGAAGCAAAAACATTAATACGCAATTAAACAAACCAAAGTTCACAGTTAAACAGGCAGGAACCAAAAACGCATAACACAACAAAAAGTAAACAGCAAAAGCAGTTCATGTGCAAAAAAAAACGACAAATAAAACTAAGTCTGGCGAGAGGCAATAAGGGTCAGAAGCTCTGTCATCTTGGCAGTTGACTCTTCTTGCTTAGACATCCAGGTCTTGATTTCATCAGTTGTCTTTTCTTGCTTGATCATCCAATCCTTTATATCCTTCACATCATTCACAAGCTCTGCAACCACAGATGAAGACGGAGCAGATGCAGTAGCAGCAGGGTTCCCTTCATATTAGTTTTCTTCAGAAGCTTGTTCAACCATTTCAGATACAGGAACTTCTGGAGGAGCAGCTTCCAAAAATAACACAGGAGGAGGAGGAGGCATGTTCATCAGAGTTACCTTGATTAATTCTGCAAACTTAGTCTTAGCAAGCTTAGAGCATTTAGCTCTAACTTTTAAGGCAGCTTTGTTGAACATCCAGATGAAGCGCTTCCAAGCAGCATTTGAAACAGTTGGATCTAAACTAGACATGCATACATCCTTAACACGAGTGTATTCAGAATCTATCTCCTTTTTGAAAATTTCAAACATAGTATTAACACATGATCCTAGATCTGACTGTTCAGACTGTTCAGAGGGATTAGGATTGGGAGTGTTAACAGGAGTAGGTTCAGATGGTGTAGGTTCAGATGGTGTAGGTTCAGATGGTTGTGGTTGAGGTGATGTTGGTTGAGATGTTTGGATGTCAGATTGAGGAAGTTCATATGGTTGAGGAATGGTTTGAGTTTCATATGGATTGGTTTCAGGTGGTTGAGGAATGGTTTGGATTCCAGAAGTTTGAGTGTCAGATAGTTGAATTTCAGATGGATGAGGTTGAGGTGGAGAGTTTGGTGGAGTATGAAACATGGAAATGTTAAGATGTTCCTTCATAACACTTTTAGAACGGGCTTGTTTGAGGGACTCTGATTCAAAATCAGATGAATCAGATGAATCAGAGGATTCATCTGAGTGAACAGATGTTGAAGAAATTATAATTGATTGATTGAGGGGTTCTATATCCAAAATATTGTCAGAAAGATTTGGATCTTCTGATGGAATTGGTTGTTCAGAGTGTTCAGTTTGAACAGTCTCTGGTTGATTTGGTTCTGAAATGATTGTTTCTGGTTGGAGAGTGTCGCTACTGCGAAAATCGGCGCCGGCTGAACAGAAGAGTCGCCACCGTGCGTTATTTATCCCACGGGAGGGAAAGGAAACGCTCAGAGTAAACCTCGCACAACACGGGAAAGGTATGGTCATCGCAACCAAAACCTGGGTTCGGGAGTCGGTTACGCAAGGGGAAGGTATTAGCACCCCTCACGTCCATCGTACTCGATGGGATCCACGCTTGTTTTCGGGTATGGATTGTTATTCTATCTACGCTAAAGGTCAAGGGTGAAAAAGAAAATAAAATGAAAATAAAAATGACTCGGCAAAGTATCGTACTTTATGCCTACGTATTCCCGTCTGGAACGAGAAATCAGAGTCAACGTAGTTCGCCTACCTACGGGAAAGGGGGGGAAGGTTGCTCGCTAGGATATCGCATCCTATGCCTACGTACTTTCATACAGCATGAAAGATCAGAGCAAACGTAGTTCGGGCCACGGAAGACACAAGCTTGTCTTGGTTGATTTTATTCTTTCTGAAAAAAGGTTTTCTTGATTAACAGTCCCGGCGGACAAAAATGACGTTTTGATGAGTTCACATTCTTTTACGGAAGAAGTGTCTTTTATTGTGTTTGAAATCTTTATGTGTTTTTCTGTTTGTTTTGAGAAAGAAAGAGACAGAACTCTAACCTACGGTTGCGAAGGGAAACAAACTAACCTAATGTTATCATGCATGGGTTAAGACCTAGTGTCTATCATGCTCCTCTCCTGCGCAGAGAGAAACAGAGATCCTACGGGATAGGCAGAAACAGAAACAATAACAGATATATACAGTAAAATAGTAAAATGCATGGATGCAGCAGTACAAGCGAGGCAAGGGAGTCCCACTCAACCTCGAACCTAGAAAACAATAGGCGAAAGTGAACAGGCTTCACTTTCAACCCAACAGGGTAACCAGCAAACAATACAGTCCAGAAAACCAATCAATACATCAGCAAATGAAATACAGCAAAAATAAACAGCATCAGCAGCTCTGAATCAACATCTGGCTTCCAGTCATCTCCAAACAGCTACAAGCTTTAACAATCATCAATCTCCATCTTCATGACCTTCAGGCAAGGGCTTTGATCATCTGTCTTCTATAAGCAATGGCTTTTCTTCAAGTCTCAGGCTCCAGGATGAGGAATCAGTCATAGGAGTGAAGTGAGTGAATGCTAGACAGTTAATTACCTACCAATGGTGGTTCATCAACTGTTAACATTAAACAGAAAGTTTCCTCTCAAAAGTTCTATCTTTCAAATATATTCACTGATCCTTCCAAAGGAAGGAGGTGGATATTTGAAAGAGACTTTGAATCATAGAGAAAGGATGGATGCAGACAAGGCATTCCATGTTTGAGAAACAAGCTTTCTAATCTAGAGCTCTGCCTAGCTCCTAAACCCTAGTCTCCTCAACAGCTGCTAGCAAGAACCTCCTATTCAACTCTGGAAGTTGATCTTCAATCTTTGGATCTCCAATGGTCTTCATCTCCTCAAGTCTTCAGCTCTCCCAAGTCCCCAGACAATCCCAATACCCAAGCAAGCAAGCAATAATCCCCAGAGGGCACACCACACCAGTCAATCAGATATATACAGAGTATTAATAGCAGTAGGGGAATCCTGACTTTTTCTAAGGGATCTAATAACTACCCATAGCCCCTATAGTCCCATAACTAAACTAGTCAAACCCTAAGTCCTAAGGGAAAGAAACAAACTTCTTAAGTCATCACCTAAAAAACCCTAATTTGTTCATGTTGTTCAAGCCTACATTAAGCACCTAAAATTAATTCCTAAAAATGGGAACTAAATTGTTCTACAAGTTCAATATCTCATCTAAACAACCTAAAAAGAATGGACAAAAAATATTAAAGCATCTAATAGAACAAAAATTAGCAAAATCATGCATGAAATGAAGCTATTTAAAATGACATTTATTTAGAAAATATGGAAAAAATATCAAATAAAAATAAAAATGCAATTTTATTTAATGACAATTTTCTACACATTCTAATGAAAATGATGTAAAAAGAATGAATTAAAAATGATTTTTTATCTATTTATTATGAATTAATGAAAATCAAAAAAATAGTAAGAGAAATTAAAAATCAAAATGAAAGAAATAAATGGAGGGAGGGGTGTGGTTAGCAGGCGCCCTAGTTGTTTTTTAAGATTGGGCTAGGCAGTGGGGGTGTGGTTAGCGAATTTGGATTAGGCCCAGAACCACTCAGCATTATTGAAAATAAAAAACAAGCAGGGGGTGAGAATAGAAGGGTTTCCACGTGCAGATTCTGATGGGCTTGGTACTGGGGGTGGCAAAAGCAAGGCCCACGCTCCCCCCCTTTAATGAAACGCAGCGTTTCAATGGGGGGAGGATTCCCTCTCAAACTCAGAATTAAATGAGGACCACACGATCTAATCTTGAGTCAATGGTCCAACAAGCAATGGACGGTCCTGATTGTGTCTTCCTCATTGGATCATATGAGAGCTAGGGTTTCCCTCCATGGCAGCCATGCACGAACCAACTTCAAGCTCTCGGTTCTCACTCCACAGTCCATGGATCAACACGATACAAACATGAAACTCACTCAGAATTTCTCCCTCTACAAGCCTATGGCATTAGTTTAATCTGAAACTCAACACAACTCTCAACCCGATAGCAATAATCTCTGGTCACCATGAAAATGCTCTGCAACTCATCAGCATAATTCTCCATCAAACCTATACTAATCTAATCTAGGACTAATGGTGATTATTCTGATCTATCAAACTAAGATTATCATGCAAGATCCTACGAGTTCTTGATCCAAACAGTTTGGTACACCTGCTAACAATCATCACTAAACTACTCCAAACTCATCCTAATTGCTCTACTAACATCCTACATCATATCTAAACTAACAAAACCATGCTAAACTAACTAAATCAAGCTGTGGCAGAGAAAATGCACCTGGTGTGAAATCTTGTGGATGATGATGAAACTTGTGGATCTGAGGCTTTTGAGGCTTGGATCTTGATCTACAATTGCACTACTTGATTCTGTATGCAACACTTTGAGGAGTCTTGCACTGGATCTTGAGTTCCAACTGAATTTGCAGCTTGTGTGTTCTTGATGAAAGTGCACGAAATTGAGCTCTAACCACTAGATCTTTGATTGAATTCTATGCCATGATGATGATTGAATGGAGCATGATCAATGTTGATGAGAATTGATGAAGATTTTGGGAAATTGGAGTGAAAATGCAATGAGAAAGAATGGAGAGAATTTGTGAGATTTTGGTGAAAAATGAATCCAACCCTTGCTCAATTCTGATTTCATGAATATATAGGGCTCACATGAACTTTCTAGAACCATCTTGCCACATTCCCTTGCATTCCACATTGGTTGATTTTTGAAATGTTTCTTCAAATGCAAGTAACCATGAATAACTTTGATTTTTTTCACTAAGCTCAAAAAAGTGTTTGAACCATTGTCTCTAGAATGTCTTTTGGACCCAAAATCATATATTGGAAGTCTTCATTTGGACTTATAAATCTCCCAAACCATTTTTCACTTTGACTTTATTCAAATTATAAGCCATTTTAGTTCAAATCTAACCAATCATGCAACTTCATGTTATGAGCCTTTCCAACAATTTGTGACCTTCTTTATAGACTTAAAATCACATTTGGAGCAAGTTTGATGTTGTAAGTTTTTCCATTTGAGGCCTCCTTGTATGAGTTTTGGACATAGGTTAAAATGACCTGTAATTCACAAATGCCCAAAATACCCTTTGCTTGCCAAGACCATAAGTTGAGCTCCACACCTCATATGAAGACATGCTATACCATTCTAGAAAGCTAAGACAATGAGGAGCAACTCTTATGTTGACCAAGAATTCATTTGAAATCTCCTTGAGGGGTAAAACTAGCTTGGAAGTCAAGTCACTTTCACAGACAAAATTTCAGATACCTCAGATGACCTGTAACTTGCAAGGACCATAACTTGAGTTCTATAAATCTCCTTGATGTCTTCCACCACTCAAATTAAAGGTCTTGAGATCCTCTACAAGTTTCATGTTGGCCAAGGATCCATTTGAAGCTTGCATTTTGACTTATTTTGCTTGGAAGTTTGACCTAAACTAGGGAATTTTACCTAGAAACCCTAATTTAGAACCTCCTCTTCTCCTTGATTTCTCTTGAATTCTTCTTGGCATATCTCCATATCCTTTTTTATATGTCCAATGATGAACCCCACATCTCTCCACTAGACTTGAATGCCCCTTAAGTCAGTCAATTGACCTAGGGTTGACCTAGGGTTGACCCAGATGAAACCCTAGTTGACTGCCTTCAGCTATAGCTCTTGTGCTCTCATCAATGACTTGTCTCCTTCTTTAAATGACTTTCTAAGTCTCTCATAATGTCTAGATACTCTCCATGCCTTCAACTCACAGCTCACAACCCTCTTACTGACCCTCAGATACCCTCAGCTAGGAGATGGACTCAAGGCTTGATCTGTTGAACTCTTTGCTTTCAACTTCTTTCCTGATGACTTGAATAAGATTGAATTGGGATAATAACCTCTTGATAGGCTTCTAGAGATGAGAATAATGATTGGCCCCCCTGTTGTATGACTTGCTATGCTTATGTTATGCAGATGGTTAGTCTATGTACATGACTCTATATGCAAATGCTAATGATATTGAAACATAAACCCAAGGAATAAGGTTGGGCAAATTTTAGGGTGCAACAGCTGCCCCTATTCAAGCGACTTGGACCCGATTGGGTGAAGAGCCCGGAGCCTTCAGACATTCGCGGTACGAGACGGTTGAATACTAGTGAAACCAGAAATTTGCCAACCGCAAAACTAAATTGCGCTCCTGCTTGAGGAACGACATTCATCAGCTGAATCTGACTGTTACAGTAACCCACTGATCTCGTGCGACCGTGCTGGGGATTGTCTTCATCGTTCTGAAAAGGATTCTGTCATAACAGATTGCTTGCTTGTCCACGTCAGGACTCTATCCGTCATCAATACGAAGAAATCTCAACTAAAACCTGTCCACGTTAGGACTCCACTTGCTGTTAACCCAGAAAAAGCGCGGCAACTCCGCTGGGGATAATTCGTCTGCATTTCCATAAACTGAATCGTCCACGTTAGGAATAAAACTCTTTCACGCTAGGAGTAACACCTGTCCACGTTAGGAATAACATCGTCCGCGTTAGGAATCATTTCTTCTGTATCTGTCCACGTCAGGACTAACCCTTTCATCTTTCCACGTCAGGAAGCAATCTTCTTTCCACATCAGGAGAACTATATCAATCTGTCCACGTAAGGACTCCAATACCACGTGACATGTCCGCGTCAGGACTCCAATCTTTCCACGTAAGGAATTCAACCTTGGTTCTGAACCTGTCCACGTCAGGACTCAACTTCTCACGTAAGGAGTACATCATTCTTCCACGTCAGGAATCGACTTTTCTTGAATCTGTCCACTTAAGGACCCCAATTTTTCACGTAAGGACTAAATCTTCTTCTTCCACGTTAGGAATAACTTCTTTGATCTGTTCGCGTAAGGACCCCGATTTTTCCACGTAAGGAATCTCCAACTTTCCGCGTTAGGAACACAATCTTAATCTGTCCACGTAAGGACTCCCCTTTTTCCACGTCAGGAATGCTGTCATTTTCACGTAAGGAAACTATCTTTTTCCACGTAAGGAATCATCTCTTTCCACGTAAGGAATCCTCTTCTGATATGTCCACGTAAGGACTACATCGTCCCCGTTAGGACCCACTTCTCCACGTTAGGAATAATAATCTCTTTGATTTGTCCACGTCAGGACACTGATCTCGTCTTGATTTGTCCACGTTAGGACTCAGGCGTCTTCGACCCGCTGAGGAAATAAGACTTGTCCACGTAAGGACTCACACCCTTGTCTGATCTGTCCGCGTCAGGACACCAACACCAAGAGTAATCACTTTTGTCAACGTCATGACCTCCCATTCCGCTAATTTCGAGAACTCGAATCTGCCCACGTTGGGACTAACGCACTTCACCAATCTGGGGAAATAAACCTGTCCACGTTAGGACGCCCACTTGAAGAAATCCCGTCAATAAATTGTCCACGTCAGGACTTAGTTCTCCAATGATCCTCACCCACAAACTTCTTAGCACTGACGTGACAGCGACTTTGAGGCGGACTCTACTGAGGATGTCTGGAAACCAACTATCGGACGCCTGCTCTGATAACCGGCGGTGGCCTCTGAAATTCTGATTCATGGAACCCCTGATGACAACTAATTCTGCCTGGGAATAAAGAGAAACTTATCCTGGTAACTCTGTGGGGAATACAGCCGAAACTGACATTGGATGGATATCTCATGCCGAGATCTTGAATGTTTGGTAATCCATTTGAGCAAGAGTTCTCTCCACCTGAACTGCTAGAGTACAGAAACTGCTTCAGCAAAATAAATGCTGAAGATAATGCCGACTCCGCCGGGGATAGCCAGATGCTACAGAATTATTCCAGCAAAATAAATGCTGGAAGGGTGAAGTCAACCCTGCTGGGAAATTGGGAACTCAAACCGAGCAACCTATTGAGGTAACCCCCTGCTGGGGAATATAACTTTGCTGGGGAATAGTAAGTATGCCAAGTATGATCGGACTTTCTGCTGGAGAGTGAACTGATATTACACAGTATCTCTGACAAAATAAATGATAGGACCCACCATCAACTCTGCTTTGGAGAGTCTTGATCTTCGAGTTCCACTGGAAGGAATGAAAACACTTGCAAAGAGAATTCCGCTGGGGATGGGATGATTCTCTTGGGGAAAATTACCTGATTCCGCTGGGGGAGAGTGCATGACCCTGCGGGGAAAGATGAACCTGTCTGAATACAGCCTTACGATCTTGGAATCGCCAAACTCTATTGAGGGTGAATAACCTTTCTGCCCCCTTTGGGCAAGCTACGGCTAGCTGGGGAATTCTATCCTTCTTCAGGAAGAACATGCATGACCTGCGTGGGGATTAAGTCTTTCGTTATCGCAATCTTTTGATCATCTTCCTCGTATGGTTATGAAACCTGCAACAACACAAACAAGACACGACAAGCCTATGCAATCAAATCAATTCAGGTTAGTGACGTTACACTCAGTTAATTCAAAGCTTTGATGATTGTTGGCAAGGGCCAGTGATGTTATACTCATGCTAGCTTCACTAAACTTAGGTGTTTTATCATGCACAAAACAGTAAAGAACCGGCATCAAGTACTGAATAACACATTTTATTGATCGGGCCCCTGAATGGGCGGAGTTTTTGTACACGGGATGTAACTCCTGAAAAGAGGAAGCTACGCAAAGCAAATATACAAGTATGCAAGTATGCACAAGAAGCATGAATATTGACAACTCAAATTTGTACACATGTCGGCAACGGGATGCAGATGAACACCACGAAATGATCCTCCTATGACTCGCCCGACTCTAATGCTTTCCCGGTATCCCCACTTCTGAAGAGATTGTATCCAATAACTGGCTCCTCAAACATACTTTCCCGCATTGATGCTCATTGAAATATCAAATTCGGACCGCAGTCATTTGCTTTTCAAATCCCTAACTTTTGCGTGAACCGCCCTTTACGGGTTTTCAGTTCACCGGGATACCCTTTTTTGCCGAAGCCGCCCAGTGTAGGTTTTCAACTTCGCGGGTGTACATTTTTTCAATTTTATCCCTAACTTTTGCCCGAACCTTTCATTCTGTTTTTGGTTCGCCAGGATGCCCCATTTTTGCCTGGACTCTCTTTTTTCTGTCCAGCGGGTCTATTTTAAGCAAAGTATTTTTTAACTGCGTCCGAATTCACAGGTGACGCAAAGTCTTCTCCGTCCATGGTGGACAACAACAACGCTCCTCCTGAAAAGACTTTTCTGACAACGTATGGCCCTTCGTAGTTGGGGGTCCACTTGCCCCTGTGATCTGTTTGCGGCGGGAGAATCCTTTTCAGCACAAGGTCGCCCGTCTGAAAGCTTCGCGGAAGTATCTTCTTGTCGTACGCTTTCTTCATTCGGCTCTGGTACAAACGACCGTATGCTAGGGAAGCTAGCCTCTTCTCGTCCATTAAGCTCAGTTGATTCAATCTATTCGTTACCCATTCTGCCTCGTCCAGCTGAACGTCTCGCAATACCCTCAGAGAAGGGATCTCAACTTCCAATGGTAATACCGCTTCCATTCCGTATACCAACGAGAACGGAGTTGCCCCGGTTGATGTGCGTACCGTCGTACGATAACCGTGCAAAGCAAAAGGTAGCATTTCATGCCAATCCTTATAGGTCACCACCATTTTCTGAACAATTTTCTTGATATTCTTATTGGCCGCTTCGACAGCGCCATTCATCTTGGGTCGGTAAGGGGAGGAGTTGTGATGTTCGATCTTGAAATTCTGACAGAGCTCCTTCATCATTTTGTTGTTCAGGTTAGAACCGTTGTCCGTGATTATCCGCTCGGGAATCCCATATCGGCAAATGATATCTCTCTTGATAAATCTAGCCACCACTTGCTTCGTTACATTTGAGTAAGACGCCGCTTCCACCCACTTGGTGAAATAATCGATGGCTACTAGGATGAACCGGTGCCCATTAGAAGCCGTCGGCTCGATCTTTCCGATCATATCGATTCCCCACATCGAGAATGGCCATGGGGATGACATCACATTTAGAGGACTCGGAGGCACGTGTATCTTGTCAGCATAGATTTGGCACTTGTGGCACTTCCTCGCGAACTTGAAACAATCAGTTTCCATCGTCAGCCAAAGTAACCTGCCCTCAGCAACTTTCTCGTCATAGCATGCCCCCCAGCATGTGTACCAAAGGTCCCTTCGTGAATTTCCTCCATGAGAAGCTTTGCCTCTTTCTCGTCTACACAACGCAACAACACCAAATCGTGGTTTCTTCTGTACAAGACGCCATCCGGATTCAAGTAGAAATTACCCGCTAATCTCCTGAGAGTCTTCTGATCTTGACTGGATGCCCCAGCCGGATACTCTTTATTCTTCAGGAAATTACGGATATCAAAATACCACGGTTTGTCGTCAGATGCTTCATCAATAGCAAATACATAAGCTGGCCTGTCCAACCGAGAGATAGTGATTTGGGGAGCTTCGTTCCAGAAGTTGACCTTGTACATGGAGGACAAAGTGGCAAGGGCGTCAGCCATTTGATTTTCTGCTCGCGGTACGTGATGCAATTCAACTTTGTCAAAGAAAGGCAACAATCTCCTTGCATAATTCATGTAATGTATCAAATTAGGCTGACGTGTCTCCCATTCCCCTTTGATCTGATTCACCACCAGAGCTGAGTCTCCGTATACGTCTAGATGTTTGATTCGCAAATCAATGGCTTCTTCAAGCCCCATTATACAAGCTTCGTATTCGGCCTCATTGTTGGTAACGGCAAAGGTCAACCGGGCCGTAAACGGGATATGCGACCCGTGTGGCGTAGTGATGATTGCCCCTATTCCGCTACCGTAAGCATTCACAGCTCCGTCAAATATCATCTTCCATTTGGAACCCAACTCTGGTCCCTCGTCTGGCAGCGGTTCTTCACAATCTTTCATCTTTAGGTACATGATATCCTCGTCAGGAAAATCAAACCTCATCGATTGGTAATCTTCAATAGGCTGCTCCGCCAGATACTCAGACAGAACACTCCCCTTTAAAGCCTTTTGCGAGACGTATTGAATATCATATTCAGTCAAGACCATCTGCCAACGGGCAATTCTACCTGACAACGCCTGCTTTTCGAATACATATTTGATAGGATCCATCTTCGAGATGAGCATGGTTGTATGATTCAGCATGTACTGCCTCAAACGCTTGGCGGCCCAGGCTAGCGCGCAACAAGTTTTCTCCAGCATTGAGTATCGAGATTCACAGTCTGTAAATTTCTTACTCAGGTAATATATCGCATGCTCTTTTCTTCCTGTCTCGTCGTGTTGACCGAGAACACAACCCATGCTTCCCTCAAGAACCGTCAAATACATTATCAAGGGTCTCCCTGCCACTGGGGGTATCAAAATAGGAGGCTCCTGCAGATACTTCTTTATTTTATCGAACGCCTTTTGACAATTTTCATTCCACGTTACAGCTTGATCTTTCTTCAACAGCTTGAATAATGGTTCACACGTGGCCGTTAGGTGAGATATGAACCGGGCAATGTAGTTCAATCTCCCTAAAAACCCGCGCACCTCTTTCTCTGTTTTAGGCGTCGGCATTTCTTGAATAGCTTTTATTTTAGCAGGATCGACCTCTATTCCTCTTTCGCTTACGATAAACCCCAGCAGTTTACCCGATCTCACCCCGAAGGTGCATTTATTAGGGTTCAGCCTCAGCCTGAACTTCCTAAGTCTTTTAAACAACTTCAGCAGATTTACCAGATACTCTTCCTCCGTCTGGGATTTGGCAATCATATCGTCAACATAAACTTCGATCTCTTTATGCATCATGTCATGGAAAAGAGTCGTCATCGCACGCTGATATGTTGCCCCAGCATTTTTCAAACCAAAGGGCATCACTTTGTAGCAAAATGTTCCCCACGGCGTTATGAAAGTAGTCTTCTCCATATCCTCTGGCGCCATTTTAATTTGATTATAGCCCGAAAAGCCATCCATGAAGGAGAACACAGAGTATTGAGCAGTATTATCAACTAACACGTCAATGTGAGGAAGTGGAAAATCGTCTTTTGGGCTTGCTTTATTCAAATCTCTATAATCCACGCACATTCGAACCTTGCCATCTTTCTTTGGCACTGGTACGATGTTGGCAACCCATGAAGGATACTTCGTCACAGCCAGGAAACCAGCGTCCCACTGTTTCTGCACCTCCTCTTTGATCTTCATTGCCATATCTGGTCGTGTTCTGCGATGCTTTTGTTTGACTGGCGGGCAATCTTCTTTCAGTGGCAGGCGATGCACAACCATGTCTGTATCGAGCCCCGGCATATCTTCATATGACCAAGCGAATACATCATTATACTCTCGGAGCATTTCAACCAGTCTTCGCTTGATATCACTCTGCAGTGCGGCTCCGATACGAATATTCTTCTCAACCCCTTCCGACCCCAAATTGATAATTTCGATGACCTCGTCGTGAGGCAGAATGGCTCTTTCCTCTTGCTTCACTAACCAAGACAGTTCTTCAGGAACGTCGCTATCTTCGACAACCTCTTCTTCAGCCTGAAGCACGGGGTGCTCAAAGTCGGGACGAGTCATAGGTGGTGCAAGGATGTCATCTGAAAATGTTATCCTGCAAAAGGAATGGTTAAGTGCTTCAAAATGCGTATAAAGCGAATAACCACGTTGCCATTTTATTGAAAAATATAAAACAAGAAGGACAGAGATTACAGTATTTGCACATGAAAAAACGCCATTTATTTAATGATTAACACGCAATGTTTATAACAACACAGCCCTAAGCAAATCCTGATGCCCCGGGCAAGACATCAGATTATTCAACAATTAATAAAGCAAAGCATTACTGTTTAAAAGTCACAGGAACAAGCTCCTGAATAGACCAGTTGCACAGTCCTTGTCCTGGCGTGCTTGGCTGTATCCAGGCATCTATATCACAGTCGCTGTCCCCTTCATCAGACTCTGAAGCAGCATTGACAGTTTCATGACATACTCCACTGGCAGAGATGATAATCGGCTTTCTGAAACGGGGGGCCCCCACGGAAGGAGCTGATGACGACGGTTGGTACCCCAGTCCGAACCGGTCCATCTTCACAGGAATGTCCAGCACTTTGCCCCAGCCCTTGGCTTCTCCTGCTTCTACTAGAGCTTGAGCTTCCTTATACGATGAGACAGCTATCTCTGGCACTTTGCTCGGCCCGGGACCTTTGTCCTTGATGCGCAAACCTTCGAATGCCTGGCATGGTGTCTCGTGGATCTCCCCGTCGACTTCCACATATTTAAACGATGACAGATGGCTGACCAGGATGTCTTCTTCTCCGCACACGGTGACTACACTGTCTCCGACCATATATTTTAACTTCTGATGCAGGGTGGACGTGACGGCCCCTGCCCCATGAATCCAGGGTCTTCCAAGCAAGCAGCTATACGCAGGCTGTATATCCATGATATAAAACTCCGTTGCAAACACTTCCGGCCCCACTTGCAGAGGCAAGGTAATCGATCCGAAGACTGTTCTACGCGTGCCGTCAAACGCTCTGACTACCAAATCACTGGGTGTACACAAAATCCCTCGAACATCCAGCTTCATCATCGCCTTCTTGGGCAACACATTCAAAGATGATCCGGTGTCAACCAATACGTGCGACATTACTGATCCTCTACACTCAACAGATACGTGTAATGCCATATTATGATCCCTCCCTTTCGGAGTCAAGTCGAAATCGGTAAAGCCCAAGTTGTGGCCTGCATTCACATGTGCCAATACTCCTTCTAGCTGATTTACGGAGACGTCCTGGGGTACAAAAGAGGTGTCCAGGACTTTCAGCAAAGCATTTCTGTGAGCTTCCGAACATAAGAGCAGTGACAAGATAGATATTTTGGACGGTGTCTGCTGCAGATGCTCCACAATCTTATAATCACTTTTTCGAATTAAGCGCATGAACTCTTCTACATCCTTCGATGCCGCTTCTTTTTCACTCGCTTGTACCGGAACATTTTCAACCGCTTTCCCTTTTCCTTTCGCTAGTCTTTCAGCCTCCACTTCAGGAGATATAAAGATCCTGCCACTCCTTGTCATGCCTCCTGAGCCAACAACATTATCCACAATCTCCGCTGGCTGCTTGTTAGCATCAATCTTTATCCCATCACAATACACCTCTAACCCATATGACCATGGGACTGCTTTCGTGTTCTCGTACGGGATTGGCCCGGCCTTAGTTATGGTGATCGGTGGTCGCTGAGCTGGTGCTGCAATAGTGATCGTCTTCCGAGGAATCGTCACAGTGGCCACATCACTCCGATTATCCACTACTGCCCCTGCAGGCTCGTCAGTCGCTGCTCGATCAAACTGCAATATGCCCTCATCAATTAAAGCCTGAATGCCTTTCTTCAAATCTTCACACCCCCCAGCTAGGGTCCAACAATCTAAGCAATACTCGTTACATCCTGGGTAAACACCTCCTTGTAACAGTCGGCTCTTTATCTCGCTCAGCGGCGTCTTTAAATCTTCAACATTCATAATCAGATTCAGACCTTCCTCAATCAGAACGGCGTTTGCCCCATGATTAGGCATGGGTTTCTGGACTATGTTCGGACCGGCCGTTCCGAAATTGATAGTCTTGTTGTCTAAAAGATCCTGCACAACGTGCTTAAAAGCATGGCAACCTTCTATATCGTGGCCCGGGGCCCCAGAATGAAACTCACGGTGCCTGTTTGCATCATAACCAAACGGGGGAGCTCCCGTTATCGGCGCCAGAGTTCTTTTCTCTACCAGATTCAATCCCAACAATGTCTGCAATAAATCAGCATAGGTAGAGGGAGGCTTCTCAAACACTCTTCTCGGCTTACTACCCTGGAATCTTCGCTGAGCTTGCTGTGCCCCCTGCTGAGGCTGCTGCTGCTGTGGCATTGGCTGTTGCTGAACCGGTTGTTGTTGCTGGAGTGGTTGTTGCTGATAGGGAATAGTAACACTCGACACCTGCTGCGGCTGACGATATTGACCTCGTCCCCTGCCTCGGCCTCGGCCTCCAAATACTGCGCTTGCCTCGCCCTGACGGCGCCCACCATAAGCTTTCCTATTACTGCCAGATGCAGTTGATTCCTCGACTTGGAACTTTCCTTGCTTAATATTACGTTCAATCTTTTCCCCCATCAGAATCAGGTCTGAAAAACTGGCCAGAGATGTATGAAACAGCATATCATGAAACAGCCCTGTGAACGTGCCGACGAACATGTCATTCATTTCCTTGTCTTCTACCGGAGGACGGACCCTGGCGGCCATATCGCGCCACCTTTGCGCGTACTCTTTAAAACTCTCCCCCTTCTTTTGCGAAAGTCCCGCCAATTGGACCCGATTGGGTGCCAAGTCGCTGTTATACTTGTAGTGAGCTACGAACGCCTCCGCCAATTGCTTCCATGTCTTGATATCAGTTGGCTCCAACCCCATGTACCACTCTAGGGAAGGGCCCGACAGACTATCCTGAAAGAAATGCATTAGCATTCTTTCATCAGTGGAGTATGCAGACATCTTTCTGTAATAAGCTCGTACATGCACTTTCGGACATGTGTCTCCTTTGTACTTATCGAACGCAGGAGCTTTGAATTTAATTGGCACCCTCAAGCCAGGTACCAAGCCCATGGTTGCCATGTCCAAGCCCACAGCACTTTGGTTTAGGACTCCCTTCATCTGCTCTTCCAGCATTCTTATCTTTTGGGAATCATCCATCGGCCCTTCAAAACCTCCTCCGGAGAAGGCGTCCTCCTGCTGATCCTCTTGCCACAGACCGTTTCCAGCTCCGTACCCATCATATCCATTATTACGTCCAGCTCTGATCTGATTCATCCCCGGACCTCGGCCTCTGTTGTCGTACCCTTGAACACCTCCAGCAGGACCAAAAGCCATAAATCCAGTACCGTTTCCGTTTCCAAAGCCTCCGTAACCCTGATTGACCATACCATAACCATCTTGCCCAAAGCCTTGAGCATTAAAGCCATACTTCCCAGTGTTATCGAATCCCTGATCGTTGAATCCGAATCCAGTATTGACAAAGCCATTGCCTCCTAGATTATCTCCCAAATTGACATCACCCAGCCCAACATTATGGACAGCAGTCTCATTCCCCACTCCGACGTTACCATTCACAGCAGCGGTAGCGTTGTTGACATTAGCAGCAGGTATATTGACTACGGGCGGAGCCACTGGCGTGGGAGTGCCGTCTCCATGAGCAGTATCAACCCGGACAGACTGATGATCTTCATTACCATGACCAGCGTTTCGGGCCAACAGAGGCTGGACCATGGCCTGCAAATTCTCCTGCCCTTTTGCTATAGCTTCCATGGTCTGCATGAAGAGGGCGAGCTTCTCGCGCACATCTTGCATCTCGTTCTGCATTTGGTCCATGATTTTGCGACAATTGGTGCGGGTAGAATAGCGGTGCGAATGCTGATCTGCAATCCTGAAAGGTACCTGGTACAGAGCAGGAAATAAGACACCATCCAAAGATTACCTGTAATGCAATATGAATATGAATGCAATGCAATGTGTCTGTGCATTAGGGAAGTTCATTCCCCCAGTTCTAGTGCGAAGGTGCCAGTGCAGTGACAGTGCTGACAATAGGAATATCGGAGCTGAATCATAGAAAGCCTCATATATTGCAGGGAGAATCAATAAGCCCAGGGTACAATATCACTGAGAGTACAAAGAAGGCATGACCTCAACCAACAATCCTGGTGATGGTCAGCACTATGCAAATAAAGCATACAAATTACTACATGAAATGATCAAATCCTCCCAAAAGTCTGGTACTCTTCTATCAACTTCTTAGTCTCCGGATGGCTTGGTCGATCAAGCAGCCCTTCGACAAGCTGGTTTCTCCTCTTAAGGACACGGCGTACGTCTTCAGCAGTTTCTTCCCATGTTGCTTCTCCGAAACAATCTTCTAACTTTCGCTTCTGAGACACTGCTTCATCTCTGGATTTGATTGCCTTGTTCAGTGCATGCTGGACACTATACCGGGTCATCACTTCTTCCTTACACTTCTTGATGCTAGACTTCAACTTCTCTTCGAGGTCGGAGATTTGCTGCTTCAGCTTATCTTCCCTCTTCTTATTGTTGGTGAGTGTAGCATTCCAAGTCTTATTGCAAGAGGAGATCTCTCGGTGTGCTGCGTCGAGCGCTTTCTTCTTGGCTTCCAGCATGTCATGGGAGCTTCTGAACTCTTGCCCCAGACGTTCACGCTTTTTCTTTTCCTCAGTCAACTCAGCCCCTAACCTGTTTAGCAGCTCGATCTGTTGTTGGAAAGCATATACGGCCTTGTTTTTCTCGCTGCGTACCTGGGCTAACTCTTGCTCTAACCCTTCATTAATCTTCATCAAGGCTTCTTTTTCCTTCACAACTTGTTCATAGACTTCTCTAGAAACAGTAGTTGGTTCTGCTACCGGGACGGGAACGAGAATTGGTGCATCTGGAAACGGCATCCTCAACTGACTAGCCCTCTCCTGAATCCAAACTCTATAAGGTGCATAGGCCTGACAGTCATTCTTTCCTAACAGTGGCTTCCCTTTGCGGTTAATACGCGTCCAGGCATGTTGCAACTTGGCTAATAACTCCCCCTTCACGTCACCGGTGAAGTACAGAGATTCCTGTACTTCTTCCTCCTGAGGTGGATTCTTCAGTGCATATCCGAACTGGCGAATGAATAGAGAAGGGTTGTAATTGATACACCCTTTTCTTCCTATCAGCGGTACATTAGGGTACCCAGAACAACTGAAGATGAGCTCAGATCCCAACAGGTCTCGATCAAACCATACAATGTCTTCGGAAGATAGCCTCATCAGGCGTTCAGACCAGCTAGCAGTGGTTGCACTTTCCACAAAGGACCCCTTCGCTGGAAGATGACTTTTGAACCACATATTCAGTAGAGGAGCACAACAATAAACAACTTTTCCCCTTCGGTTTTCGTTCTTATAGTGCAATGAGTGGTAGAAGTCTCCGATCAACGTGGGCACTGGGTTGCCGGCAGCAAACAGATAGAAAGCATCCAAATCCACAAAGTTGGGCAGGTTAGGAAACAGCATGATTCCATAAATGCATAGAGCCAGAATAGCATTGAAAACCACCCAACAACCGCTCTTGGCGTACTCTCGAGCTTTGCCAACTAAGAAATCAAGAGAGAAACCTGAAACCCCAAGCCAAGAAGTCAATAACAGTTCTGCAGCGTCCATATGTAAGGCTTTGGCCAAGTCCTCCAACTTGGGCTCAGCAGCAGAGTGAATAAAGGGAACCTTGTTCTGCACGGGAAGCTCAGTAAACTCCACATACTCCTCAATGGTAGGTCCTAGAATGAAGTCAGCAAAGGTAAAACATCTCAATGCGGGGTCATAGAACTGCATCAAGGTGTATAGCCCGTTCATCTCATCAGCAGTGGGCTTACAGACTAATCTCAGTAATCTCCCATGGCTCATTCTGAAGCCCCTCCTAACCTCCTCATTAGCGAGAGATATCAGACCAAGCAGAGAAGTAATATCAGGTGAAGGCAGCTTATACGCAACTGTTTTCCTCAAACTAGCCATAGTCAATACTCAGAAGTCTGGGCACTAGAACTAGGGAAATGCAAATGCACCTGCAGCACAGACACACGTTAGTGAAATGCAAATGGTAATGGATATGCAGGCAATGCAATGCAAGTAACATGCAACAGGGACCAAAGCTGTAGCTGAATATCCTGAACCCAATCAAGAAAGGTCTCCAATAGACCATCCAGAAATCATCAAACCCTGGCCTCAGATAGACCTAAAACAAAGCTCCAATACTGGTCTCTGACAGACCTCAAACCATAACTCGAACTGGTCTCTGACAGACCTCAAATCACATCTCTAATTGGTCTCTGACAGACCTCAGAACACATCTCCAAATGGTCTCTGACAGACCTCAGAACACATCTCCAAATGGTCTCTGACTGACCTCAGAACACATCTCCAAATGGTCTCTGACAGACCTCATAACTCTCCATAAATACCCAGGATCTCTGATCAAGAAATGACCGGTAGTCTGAAGGTCTGGTTACCTGCATAACCCCAAATCCCCTCACAGGTGGGTGGCCCTATAACTGGCACAAGGTACGGCATCCTATGCGGTCGTCGGCGTCACAGACTTTCAGGGTTGATGATACGATTCCCAGAAGGAGTGGCATCATCAAATCCTGAAGAGGCCTCACTTAGCCAACTTCCAAATGATCGGTCCCCGGAGTCGACAATTCAGCTGACCAACAACCCCTTCGACCCAAAGGGTAGAAAAAGAAGCCAACCAGAAGAACCTCGTCCGAGTGTAGATTTCATGAGACACTAATGCAAGCAAAGCCGGCACGCGCCCACTACTTTCTACGCTAATTCTAGGTGCACTCAAGCCCAGGTCCGGCTTCTCACTCAATATCAGAACACCCGTCACACCCCAAGATACAGCAATAATAATCAATATATAATGCTGAAAATAAAAGGTCAGAAATATACAATAACTCCATACAAAATCCTCGACGGGAAAACAAGCGCTAGGATTGACTCTCTTAAGGGACGTTGGATCCCAAATGCATAAGAACTGTCGCAGTCCTTAGCAGCCAGGGGACGTTGGATCCCCAGCAGAGTCGCCAGCTGTCGCTACTGCGAAAATCGGCGCCGGCTGAACAGAAGAGTCGCCACCGTGCGTTATTTATCCCACGGGAGGGAAAGGAAACGCTCAGAGTAAACCTCGCACAACACGGGAAAGGTATGGTCATCGCAACCAAAACCTGGGTTCGGGAGTCGGTTACGCAAGGGGAAGGTATTAGCACCCCTCACGTCCATCGTACTCGATGGGATCCACGCTTGTTTTCGGGTATGGATTGTTATTCTATCTACGCTAAAGGTCAAGGGTGAAAAAGAAAATAAAATGAAAATAAAAATGACTCGGCAAAGTATCGTACTTTATGCCTACGTATTCCCGTCTGGAACGAGAAATCAGAGTCAACGTAGTTCGCCTACCTACGGGAAAGGGGGGGAAGGTTGCTCGCTAGGATATCGCATCCTATGCCTACGTACTTTCATACAGCATGAAAGATCAGAGCAAACGTAGTTCGGGCCACGGAAGACACAAGCTTGTCTTGGTTGATTTTATTCTTTCTGAAAAAAGGTTTTCTTGATTAACAGTCCCGGCGGACAAAAATGACGTTTTGATGAGTTCACATTCTTTTACGGAAGAAGTGTCTTTTATTGTGTTTGAAATCTTTATGTGTTTTTCTGTTTGTTTTGAGAAAGAAAGAGACAGAACTCTAACCTACGGTTGCGAAGGGAAACAAACTAACCTAATGTTATCATGCATGGGTTAAGACCTAGTGTCTATCATGCTCCTCTCCTGCGCAGAGAGAAACAGAGATCCTACGGGATAGGCAGAAACAGAAACAATAACAGATATATACAGTAAAATAGTAAAATGCATGGATGCAGCAGTACAAGCGAGGCAAGGGAGTCCCACTCAACCTCGAACCTAGAAAACAATAGGCGAAAGTGAACAGGCTTCACTTTCAACCCAACAGGGTAACCAGCAAACAATACAGTCCAGAAAACCAATCAATACATCAGCAAATGAAATACAGCAAAAATAAACAGCATCAGCAGCTCTGAATCAACATCTGGCTTCCAGTCATCTCCAAACAGCTACAAGCTTTAACAATCATCAATCTCCATCTTCATGACCTTCAGGCAAGGGCTTTGATCATCTGTCTTCTATAAGCAATGGCTTTTCTTCAAGTCTCAGGCTCCAGGATGAGGAATCAGTCATAGGAGTGAAGTGAGTGAATGCTAGACAGTTAATTACCTACCAATGGTGGTTCATCAACTGTTAACATTAAACAGAAAGTTTCCTCTCAAAAGTTCTATCTTTCAAATATATTCACTGATCCTTCCAAAGGAAGGAGGTGGATATTTGAAAGAGACTTTGAATCATAGAGAAAGGATGGATGCAGACAAGGCATTCCATGTTTGAGAAACAAGCTTTCTAATCTAGAGCTCTGCCTAGCTCCTAAACCCTAGTCTCCTCAACAGCTGCTAGCAAGAACCTCCTATTCAACTCTGGAAGTTGATCTTCAATCTTTGGATCTCCAATGGTCTTCATCTCCTCAAGTCTTCAGCTCTCCCAAGTCCCCAGACAATCCCAATACCCAAGCAAGCAAGCAATAATCCCCAGAGGGCACACCACACCAGTCAATCAGATATATACAGAGTATTAATAGCAGTAGGGGAATCCTGACTTTTTCTAAGGGATCTAATAACTACCCATAGCCCCTATAGTCCCATAACTAAACTAGTCAAACCCTAAGTCCTAAGGGAAAGAAACAAACTTCTTAAGTCATCACCTAAAAAACCCTAATTTGTTCATGTTGTTCAAGCCTACATTAAGCACCTAAAATTAATTCCTAAAAATGGGAACTAAATTGTTCTACAAGTTCAATATCTCATCTAAACAACCTAAAAAGAATGGACAAAAAATATTAAAGCATCTAATAGAACAAAAATTAGCAAAATCATGCATGAAATGAAGCTATTTAAAATGACATTTATTTAGAAAATATGGAAAAAATATCAAATAAAAATAAAAATGCAATTTTATTTAATGACAATTTTCTACACATTCTAATGAAAATGATGTAAAAAGAATGAATTAAAAATGATTTTTTATCTATTTATTATGAATTAATGAAAATCAAAAAAATAGTAAGAGAAATTAAAAATCAAAATGAAAGAAATAAATGGAGGGAGGGGTGTGGTTAGCAGGCGCCCTAGTTGTTTTTTAAGATTGGGCTAGGCAGTGGGGGTGTGGTTAGCGAATTTGGATTAGGCCCAGAACCACTCAGCATTATTGAAAATAAAAAACAAGCAGGGGGTGAGAATAGAAGGGTTTCCACGTGCAGATTCTGATGGGCTTGGTACTGGGGGTGGCAAAAGCAAGGCCCACGCTCCCCCCCTTTAATGAAACGCAGCGTTTCAATGGGGGGAGGATTCCCTCTCAAACTCAGAATTAAATGAGGACCACACGATCTAATCTTGAGTCAATGGTCCAACAAGCAATGGACGGTCCTGATTGTGTCTTCCTCATTGGATCATATGAGAGCTAGGGTTTCCCTCCATGGCAGCCATGCACGAACCAACTTCAAGCTCTCGGTTCTCACTCCACAGTCCATGGATCAACACGATACAAACATGAAACTCACTCAGAATTTCTCCCTCTACAAGCCTATGGCATTAGTTTAATCTGAAACTCAACACAACTCTCAACCCGATAGCAATAATCTCTGGTCACCATGAAAATGCTCTGCAACTCATCAGCATAATTCTCCATCAAACCTATACTAATCTAATCTAGGACTAATGGTGATTATTCTGATCTATCAAACTAAGATTATCATGCAAGATCCTACGAGTTCTTGATCCAAACAGTTTGGTACACCTGCTAACAATCATCACTAAACTACTCCAAACTCATCCTAATTGCTCTACTAACATCCTACATCATATCTAAACTAACAAAACCATGCTAAACTAACTAAATCAAGCTGTGGCAGAGAAAATGCACCTGGTGTGAAATCTTGTGGATGATGATGAAACTTGTGGATCTGAGGCTTTTGAGGCTTGGATCTTGATCTACAATTGCACTACTTGATTCTGTATGCAACACTTTGAGGAGTCTTGCACTGGATCTTGAGTTCCAACTGAATTTGCAGCTTGTGTGTTCTTGATGAAAGTGCACGAAATTGAGCTCTAACCACTAGATCTTTGATTGAATTCTATGCCATGATGATGATTGAATGGAGCATGATCAATGTTGATGAGAATTGATGAAGATTTTGGGAAATTGGAGTGAAAATGCAATGAGAAAGAATGGAGAGAATTTGTGAGATTTTGGTGAAAAATGAATCCAACCCTTGCTCAATTCTGATTTCATGAATATATAGGGCTCACATGAACTTTCTAGAACCATCTTGCCACATTCCCTTGCATTCCACATTGGTTGATTTTTGAAATGTTTCTTCAAATGCAAGTAACCATGAATAACTTTGATTTTTTTCACTAAGCTCAAAAAAGTGTTTGAACCATTGTCTCTAGAATGTCTTTTGGAACCAAAATCATATATTGGAAGTCTTCATTTGGACTTATAAATCTCCCAAACCATTTTTCACTTTGACTTTATTCAAATTATAAGCCATTTTAGTTCAAATCTAACCAATCATGCAACTTCATGTTATGAGCCTTTCCAACAATTTGTGACCTTCTTTCTAGACTTAAAATCACATTTGGATCAAGTTTGATGTTGTAAGTTTTTCCATTTGAGGCCTCCTTGTATGAGTTTTGGACATAGGTTAAAATGACCTGTAATTCACAAATGCCCAAAATACCCTTTGCTTGCCAAGACCATAAGTTGAGATCCACACCTCATATGAAGACATGCTATACCATTCTAGAAAGCTAAGACAATGAGGAGCAACTCTTATGTTGACCAAGAATTCATTTGAAATCTCCTTGAGGGGTAAAACTAGCTTGGAAGTCAAGTCACTTTCACAGACAAAATTTCAGATACCTCAGATGACCTGTAACTTGCAAGGACCATAACTTGAGTTCTATAAATCTCCTTGATGTCTTCCACCACTCAAATTAAAGGTCTTGAGATCCTCTACAAGTTTCATGTTGGCCAAGGATCCATTTGAAGCTTGCATTTTGACTTATTTTGCTTGGAAGTTTGACCTAAACTAGGGAATTTTACCTAGAAACCCTAATTTAGAACCTCCTCTTCTCCTTGATTTCTCTTGAATTCTTCTTGGCATATCTCCATATCCTTTTTTATATGTCCAATGATGAACCCCACATCTCTCCACTAGACTTGAATGCCCCTTAAGTCAGTCAATTGACCTAGGGTTGACCTAGGGTTGACCCAGATGAAACCCTAGTTGACTGCCTTCAGCTATAGCTCTTGTGCTCTCATCAATGACTTGTCTCCTTCTTTAAATGACTTTCTAAGTCTCTCATAATGTCTAGATACTCTCCATGCCTTCAACTCACAGCTCACAACCCTCTTACTGACCCTCAGATACCCTCAGCTAGGAGATGGACTCAAGGCTTGATCTGCTGAACTCTTTGCTTTCAACTTCTTTCCTGATGACTTGAATAAGATTGAATTGGGATAATAACCTCTTGATAGGCTTCTAGAGATGAGAATAATGATTGGCCCCCCTGTTGTATGACTTGCTATGCTTATGCTATGCAGATGGTTAGTCTATGTACATGACTCTATATGCAAATGCTAATGATATTGAAACATAAACCCAAGGAATAAGGTTGGGCAAATTTTAGGGTGCAACAGAGAGTCTCTAATTGGGGATTCTCTGGTTGTGACATTGCTGGTTGTGGAATTTCTGTTTGAGTAATTTCCGGTTGAGTTGTTTCTGTTGGTGGAATTTTTGATTGAAGTGTTTGAGATTGTGGTTCAGATGAGAGTGGTACAGATTCATTTTGATTAGTTGTGATGGATGTAGGATTATCTGATGGTGGTTGTTTCTTCTGTTGTTGTGTTTGGGGTTCAGATAAGAGTGGTTCAGATGAAAGATTTACAGATGGATTGGGTTTTGAAGATCTTTGTCTAAGGTTTTGAGAGAGTTGTGGTGATGAAAGGGGTGAATGAACAGCAGGAGTAGGATCAGATGTTAATACCTGATGAATAGTGTCTCTGATCTCTTCCAGAGTGGCATCTCTAGAACTGATTCTGGCTTTCTTTGCTCCTTTCTTCTTTTTCTTTGAAACTTCAGCTCCTTTCCTTTTCTTCTAAACCGATCCTTCTTCAGCTTTCCTCTTACTACGCCTTTCCTTCATCAGATTTGGCAATTCTTCTCCTTCTTTCTGAACAAGATTAACAGGTAGAGGAATTCCTTCCTTCAGACATTCTACAATGTAAATCCAGACAAATTCCTTTGGTTCATCTGCACTGAACATTGGAAAGTCTTCCAAGGGTATCCTTCTGCCTTGGACCTCCTCAGAGTTTATCTTCCTTAGTTTTCCATTCAATTCTGAAATGATTTTCATCCTTTTCAGATTGAGTCCGTTTATCTCAGATCCAATGATGTATGACAGATCTTCTGTTATTTTTGCATCTATCAGATGCTTTACCAGCTTGTTTTCAACAAGGATGTCTGAAATCAGTCTTCCCAGAGGTATCCAAGTTCTAACTTTCCCAGCTTTTGCTCTGACCTCTTCTCTAGTCTCTTTGACATGAGTCAGAAGATGATTGAAGATTAGATAGGGCAGATCCACCTTAACATTCTGGCTGATGCAGTACATGAAATACAGATGTTCTGAACTCACATAGTCTGGTGAGTTGGATGGCTTTCTGTGAAAGATTGTACTCATAAAGATCTTTGCCCAGATCCTATAGATGGGTTTCAGATCTTTAACCTTACTTGATGGTGTTCCAGCTACAGTGGTTTCTTCATAAACCTCAACCATATCAATACGTGAAGAAGCAAGGTTTGAAACTCCATCAGATTCGGTATAACTGAACAGTTGCCTGATCAGTTTCTCAGTAATCACTATCTCCATCCCAAGAACAGATGAGTGAATAAACTTAGGACCAGCGCTAGCGTGAATCCAGAATTCCTTTACAAGAGTTGGGTATACAGGACCTATCAATCTCTCAAAGTATTTCTCCCAGCCTTGAGCTTTAATGGCAGGTGTTAGGTCAAAACCATTTTCCTTTAATGATTCAAGATCAACGAAGCTCTCACACAAAACTTCAAGATCTGCTACTGGAGTAAATAGGGTGCGTTCTGGTTTCTTGTACATTATAGTTTTGTTGGATTTTACAGCAGTGTTTGATGTAGAAGCCATTGATGAAACAGAAGATCTTGATTGGGGTTTAGGGTTTTGGTAGAGGTTGAAGAGAGAACAAAAACGCATGAGTGTAGTGAATGTGAAAAGTGTGAAAATAGTGTGATAGGTGGTATTTATAGAGAACCAAAAAATCAAGCATTGGGCACAACAAAAGACACATACGCACGTTTCTACAACATTTAATGAAAGTAATCATGTCATATTAAAATTATGACAGCTGGGGGGGAAACCAAGAAAAATGAGATTTTCAAAGCAATACCTCAAACGTCAATTCAGTTGAGCACTCAATCTTTTCAGATTCTTAGTGACACGTGTTTGCTTGCATGTGCATCTGATGTCTCTCAAGAAATGAAACGTTTCCAACTTTCAGATCTTCTGAGCTTGTTAGTTCAGAGTTTCACATAAATAAATTAAATAAAGATAAATGAACAATTAGTCAGATGAATAACTTCAGATCATTAAACATTTTGCATCTGAGAAGTTGCCTTTGATAAATATTACTCTGGACAAAGATCCACACAAATATTTTTCAGAATGAACTTAAATCTATCTTCAGCAAGGGGTTTTGTGAAAATATCAGCCCATTGATGATCTGTATCAACAAAAGCTAGATTTATTACACCCTTCTGAACATAGTCTCTGATGAAGTGATGTTTAATTTCTATATGTTTAGCCTTAGAATACAAGATTGGATTTTTTGACAAACATATAGCAGAAGTATTATCACAGAAGATAGAAAGATTACTCTCATAGATCTGATAATCTTCTAATTGACTCTTCATCCAGAGCATCTGCGTACAACATCCAGCAGCAGCAATGTATTCTGCCTCTGTAGTTGATAGTGCAATAGTGGGTTGCTTCTTGCTGTACCATGAGATCAGATGACTTCCAAGAAACTGACAGCTTCCAGAAGTGCTTTTACGTTCAACTCTGTCTCCAGCATAATCAGCATCACAGAATCCAACTAATGAAAATTCATCAGATCTTCTGTAACACAGACCCATGTTAGTAGTACCTTTCAGATACCTTAGAATCCTCTTAACAGTTGTTAAGTGTGATTCTCTAGGATCTGATTGGAATCTTACACATAAGTAGACACTAAACAGAATATCTGGTCTAGAAGCAGTCAAGTATAGAAGAGATCCTATCATACCTCTGTAGAGTTTCTGATCTACCTTCTTACTTACCTCTTCCTTACCTAGAGTGCTTGTAGGGTGCATTGGAGTCTTTGCCATTTTACTATCAACCATGTTGAACTTCTTCAGAAGCTCTTTAACATATTTGGTTTGATGTATGTAGGTGCACTCTGGACTCTGGTTGACTTGGATTCCTAAAAAGAATCTCAATTCTCCCATCATGCTCATTTCAAACTCTTCCTGCATACATTTGGCAAACTCCTTTCCAAGCATAATATTTGTTGATCCAAAAATAATATCATCTACATAAATTTGACAAATCAACAAATCTTTCTTAACAATTTTACAGAACAAAGTTGTATCCACTTTTCCTCTGATAAAATTTTTCTTTAGAAGGAAATTGCTCAACCTCTCATACCATGCTCTAGGAGCTTGTTTTAATCCATAAAGAGATTTCTTTAGTTTAAAAACATGATCTGGAAAGTTTTCACTTTCAAAACCAGGAGGTTGGTGGACATATACTTCCTCTTCTATAATACCATTAAGAAAGGCACTTTTAACATCCATCTGATACAAAGTGATGTTATTCTGTGCAGCAAATGACATAAGAAGACGTATAAATTCTAACCTTGCCACTGGAGCATATGTCTCAGTGTAATCAATACCTTCTTGTTGATTGTATCCTTGAGCAACCAGCCTTGCCTTATTCCTTTCAACTTCTCCCTTTTCATTCAACTTATTCCTGAAGACCCATTTTGTTCCAATAACATTGAATCCTTTAGGTCTAGGAACCAGATCCCAAACTTCATTTCTGGTGAATTGATTTAGCTCTTCTTGCATGGCAATAATCCATTCATTATCTTTCAGAGCCTCATCCACAGATGTTGGTTCAATTATTGACACTAAGCCAAACAATGAAGATTCAGATGTTCTGAGATAGGATCCTGTCCTGATTGGATCATCTTTCTTTCTAATAATCACATCTTTTGGGTGAGATGCCTTGATTCTGGAAGAAGATCCCCTGACATTTGATCTTTCAGAAATGTGTAAGTTGTCCAATTGAGAAGATAGGTGAATAGCATCTGGAGTTGCTTCAGATTCCTTTTCTTTAGCTTTTTCTGCCTCTGATCCTTCAGAGTCTGTGAGAATCACTTCTCTATCTGCAGAATTCTCAAACTGCTTTGGCTTTTCAGAGCCAAGCTTATCATCAAATCTTACATGAATAGATTCTTCCACAATCTGTGTTTCAGTATTGAATACTCTGTAGCCTTTAGAGCGTTCAGAATAACCAAGCATGAAACACTTCATTTCCAATAGTGCCAGATCCAATGATCTTGCCCTTCTGGTTCCCTCCAAACTTCACGTCACCTCCAGATCTAAGTTCCAGGCTTTGGAACATAGACTTTTCTCCTGTCATGTGTCGTGAGCATCCAGAGTCCAGGTACCATGATTGGCGTCCTGACTTTGCTGCTAAGAACATCTGCAACTGGAATTATTTTGTTTTTAGGTACCCAAATCTTCTTGGGTCCTTTGGGGTTAGTTAGTTTGTAGGTTTCTCTAAACTTCTGTTTTTCAACATAATGTTTATTCTGACTTGCCTTGGATTTAAACACATAAGTATTCTTCTTAGAGCTTGTGTGTTTAATGTCATTTAAGTGACCAAATTTAAATTGAGAATACAGAGGTGTCTTCTTGATGAAAATTTTGTCAACAGATTTTGGATTACTTCCAGATGAAGATTCATATCCAATACCTATTCTATTGTTCCCACTAACACCATAAATCATAGAAGCCATCTTGCTTCTGTCTATGCTCTTAGCAAGGAATCTCTGAAAGCTAGAGTCATATTTTTCTAAAATGTTTTCACATGACTTAGTCTCAGATTCAGATTCTTGTTGAGTTGTCTCAAAGTCACTTTTGATTTTCAGATTAATTTCTTTTTGCTCAACAAGTTCTGTCTTCAGAAGATCAATCTCAGATTCAAGACTGCTTTTCAGCTTCTTGTACTTGAGTTTGATCTTGTTGTAGCTTTCCAACATTTCAGACAAGCTCTCAACAAGTTCAGCTCTGGAGAGTTCAGAAAATACCTCTTCAGAGTCAGAGTCTGATTCATCTTCAGATCCTGATGTTCCCTCTTCCTGATCATTTGTGCTGGCCATCAGTGCAACATTAGCACATTCTTCTTCTGATTCAGAAGATGATTCAGATTCATCTGAGTCATCCCATGTTGCCATCAGAACCTTCTTCTTTTTGTCAAACTTCTTCTTGGGTTTTTCTCTTTGAAGTTTGGGGCAATCATTCTTGTAATGCCCAGGTTCTTTGCACTCATAGCATACAACTTCTTTCTTGCCATATCTTCTGTGCCCAGAAGATTCCTTTCTATGATCAGATTTTTTGAAGTTGTTGAACTTTTTTCCCTTATGCTTCCAGAGCCCGTTGATCCTTCTGGACATCATGGATAATTCATCTTCTTCTTCAGAAGAAGATCCTTCAGAGCTTTCTTCAATAACCTGCAAAGCTTTAACAGATTTATTAGATTTTAAAGCAACAGATTTACCTTTTTCCTTCTTTTGAGGTTCATCTTCCTCAAGCTCAATTTCATGGCTCCTCAGTGAGCTGATGAGTTCTTCTAAAGAGATCTTGTTCAGATCTTTAGCCATCTTCAAGGCAGTCACCATTGGTCTCCATCTGGTAGGTAGACTTCTGATGATTTTCTTTACATGATCTGATGTAGAGTATCCCTTGTCTAGAACCTTTAGACCAACAGTAAGGATTTGGAATCTAGAAAACATAGTTTCTATATTTTCAGATTCTTCCATTTTGAACGCTTCATACTTCTGTATAAGCGCCAGAGCCTTGGTCTCCTTCACTTGAGAATTTCCTTCATGAGTCATTTTAAGTGACTCAAACATTCCATGAGCTGTTTCTCTGTTAGTAATCTTTTCATACTCAGTATGAGAGATTGCATTAAGCAATATTGTCCTAGCCTTATGGTGATTTTTGAAATCCTTCTTCTGGACTTCTGTCATTGATTTTCTGTCAACTTTCTTGCCATCCTCATTAGTAGGATGTTCATAGCCATCAATAACCAAGTCCCATAAATCAGCATCATACCCCAGGAAGAAACTTTCTATCTTGTCCTTCCAGTAATCAAATTTTTCTCCATCAAACATGGGAGGCTTTGTGCTGATTCTATCCCCTTCATATTTGTTGCAACTGGCTGTATTGGATGTAGAGACGTCACCCATAATGACGAACAAATATATATACCAACGTAACTTTTCTCACTGGATCTTTACTGACACAGTTAAGTGATAGCACACGCAGAACCGGAGCTCTGATGCCAACTAAAGGTGAGAAAATTACTTAGAAGGGGAGGGGGGTTGAATAAGTAAGACAAATAATCAGAGATTTAAACACAGTTATTTTTATCCTGGTTCGTTGAACTCAACTACTCCAGTCCACCCTCTCAAGAGTGATTTGCCTTTCTCAGTCAAGGACTTAATCCACTATTTAATCAAACTGATTACAATAGTAACACCTAAGAACAACTGTTCTTAGTCTTCTCAAGAGCTACTGATCCCAACTGGATCCTCTTAAGGAAAACCTTTTACAAACAATGTAAAACTATTACAAGAGTAAGAATGCTTCTAATAAGCTGTTATCACAACTGTGATATTTCTCTTAAGTTTAAGAACAATGTTATTGCAAAAATAAAGTTATAAGAGCTTTAAGAGTTTTGCTTTGATGAGTGATTTTTGCAAGTGATTCGATATTGAAGAAGATGGTGTGGACTTCTTTATATAGGCACTTAGATCCATGAAGTCTTCTCAACGTTGAAGGTTGTGCTGAAAAGCCTGGAGCCTTTTGTCTTTACATTGGAGGCTGTGCTGAAAAAGCCTGATGCCTTTTGTCTTCACTTTGCAGAAACTTTCCTTAGAATGCAATGCACAGATAAAACCTTTTTGTCTGTGTTCTTGTGTCTAGCACAAAAGAGGAAAGAGCTGTTGAGATATGCCAACGTACATATTTAAATCTTCTTCACTAAATAAGTTCAGCTTTCAACATTAGAGTCTGAATCTTCAGAATCTCCAGAGTAGAGATCTTCTGGATCTTTAGAGTCTTGGATGTTCTTCAGATTGAGCTGAATCAGAGTATGTGCAGCTTGTGTGCTTGAGCGTGTAAATCTATCAGAGCAGAGTCTTCTATATCAGATTCTCAATACTTTAAGCAGCGCAGTATCTTCAGAGTCTTCTGATGACTAAGCTTCTGATCTCTCAGAGTCTTCTATTCTTTAGAGGCTCCTGCTTCAGAATCTTCAGTAGACAACATTCAGATTCTTCTGGGAGCAGCGTTCAGATCTTCATTTAAGATGCTCTTGAACCTTTCATAATATCATTGTTCAGATGCAAATTTGCTCTTTTAAGAATATTTTCTTTAGTACATGTAGCAAACAGTCTAGAACAAATTTAGAGTATATAATTCTTGAATACAAAATTCATAAGTGTTATCATCAAAACATAGAGATATAACTAAGAAACAATCTGTGTTCTTACAATCTCCCCCTTTTTGATGATGACAAAACATGAGAAATTTTGTTCAATAAAAAATATGAATTATAACTCCCCCTGAGATTAACAATCTCCCCCTGAAATAAATACTTCAATAGAAGAGAATACTTCCCTTTTTGATTACGTATATTTCAGATTCAGAGCCTGATGAAAGAGTTTTGACTTTCAGAATCAAATCTTGATGCCAGATAATTATGACTTCCTTCAGTCAGAGCGCCTGGTTATCATCTTGCTTGAATTCTCTTTCAGAGTAAGGTATCAGAGTAAGATATCAGAGTTATCAGAATTGATTAAATACTCAGATTTTCTTTGGAAGATCAGGTTCTTGTTGGAAAAGTTTCAGGGTAACTTCAATGAATTATGTCATATATATCAATGTAATCTGCACGTAATTTAAAAAATATATCAATTCCTTTGCCCACCTCAACACATGACAAGTCTTAAATTACGTGAAGATGAACCATCAACATATATTTTTTACAATCAATACTTGCAAATAGAATGAGTATTAAAACACGGAGACAATTTTCGCACAAAAGAAGACTGTCTCCGAGCTATAAAACAATATCACATGGACTTATCAGCAGATTATAGAGTCGATCGAATGCATCTAACTCTGTATGAAATCTATTGTTGTAATGAGGTGTGCCTGTTTCGATTAATAGCTTCTTTCCAAAAGAGAAGTGATTCATGGAAGATAGGGTCAGTGGGTCCATAACACACTTGTATAATCACGAATCTAATGCAGGATCATCGCAAGCTCAGCTCTCAATTGATATGTAATGAAATTATGTCATTCATTAGTGGCAACCCTTCTTTGGAGGTGAGTACCATAATCTCGCATATGGTTCAAGTATACAACTATACTCCTCCATACAGGAAAGTATGGATAGCTAGGACTAATGTGGTTGAAACCGTGTTCGAAAATTGAGAGGAGTCTTACAAAGAACTTCCAAAATACTTGGTGGCACTTAAATAATATGCTTCAAGGACTGTTTCCATCTTGGAGACATTGTCGGCGTATACACCAGACGGGGCTTGTATTAATGGAAATGGCATTTTCCACATACTCTTCTGGGTGTTTAAACCATGCATCAAAGGTTTTGCATATTGTAAACATGTTATTCAAATTGATGGCACATGGTTATACGATAAATATAAGGTCACGCTACTCATGGTCGTGATACAGGACGCCAATAGTGACATTTTTCCAATCGACTTCGCTCTAGTTGAAGGGGAGACTGCTGGGGGTTGGAGTTTTTTCCTAAAAAAATCTCTGCTTATACATTTCTCCCTAACCTAACTTATGTTTGACCTCTGATAGACACTCATCAATTGAGAGTGCATACAAGAATCTTGATAATGGTTGGCAAGATCATCCCTCAAATCATGTGTATCACATAACACATATCGCTCAAAATTACATGCGGGAGATCAAAGCCAAAATGCTAAGGAAGAAGGTCGTGAACATAGGGTATGCACTAATAGAGCCCACTTTCAAACACTACCGTGACGAGATCAAACTAACAAATGCAGATGCATTAAGATGGATTTATAATATTCAACTAGAGAAATGGATAAGGGCATACGACAATGGCCAGCGATGGGGTCACATGACAACAAACCTCATTGAATCAATGAATTATGTATTCAAGGGAATACAAAACCTATCGATAACTGCTTTGGTTAGGGCAACATATTTTAGGCTCGAGGAAATTTTTGGTATCAGACGTACAAAGTGGGGTTCTGTCTGACAATCTAGGCAGCTGTGTAGAAGCATGCTTCATCTCACGGTTTCAAGATTTTGATGACAACAACAACAAGACTCAAGATCATTTCATCTGTGCAAAAAGTCAAAAGCTTTCAAAAGACCAAGATCAAAGTATTATGGAAGTGATCAACATTCAAGCCTCATGTACATTTACTCGATCATCTCTCAAGACTTGGACACAAGCTATGGTATATCAAATTCTCTAATTTAATTGATATACAAGTGTTCAAAACTATAAACTATTTTTGCATAATGCATTAACATGTTTTAAAATCATTTGGAATTGGTATAACACTTTTAAATTAATTATTTTTCAAAGTTTTTACAGTGTTAACCGATTAACCATATAGGTTAATCAATTAACGCCCTAAAATTTTAAATTCTTTGGGACAACGTCACAGTGTTAACCGATTAACCTATATGGTTAACCGATTAATACTGAACGTTTTCTGAAAAATTGTTTCATTTCAATTTCTAAAATTATTTGAATGTTATACCTTTCCATGTGTTAACTCATACTCAAATATACCCTTTTGAAATGGTGTTTTGGATGATATAAATTCTGAAAATTTCAAATTAACAAACACCTCCAACAATTTTCAAAAACAATCATTGAATCATATTCACTACTTTTCAAATAATTTCATATACATTCAAAAAATGTTCATACTTGCATAACCTTTCACATCCATTTGTTTGAACACTTGTATTGAGATTAAGTTGTGAATTCTGATTAAAGGAGAAGATCAATCTTTGTATTGATATTACTATTGTACTCTCAAATTATAAAAAGAATTACAGAATAGTCTGTTGTGACTTGTGATCCAGGATTGTTGGACACAAGGGTTAGTGTTTTGCAAGAGGATTGTTCTTGCACACTAGTTTGTTTTGTTGTTAGATTGTAGGCCTCACCGGTTGATGGTGTAATAGGTTGTACTTTCTAAAACAATAGTAAAAACTCTCTTTCATTTGGAAAGGGGAGTGGAGTACCTTCGGATTGTGAAGGGAACCACTATAAATCTTGGTGTTCACTTTCTTTATGCTTTCTACTGCATTCATCACCAAGAACATAACCAAAGAAAAATTAAAGAACACCAAAAATACGAAAAAGTTTCCATAAGCCTAATTCACCCCCCCCCCCCCTCTTAGGGATACTATGAACTTACATTTGGCATCAGAGCAGGTTAAAGTAACCTGTTCCTAACGATTCAGTATGGCTTCCGCAAGTACCAACCCGGTTTTTAAGGATGGTGGAAGTAGTAACAAACCACCACTCTTTTCTAGAGAATACTTCGATTTTTGGAAAATCCGTATGAAAGCACATCTTAAGGCTCAAGGAGATGGTATATGGGAAACCGTAGAAACTGGTCTGCATGTTCCTATGAGCATCATAAATAACGTAGGCACTCCAAAGATAAAATCCTCATATGATGAAGATGACAAGAAGAGAATTTTGAATGAGAAGAAAGCAATCAACATACTTCAAAGCGCTCTCGTATGGACGAATTCTTCCGTATATCACAGTGTAAATCAGCAAAGGAAATTTGGGACACCTTGGTAGAAACGCATGAAGGGACAGCCGAAGTAAAAAGATCAAGACTTAATACTTTAAGTCAAGAATATGAAATGTTCCGTATGCAGCCTGGTGAATCCATTGTTGCCTTACAAAAGAGATTCGTTCATCTAACAAATCATTTGATTGCTCTCGGGAAGACCTTCACCAATGATGATCTCAACTTGAAAGTCTTAAGATCCTTAACAAGAGAATGGCAACCAAAGGTGACCGCTATTTCGAAAAAGAAGAGTCTTTCAACGATGACATCCGCTTCCTTATTTGGCAAACATCAAGAGCATGAACTAGAACTTGGAAGGCTTGAGAAGCATGAAAGTCAAGACAAGAAGTCCAAAGGAATTGCCTTGAAGATTGACACAAAGGATGACAAAAATGATGAATCTTCCGAAGACGAAAATTTCATGCTTCTAGTAAAGAAGCTTGGTAAGTTTTTTAATAATAATAAAAATTCCTCTTTTTCTAAAATGAATAAACATTTCAGGAAAAAGGAGGTATCCACATCAAATCAAGAAGTTATATGTTACAAATGTGGGAAACAAGGTCACATAAAGCCGGATTGCCCGAAACTCGCAAATAAAGGAAAATTCAAAGGCAAAAAGGATTTCAAGAACAAAAAGGCTTATGTTGCGTGGGACGATAACGAGATAAGTTCATCATCGGAGTCGGAAGGCGATGAATGTGCAAATATGGCTTTAATGGCTTCACACCACTCCGATGAAGAAAATGAGGTTAGTAGCAATTTTTCTGTTTATGATAATGATGCACAAGAAGTTATAGATGAACTTCTAAAAGAATGCAAGACTTTGTATAAAAGCATCTCAGCACAAAAGAAAAGAATTTCATTTTTAGAAGAACAAAATTTTGTTTTTATGGAAAATATTGAAAATGAAAAACAGAAATTAATAGATGAAAAACAAAGTCTTGTATGTAAGAATTGCGAATCTCTATCTTTTCAAATTGTGCAACTTAAAAGAGTTTTAGAAAGATACGAAAAATGTCAAATTGGCTTGGAAGAAATTCTTAAACATCAAAAATATCCTAATGACAAAAGTAGATTAGGATATTCTAATTTTTCAAAACCAAGTACCAATGAGACCATTTTTGTAAGAGCAAGTGGACAAGTTGCTAAATAAAAGAGAAGCATTTCTAAAAATCAGCATCAAAATCATAACAAGATAAAAGTTGAGAAGAAAAAGAATTATGTTCCTAGATATAGAAGTCACTTTCAACCTACATGTTCTTATTGTGGAATTAAAGGCCATACACCTAATGCTTGCTATGTGCGCAATATTGGTGTTGCTAAAGGGCATTATGTGTGGATTGAAAAAGGTACTAACTATCAAGGACCCAAAGCAATTTGGGTACCTAACACTACTTAAATTTGTGTTGTAGGTATGCTTCAAGACAACGTCTAATCAATGGTATCTTGATAGCGGTTGCTCGAAGCATATGACGGGAGACATAAACAAATTTTCAAGTCTATCATTAAAGGCCAAAGGATACGTCACTTACGGTGATGATAATAAAGGAAAAATTCTTGGAGTTGGAACCATTGGTGCACCTCCTTGTACAATCATCGAAGACGTTCTTTATGTGGAAGGCCTTAAACACAACTTACTTAGCATAAGTCAATTGTGTGACAAAGGGTTCCGAATCAACTTCACAAAGGAGGAATGCTTGATAGAACACGAAGTCACTCATGACATTTTGCTAAAAGGTAAAAGATATAATAACATTTTTATGATTTCTTTTGATGACTCTTCCTTGAAGGTAAAATGTCTTATGGCAAACAACAACGAGGCATGGATTTGGCATAAATGATTTGCTCACATCCACATGGAGCATCTAAACAAATTGATAAAGCATGATCTAGTTGTTGGACACCCAAAAATAAAATTCATCAAGCATAAATTATGCGATGCATGTCAAAAAGGAAAACAGACCAAGACAAATTTCAAATCTAAGCAAGTGGTTTCTACATCAAGGCCACTTCAATTGTTGCATATGGATCTTTTTGGTCCATCAAGAACAAAAAGCTTCGGAGGTAATTTTTATGCTTTAGTTATTGTTGATGATTTCTCTCGATACACTTGGACATTGTTTTTAGTGCAGAAAAATGATGCTTTCAAAGCATTCAAGAAGTATGCGAAGCAAGTTCAGAATGAGAAATCACTCACCATAGCCTCTATAAGAAGCGATCATGGTGGAGAATTCCAAAATTCAGACTTTGAAGATTTTTGCGAAGAGCATGGAATTTCTCATAATTTTTCAGCACCAAGGACGCCTCAACAAAACGGTGTCGTAGAACGGAAGAATAGATCATTGGTGGAGCTTGCAAGGAAAATGCTTATCGACGCAAATCTTCCTAAATATTTTTGGGATGATGCAGTTAGTACAACATGCTTCGTAAGCAACCATGTCAATATTCGACCACTTCTCAAAAAGACTCTGTATGAGTTGTTCAAGGGTAGAAAACCAAATATAGCATTCTTCCACATATTCGGATGCAAATGCTTTGTTCTCAACAACAACAAGGATAATCTCGGTAAGTTTGATGAGAAATCCGACGAAGGTATATTTCTTGGTTACTCTCTTTATAGTAGATCATCTAGAATTTTTAATAAAAGAACACTTACTATTGAAGAATCCATTCATGTTTCGTTTGATGAGACTAACCCCTCAAAAGAGGATAATACTATTATGGATGATGATGATGATATAGTAGGTTCTTCACAACAACAAGAAGAGACTTCAAAGAATCAAGAAATACCACTAGAAGATGTCACTCAAATCATTGAAGAACATCAAGATCTTCCGAAGGAATGGAGAACGCATAGAGATCACCCGATAGATAAAGTTATTGGTGATATTAGCCAAGGTGTTGCAACTCGACTTAATCTAAAGGATGCTTGTCTCAACATGGCTTTTGTGTCTCAAATTGAACCAGCCAAGATTGATGAAGCCTTAGGCGACGACCAATAGATTGTAGCAATGCAAGAAGAACTCAATCAATTTGAAAGGAATCAAGTTTGGAGTCTTGTACCAAGACCAGACCATAAGCATATCATAGGAACAAGATGGGTGTTCAAGAACAAACTTGATGAGAATGGGATCATAGTTCGTAACAAAGCAAGATTGGTCGCACAAGGCTACAACCAGGAGGAAGGAATTGATTTTGATGAAACGTTCGCTCTGGTAGCAAGGTTAGAAGCAATTAGATTACTACTTGCTTACGCTTGTTCTATGAATTTTCAATTGTTCCAGATGGATGTCAAAAGCGCTTTCCTGAATGGCTACATCAATGAGGAAGTCTACGTCAAACAACCTCCGGGTTTTGAAGACTTCAAGAATCCCTCGCATGTTTACAAACTAAAAAAGGCACTCTACGGACTAAAACAAGCACCAAGAGCATGGTATGACCGCCTTAGCAATTACTTATGTGAGAAGGGATTTACAAAAGGAAAGGTTGACAAGACATTGTTCATAAAGAAGATCAAAGGAAACACTTTATTGGTTCAAGTCTATGTCGACGACATCATCTTCGGATCAACAAACAAAGAGCTTTGCGAAGAATTTTCACTTATGATGCAAGGAGAATTCGAGATGTCCATGATGGGAAAATTGAATTATTTTCTTGGACTACAAATCAAGCAAACAAAGGATGGCATCTTCCTCAACCAATCCAAGTATTGCAAGGAATTGTTGAAGAAATTCGATATGGATAGTTGCAAGGTGATGTCCACTCCTATGGGATCCAGAACGTACGTTGATCAAGATGAATCCGGTACTCCAGTTGATATAACAAAATATCGAGGTATGATCGGTTCATTACTATATTTGACGACAAGCTGTCCTGACATTATGTTTAGCGTTTGTTTGTGTGCACGCTTTCAAGCAAGTCCGAAGGAATCGCATCTCACAGCCGTAAAGAGAATCATAAAGTATCTCAAAGGGACAATGAACGTCGGATTATGATATCCTAAAGGTAGTATTTGTTCTTTAGTTGGTTACTCTGACGCTGACTATGCAGGATGTAAGACCGATAGAAAAAGCACAAGCGGTACGTGTCACATTCTCGGGAATGCATTTGTGTCATGGGCCTGCAAGAAGCAAGCGTGTGTGGCACTCAGTACAACCGAAGCGGAATATATTGCAGCAGGAAGTTGTTGTGCCCAAATTCTGTGGCTCAAGCAACAACTCCTCGATTACGGTGTAGACCTCGGCTGCATTCCTCTTCGATGTGATAATATAAGTGCCATCAACATTACAAAGAACCCGATCATGCATTCAAGAACAAAACATATAGATATTCGGCATCACTTCCTTCGAGATCACGTATTGAATGGAGATGTAGATGTTACTTTCTTCGACATGCACAATCAACTCGCCGACATCTTCACCAAACCTTTGGCGAAAGAACCATTCTACAAAATTCGGCGAGAACTTGGGATTCTTGATGAAGGTGACATCTGACCTTTTCTCTAATATGTATATGCATTATTTGTGTTATGTTTTCATGTGTATGCATTCTATTTTTAAGTATTTTTCAAAAATTCGCGTATGTTAATCGATTAACCATATGGGTTAACCGATTAACACTCTAAGTTTTTATGTTAAAATTAAATTTTTTAATATGTTAATTGATTAACCTATATGGTTAACCAGTTAACACTGTTAAATTTTCAATTCTGACTCAATTTTTTAATGTGTTAACCGATTAACCTATATGGTTAACCGATTAACACTGTTCAAATTTCTAAAAATCAGAAACGAAAATTAATTAAAATTTTTGAAATATTATATGTGTTAAATGCATTTTTATGTGGTCAATATTCTTCTAAGTGTCCAAAATCCATATCCTTTGAATCTTATTCCCTCTTAAAGATTATTTTGGAACTTCCCTCTTCAAACCCTAACTTTAAAACCCACTACCTCTCTCCCACTCTCTAAGTTGGATAACTCCTCATAACCATCCCCATCTTCTCAAACCCTAACTTCCTCAGAACCCACAACTTCAGTTCCATCAAACTCATCCATGGCTTCAGCATCAAACCGCGGCAAGGGAAAGCTACCAGAACACCATTCTGCATCTGATGAAGAAGATATCCCTATGGAAACAACCAAGAAGCGCAGAATGGATTTCAAAGTCCGAGTTCGTCACATCCTCCCGGTAAAGTATGTGAATCTTAAGGCTTTTACAGCATCATCTTTTGATTTTCCTGCTTTGCTCAAATATCAAAGGATCGACAAATTTGTGTCAGATTCTGGAAATTGCTATCCGGATCTTGTCAAATCCTTTTTGCATAAGCTGTATATGTTTATGAATGCAAATGATGAGCATGTTATGAAAACAATTGTTAGAGACTGCATTGTGGAAGAAAATATGTTTGATGTTGCTGCTATGCTGAACATACCATCATCTGGGTACTTTCTGAGAAAAGGGGTTAACCACGTGGAAGGGTCGTGGTCCAACTACGACAAGATGGAGTTCTACTATCAGATCTGCAGATTTCCAAAGGAGGTGATTATCGCCAACCAACGCACTGCTCGTATGTTGTGCTATGCAAAGAATCTTACCGTTTCTCATCGGATGCTTCATTACATAATCTGTTATGTGCTGATTCCCAAGGATTCAAATCATGCCCAAATTAATGATCTGGAAATGCAACTTCTTTTTTCCATCAAGAACAAGATTCGTGTCAACTGGATTTTGACCATCATGTATCACCTTCAACAACAACTATCTCTTTCAACCCGTCTGCCGTATGCAAGGCTAGTGTCAAGAATTTTGGAGCTGACAACTTTGGATCTTAACCGTGAACCAACCACCAAGATGAAATCAACCACCAATGAGATTAACGAAATTACAATTGTCAAGAACACCAGAATTTTTAAGGATACTGACTGTACGTATAAGTATTCAGATGAAGGAGCCACTGCCAACCAAGCCTATCCCGTACCTGAAGGAGGCATTACAAATGAATTCCTTTACCAAACTATAATGACTCAACATAGAGAAACCTCCCGGGCCATTGCTTCTCTTCGAAACCTTGTGCTTACCTCTCGCTGCACCAACACTGGCAACTTTGTTGTATCTGATGAAGAAAATGAAGGACAAGAGGAAGAAGATGAGGAGGATATGGCTGATGAGGACATTTAGAGAATATGATGATGTTGCTGTCTTCTATTGCTTTCTAGTTATTAAGTTTTAAGTTTATGTTCTTAACTGTGTTTCATTTGCGTTGTACTCATACACTACTTTGGTTGCACTCTGCTGCATGTTTAATTCTATGTTAGTATGTTTTTCTTACCTACGTGATTGTTCTTTTGATTGCTTTCATAATTGTAGATAATTTCTAGTTTTGTTTGAAAGCTCCTTCCTTTTTGCTAATGACAAAGGGGGAGAAGAGCTTTGGCTTTCTAATGTCTATGTGTGCAGAATTTTTGTCTGTTCTTAGCCTCTGTTTTTAGAAAGGGGGAGTTCATGGACATAGGGGGAGAAACAAGACCAGAACCAAAAATCATCAAAGCACTGCACAAGACTCAATTGGTTGTAAGTGGTTGTCATTATCAAAAAGGGGGAGATTGTAGAAGCATGCTTCATCTCACGGTTTCAAGGTTTTGATGGCAACAACAACAAGACTCAAGATCATTTCATCTGTGCAAAAAGTCAAAAGCTTTCAAAAGACCAAGATCAAAGTATTATGGAAGTGATCAACATTCAAGCCTCATGTACATTTGCTTGATCATCTCTCAAGACTTGGACACAAACTATGGTATATCAAATTCTCTAATTTAATTGATATACAAGTGTTCAAAACTATAAACTATTTTTGCATAATGCATTAACATGTTTTAAAATCATTTGGAATTGGTATAACACTTTTAAATTAATTATTTTTCAAAGTTTTTACAGTGTTAACCGATTAACCATATAGGTTAATCGATTAACGCCCTAAAATTTTAAATTCTTTGGGCCAACGTTACAGTGTTAACCGATTAACCTATATGGTGAACCGATTAACACTGAACGTTTTCTAAAAAATTGTTTCATTTTAATTTCAAAAATTATTTGAATGTTATACCTTTCCATGTGTTAACTCATACTCAAATATACCCTTTTGAAATGGTGTTTTGGATGATATAAATTCTGAAAATTTCAAATTAACAAACACCTCCAACAATTTTCAAAAACAATCATTGAATCATATTCACTACTTTTCAAATAATTTCATATACATTCAAAAAGTGTTCATACTTGCATAACCTTTCACATCCATTTGTTTGAACACTTGTATTGAGATTAAGTTGTGAATTCTGATTAAAGGAGAAGATCAATCTTTGTATTGATATTACTATTGTACTCTCAAATTATAAAAAGAATTACAGAATAGCCTGTTGTGACTTGTGATCCAAGATTGTTGGACACAAGGGTTAGTGTTTTGCAAGAGGATTGTTCTTGCACACTAGTTTGTTTTGTTGTTAGATTGTAGGCCTCACCGGTTGATGGTGTAATAGGTTATACTTTCTAAAACAATAGTGAAAACTCTCTTTCATGTGGAAAGGGGAGTGGAGTACCTTCGGATTGTGAAGGGAACCACTATAAATCTTGGTGTCCACTTTCTTTATGCTTTCTACTGCATTCATCACCAAGAACATAACCAAAGAAAAATTAAAGAACACCAAAAATCCGAAAAAGTTTCCATAAGCCTAATTCACCCCCCTTCTTAGGCATACTCTGAACTTACAAGTTGTACAGTAATAGTTCAATGAAATTCATGAAGGACGAAGTTGTCAAAGCCAACACACATATGGTCATAATCTTTGAGCGTAATAAAGGTTGGTTTAGTGTTGCAGAGTCAATTAATCACAATGAAGGGAGGCATATGGGATGTTACCGAGTGGAACTAGATAGGAGTTGGTGTGATTGTGAAAAGTTTCAGGCGTTTCGTATGCCTTGCTCTCATGTTATAGCAGCATGTTCGAAGGCTCTCCAGAACCTAATCAGCTATCTTTCTGTTGTTCACCAAGTCATTAGTCTATGCAATGTCTACAGCACTAGCTTTCAGGCGGTAGAAAAGGAGAACTATTGGCATCCAAACGAAGGCAAAATTTTCTGGCATAATGATTTGATGCGAAGAAAGAAAAAGGGTCGCCTTAATAGCACACGTATTCGAACAGAGATGGATACATCAAACAAAATGGTCAGATTATGTAGTTCGTGCTGGAAGCCGGGACACAGTTGTACAAAATCTCCCAATGTAGGATCAAGCACAAGATCATATTTTCTAATGTAATCATGTCTCTTTATATCAATAACAAATTTCATTCCATTGATAGCATGCATACACGATTACAATTGACAGCAACATAACTTAAACAAACATAACTTAATATCTCAACAGCAACAATTAACAACAACATAAACTAATACCAAAATAACAATCGGAAAATAACAACAAACCTAAATAAAACAACTCAATGTATCAACTTGTCTAGGATATAACAACCATCAAGATAATTTTCTTTGGTGTTAACATCATCATAAGGACACCAACATCATTTTCCACTTTTCTCCAATCACGAGTGACTTCATTTCTGCCTGACTCCTTAACTAACCTCTTAATTTTCCTAATCTTTTCACCTACAACAATATCTCCTTCTAGCCAGCAGTTCTGTTCCCTATGCAAATGCTCCAAAGTCTGCATGTTCCAGAATAGGAAGTTCATCAGAGGCTTTGTTGATGAAAAATAAACTAGGGCATTTCTTTTCATAAGTGGAAATGTTGGAAGCGGTTCCTCTGATGGTGATGATGACGAAGATGAACGTTGATTTAATAATGCAGACATACTTCTAGATTGAGTTGAAAATATTGGTGATAATTATCGTGGAGAGTTGAGGATATTGATGATAATTGTTGTAGAGTAACAGATGATTCTGCAGTCTTATTTATAGAAAAATGAAATAGTATAGTCGACATATGATATGGCGTATCTACCCTTTAAACAAAACCATTTCAGTCAAAAAATAATCAAATATGGATTAAAAAAAAGATTACAATAAGACGCCATATCATATGGTGCCTCCTCTGAAGACTAGGGCAAGCCTAATGTAGCCGCCATATAAAATGACACATGTGTTATGAAGCTTTAATGGAGGAGCCATATGATATGGCACATGAGATCATTTTGGAATGCTATAGCCATATCATATGGCGCATGTTTGTTGAAAGTATGTCATTTTCGTTTTTTTTTTTAAATCCAAGTTATTGTTGTATTTTTTTAAAATATATGTTATTTCAAAAAAAATTGGATTTTGCTTATGTTGGAATGAACTCTATTAATTTAGTTGACACATAAAGTCATCCATCAATCTAGATATGCTTGTATGTAATGAACTGATTTTAGAGATGTGCTACTTATTAACTTGGGCAAGTGGCAATCAATAAAAAAATTAGTATATTTCTTTACTAATACTATTATTTTTATGAGGGAACTTGCATGCTAGAAGTCAAATCCTTTCTAAATTTGTGTATGTTTGACCTTAAAAATATATATATATATATATATATATATATATATATATATATATATATATATATATATATATATATATATATATATATATATATATATATATATATATATATATATATATATATATATATATATATATATATATATATATATATATATATATATATATATATATATATATATATATATATATATATATATCAATTGTATTTATGTGTCACTAAGAGGTATTTCATCAATCTTACAATATATGCCATTTTAGTAATTTTTCAAAAATAGTAAAGTGTAGTTAATGTTGTATAGAAAAGAGAAATTGTGAGTTTTTTTTAATCAAAATATGTTTTATCATTGCCTGGCAAATATGACACTTTTTTCCAAAAGAAAGTGGAGGTTGATTTTAGATGCCAGACAATGCATCAAAGGGTCTTCGAGGAAATAAAGGAGTATTTAGTGAATCTTTCATTTTTATCCCTTCCTGTTAGAAATAAGTGCATGAGATTTTACATTTCTACCTCAGACTCAACTATAGGAAGCATGTTAGTACAAGAGAATGATAATGGTGTCTAAAAGACCATTTATTAACTCAGTTAAGTCTTGAACGATGCAGAAACTAGGTATAGTCTTATAAAAAAAGATGTGCCTTTGTATGTATTTCTCATGTATAGAATTAAAACACTATATAAAACCAATTGATGCGTACGTGTCTTTGCATTTCGACATTATTAAGCACATGTTATCTGAACTAATTTTGCATAGTCAAATTGAAAAATTGGCTCTAGCCTTGACAGAATACTCTCTAGCATATGTGCCTTCGAAGGCAATGATGGGGAAGGTGGTCGCCGACTTCATCGTGGATCACCCGATAGTCAAGGTACCTCAAAATTATTTGGAGACAAAATCTTGTAAGTTATACTTTGATGGCTCTAGTCACAAAAATGGAACTAAGATTGAAATTTTAATAATTTCCCCTGATAAGATTTTGACAAAAATCAAATAAAGAATTGACGACTCTTTCTCAAATAGTGAGACCGACTATGAGGCTTTAATAGCTTGTCTCAAAATCTTGTTAGACTTGGGGACAAACAGAGTTGAAGTAAGAGGAGGCTCTAAGCTAGTTGTAAAGCAAATAACGAAGGAGTACAAATATATTAACGAAAACTTTATTATGTACTTTGTTATAGTCAATTGACAAATTAAGTGTTTCAATTTTGTGGACATTCAGCATGTCCCTAGAATTGAAAACTAAGAGGAAAAGGAGTGGGCACAAATTGCCTTAGGGTGACTATGCCATATAATAAAAAAGACAATGCTTTTTTTTGCCTTTATCAGCGCTTAAAAGCGCAGCCTAAAGTGGCGCAGCTGTAGGTAAAGGCAACACTTTTTTTAAATGCAAAAGCGCTGCCTTAGATCCCCTTTAGGCAGCGGTTTTGTTTAAAAGCACACTCTAATATCACCTTTCGACAGCACTTTTTCATGAAAAGCGCTTTCTTTTGTCCGCCTTTAGACAACGCTTTTAAAAGCGCTGTTTAATGTTTCTCTTCTTTCTATTTTAGGTAACATTTTTTTATGAAAAGTGCTTTCTTTTGTCTCCTTTTAGGCAGCGCTTTTAAAAGCGTTGTCTAATGTGTCTTTTCTTTCTATTTTAGGCAGCGATTTCTTTAAAAGTGCTTCCTTTTATCCACTTTAGGCAGTGCTTTTTTTACAAAGCCCTTTCTTTTGTCCACGTAAATAACGCTTTTTAAAAGCACTTTTTTATGAAGAGTTTTTTTGTTATAAGCGTTGTCTATTGTGCATTTTTTTAGGAAGCATTTTTTGTTAAATGCGTTGGCATAAGTCTTAATTTTTAATTATAAAATGACATCACAAACCATTATAATTCATTTTTTTGTCAAAACTTATCACAAACCTTTATTATTCAACACAAGCCTTTATTTCAACAACTTGACCTTATATACCATTATAATTCAACATACATATACCATTATAATTCAACACATAAACCTTATAACCATTATAATTCAACACAAACCTCATACACCAAGAAAACATCCATAATCCTAATAACAACAAATTCACTTCCAAAATCTTTAACTTCTAAAGATTCACAAAACATAATTACAAATTCCATGAATCCTTAATTCACAACAAATTCCAGAACTATACAACAACTTCCAAAGCTATATAACAACTTTAAGAACTATTCCTATCCAGTACAAAACATCACAATAACAAAAATATCTAAGGACCAAAAATTTCACACAAAAGAAAGAAAGACAATATACCTTATATAATTCTCATCTCAAGAATGTATTGACATCATTCCTCCTTAATTTCTTCCAGTTTATCTTTCGAGTAAGTAGCACACTTGAATTCATCAAAGTACTACATAATATAACATAATATGCATGATTTAGTTAAAACTAATTAATTAGATGAAATATCCGTTAAGTATTAAAATAAATGCTAACTTATAAATCCATACCATGTTTGGAATCTCTATTTGATCCAAATGAATAGTTTCTTTCATAAACTTCAATACGAAATAACCGCAATCTATACCATTACGCTGGCGAGGACACTAAACATAGAAAAAAAATACGAATATATATCAGGATATATAGTTTAACTTGTTTTATCAAGTAGCATACTATTATAATCAAAATTATGAAAATATACCTGCACTCTGATCCATGTAATGTTGTTTGCTTTACTCTTTGGTACTCGAGGTTGTCTTTGTGATCAGAATATTTGTATAGCTCTAACGTAATATAAATAAATATTTAGAACAATCTCACATAAATAAATAAATATACACAAGAATATTTAGAACAATCTCATCACTTATGTATGAACCATCTTCTTCATGTCTGAATATTTTGTTTGATCACCATCTAACAAATCCAGATAATATACTATTTCTTTTATCAAATTAATCACAACCAACAACCAGTGTCCATTGTAAAATAAAACAAAAGTTTAAATGGAAATTTTCTACACAACGTCAAAAAATGAAAAATTATAATAAATGAAGTTAGAATGAAAATCTAACCCATGGTCAGTATTATATGGTAAAAGATATAAAATTTTTGTATCTCTATTGGCCATAAATGCATCGACTAAGTGATCTTTGACTACATTTGGACTTTGATCGATTAACCATGCGTTGATACAGCTGTGAGATAAGAAAAATAATCTTTCTGTCAATTGACGTGGGCGCATTAATTTGTCATACAAGAACCTTAAATAAAAATATAATCAACATTAGAATATTCATTGAAATGAGTAAATAAATTATTCAATTAATTAAATAAAATTGATCGGAATACCTGATGTATGAATTCATAATACCGATGCCTAATTCAGAATGTTGAAAAATTTGATCCAAATCCTCTTTAGCAATTGTTTCGGTATAAGTAAAACCAAAAATACCTTCTTCCATAGGTATTTCATGAATACCACCTTTCATCACATTTGTTGTTCCTACATATGTTTCAAGGCACAACCTAAATCGAGGAATAAATGCTTTTTTAGGCTCGGTCTTCGCAAGATTCTTTTTTAGGCTTCTTATTCTTGCTGACTTGTTGCTACTCTTGAGCATGAATCTAAAAATTATATAAGTTAGGTAATGTATAAGATCATGAAGCTTTTGAATTCGGAGGATAGAACTAATATTTTCTATGCATATATATATATATATATATATATATATATATATATATATATATATATATATATATATATATATATATATATATATATATATATATATATATATATATATATATATATATATATATATATATATATATATATATATATATATATATATATATATATATATATATATATATATATATATATATATATATATATATATATATATATATATATATATATATATATATATATATATATACCTCTTTTTTTGATGCAACTGACTCGGTGTGCCGTACAATCCCCTTATCTTTTGATTTGGATTTTGTAGGAGTCTAATATTACCTTGTAAATAAAATGTACGTAAATGTAAGAATAACTTACATGGCTCATAAAACATTTGAATACTAAAAGGTTCATAATGGTTCTCAACATACCTCATCATCTATGAAAATAAGGTTTGTCGGCCATTCAACATACGATCCTATTGCGTTTTCCACCAATGTTGCATCTGAAACATCGCTCGGCATAATTAATAATGCACCCCCTCTAAAGCAATATCAGTCGATACTTTCAAAATTCCAACAGGGAACGGTTTATGGTGAAGTACATCTCCCAAAGTGTTATGCAATTTTTCCTTGTCAACCATGCGATAAGTTAGTGACGATAAATAGAGCTGACAAGGTGAAATTTCCGAAACCAATAATAAATATAAAATCGTTAATGTGTATATATGTCAATTACAAAAATTGTGCTAATTTAATTTCAAGATAATATATATAATTACCTCGGAAATTTTCTGTTGAAAATTGCAATTGAAACTATCTCTGTCATTAGTACCTTTAAACTTTGAACCACGCCTTTCTGACATATATCTTTCTTTATCCTTTTGCAATTTACGAATTTAAGCTTTTAATTCTTCCAATGATTCCATCACTTGTTTATTGCTAGGACTTTTACTCTTTGGATGCTTATACAAGGTTTTTGGAGTGACCCCAAATCTCTTACCCCTCACACGGTCGGAATACTCAGGAACACTTAATATTCGACTTAGTATACTCCTGCAATCATGGTCTTTAGCTAGAGTTAATGACTGGGATAGATTCTCCTGAAAATGCATATGCATATCGAAAAAGATTAGTGGGGACTAAAAAGCATAAATATTATATGTTAATAAACTTTTGATTTAATTAAAGAAATAATATTATACTTACACATTGCTCAAAAACTTGTTGAACATCTTCCTTAACAACTTCATCCTTACTCACACGAGCAGCCTTCCACAAAACATGTTCCGAAAGAGATATTTCTTCACTTTTCTCCTCTTCTAACTACACGTTAATACAAATAATAAGATCAATTATAACACATAGGGAACAAGTATATCATAGCATTTATATATACTTACTATTCTTTGTTGTTAGCGAGCATATCCAAAACACCCTTTTCATTATGGATACACAGGTTTTAATGCTCGTTGGCGATTTATATCACTCACATCATGGATAAATAAGTTTAAGTCATATCCAAACACCTATGGAACAAGTATATAATACAATGTTCATGATAAATTAATATTACATGAAATTCTTGGGTTCTTCATTCGGCTACAAAAGTTTTCATTCTTCAGGTGAAATCAAGTCTGCATACTTCTTTGGACGTTCTGATTCAATAAAATTTCCTTGGGCATCCTTAAGAAATTTTTTTGTTAAAAATGCTTGAAAACCTCTAAGTCTTCTTCCAGCCAATTGAAGACAATATTTTTTTTCGGTCGTCACAATGTTAAAAGACCTCTACGAAAAAACATACATAGAGTGTGTTAGTATGAGTAATTTAAAGACATAATTGTCAACAAAAGCAAATAAAATCACATATGATACTTGTATCTCACTCCATATTTTTTCTTTAGTGGGTTTCAACGATGGAGTTCTCCAATCATCACAAGTGATTGGAATTTGTGAATGAACAAGTGCACCAATGTAACTTGTCAACATTGTACCGTTTAGGCTCAACTAGGTGGTTCATTGCATTCCAATGTACGTCATATTTTATTCTTTTATCTCTTGCACGAATGGTTTTCTTCATAATAGTTATTCCTCATGAAATATCTCTTTCCACATCATGAACTGATTCATTTCCATCATTCTTAGAAGTATCATGTGAGTTTTCCTCGTTACTAGCCATTTGACTTGTAATAAAGAAAAACATAAATATATAATTTTATTGAATATATAAAATGTCAAATATATAATTTTATTGAATGACAGAATATATATCTTGCTTTAAGGTCATCCTTACACTTTCCTTGTATATTGAGTAACGTACCAATAACACTTTCAAATACATTTTTTTCAATATGCATAACATCAAGAAAATGTCTTACATACAACGACTTCCAATATGGAAATTAAAAAAAATTGACCTCTTCTTCCACCCACGTTTGACAAGCGTATTTGCAAAAGGCTTGCCAAACTGAGTACTCACATCTTTCACCTTTTTAAAAATTCGGTCACCTGTCAATGTAGGTGGAGCTCTACCTTGTTCTGGATTTCCATTGAATGCTTTTCTCCATCCACGGTAGTGATTATTAGAATTTAATAATCTATGATGATCGGGAAAGACATTCTTCTGATAAAATTCCAATCACGTCGAATTTGTGTTTCCTTCACAAATAGGACACGCACATTGACCTTTAATTCTATACCATGATAGATTTTCGTATGCTATAAAATCATTAATTGTGCCAAACAACATCGCCTTTAAATTGAAACTTTATTTCCTATAACCATCATAAACCTCCACACCTTTCTCCCACAAAATCTTGAAGTCTTCGATTAAAGGTGTCAAGTATACGTCTATGTCATTCCCTGGTTGTTTAGGCCCAGAAATTAACATAGATAACATCATGTACTTACACTGCGTACATAGCCATAGAGGTAGGTTATAAATCATAATAATCACAAGTCATGTGGTATGTGAGATGCTTTGAAGACCATGTGGGTTCATTCCATCAGTAGATAATGTCAAGCGAAGGTTTTTTGCTTCTTTTCCAAAATCAGGATAATTATTATCAATTTTCATCCACTGTGGTGAATCTGCCGGATGTCGAAACTTTTCATCTATAATTCTTTAATATGCATCCTAAGTCAAGTGTTTTGCATCAGTTTCACTATGAAACATGCGTCTAAATCTCGGAATTATAGGAAAATACCATAATACTTTTGTTGGAGACAATTTTTTCTTATATTGAGAGACACCGCATTTAGGGGACTCATTTAATGATTCATATTCATTTAGAAACAAAATGCAATCATTTGGACAAGCATGTATCTTATCATAGCTCATGCCAATAGAGCACAACATTTTTTTGTCCTCATAGGTTCGATTGGGAAGAACATTATCCTCTGGAAGCATATCTTTCATAAGGGCTAATAACTCTGTGAAACTTTTATCCGACCATCCATTGCTTGCCTTTAAGTTGTACAACTTTAATACTGCAGACAATCTTGTGAATTTAGTGCAACCTTTATATAACTGTTTCTCTGCATCGCTTACCAACCTCTCAAATATTTTGGACAATCCTGAAGATCTTCTTCAAGTGCTTCTATAATCTCTTCGACTCGATCACAATTGTATGTATCTTTTCCATTTTTGTTTGAAGCATAGGTCATATTATCCCATGGTTAAATATTCTCATTACTTATCTCACCATGTAATATCTAACATGTATAACTTCGATTAATTCCATGCCTCTTTAAATGTGATTCCAACTGAACTGCGTCAATCTGACGCCCATAACAACAACCTAAGCAAGGAATTATTGTTATTGGCCACTTTCATAAGTAAGAAACACATAGCATGGTTCTCTTTCACAAACTATATGCGAGGCGGGCATTCCATTTTAAGTAAAATACCGGTACCAAATATGTATTAAATATCGGTATGTATACGATATGCACCAAAGTCGTATCAAATTTTTTTTATATTTTTTAATATACGGTATGCACCAAATACGTATTAAATATCGGTATGTATACGGTATACGTACCTAATTTTTTAAATTTTGTTCGGAGGGTATAATTTGAGTTTTTTTTACTGAGTAAAAATTAGATTAATTATTATATTTATTCACTCATTAAAAAGGAATAGGCTCAATTTAAAAAGGACTGATGATTTAATTTTTGTTTATACAAACCTCTGTCTTCTTTCGAAAAAGACTAAAGTTTATAATGAAGGAAAAACAAAAATGTGGGATATTGATAGAATTTAATGAGATATATTTGATAGAGTTAATATTCTTAAAGTTGCTAGTCATTCTCTCGATGAACTAAAAACTACTCTTTTTAATGATATTGAAGAAGAAAATATAGATATCAACAACGTTTTTCATAATTTATCGATACTTTTTAAGTGTGATTTATTTATGTTACGAAAATATTAACTATTTTTAAATAAATTATTTTTTTAATTTTAATGTTTTGATGTTATTTAAACAATATAATTTATTTGTTATTTTTTATAATTTATTTTAAAAAAAAATTATATTAATATATCCGTATCATAATTTTTCAAAAGATATGATACTCCTTACCAATATCTGTATTGAGTACTTGGTACGTATTTATACCTATGCAACGCACCAAACTATCAATTCAGTAATAAACTAAACCACGAACATTACACTATTTCAAAATAGCATATGGTAGGTAACTTGCAACATTCACTATCGCAATGTTAATTGATATTTTGATTTTGACATGAAAAATCTACAGAAACATCAACAAATGAATATACTGTGGGCGTGTATTTGACAAGTTAAAATGTATATTTTTACATGAATTTCTACCTAAAAGCAAATATGCATATTTTTACATGAATTTCTATCTAAAAGCAAATATTCATATTTTTACATGAATTTCTACCTAAAAGCAAATATTATATGTCAACTTCACCCTCAAGTTTAAGATTATTTCAAAAGTCAATGTTGCTATTTATTTATTTATTTTTTAAAATTTTTTTAATGCACGTCATCTTGAAACAACTCATTCAATTTTAATATACCATATAAAAAAAGAGAACGTTATGGAAAAATATCATTTGTCGTTTAGTATTCTTCTGACAACACATCAATTTGTGGTATTCTTCTGCCAACACATTAATTTGTGTTGTTCTGTTTCAACTATATGTTTATTCAATTTGATTTTTGTTTATTAGGTGTGGAACATTCAATAACGTCATTTAGTTCCATTGCAACAACTTTTTTTTACTATGAACATTTTTTTCCTCTAGTGATAGCTCTCCTCTTATTCCCTTCCCTTTTCTTATTTTATATTTTTAATTAAAATCTTATTTTAACTAAATAAAATAAATGTTATTCCCCCTAAATATTTATTTTAAATAGTCTAAATCAATTATTTATTCTAATATATGATTATATCCATAATAATAAAAAATAATTATTTAAATATCAACTATGACAATTATTTATATAAATTACCTTAATTAAATAATAGTAATAACTGCTACTTCTCCCACCACTCTCATGTCTCATATCTCTATCTCTTTATATTTATATAAATCCTTAAGGCTACTCTACAGTCAAACGTTTTTCTAACACGTCAAATCATCAACCAATATATACAATCACATGATTTATTTACGAAAATCAAATTAAATAAACTGGAACGTTACAGGAAAATATACGATTGATCCAAATATTTATATATATGAAAAAATATATATTTATACTCCTAATATATATAAAAACATGTTTTACTTTTGAAATTAAAATATTTTCTTAGTTAAATAATTTTGTGTTTCTTTTTTTTCATTCTTATTACATTTTAGAAAGAAATGTGTGTAACACACTAATACTTGTGTGAACAACGGATACATTATAATTTGTTCATGAACATTACATTGACTATCATTCATTCATGAAGCTTCTGACATGATGAATTGCATTGCTTTAAACTCCATATTTTTCTTTGCTTTAAACTCCATATTTTTCTTATTTAATATGTTATATTTCACCTTTAGTTGAAATTTATTTTCCATTAGTGCTACTATTTTATTCATGGTAGAACTTGGCGTTAAAAATTGTGGAACTCTGTGTTCGGACATAAATCCATAGTAGTCCACAAAAGGCCCTAAATGCAAAACTAGGGGCCTCTTATAACTTAGCTGCGGCACCTGCTACAGGTCGTAGCTGCCCTAGGCAGTTACAGTTCCTTTTTCTTTTGTTGCATTTTCTCTCACTTTTTTAATTTTGACTATTCTGTTTTGTTAAGAAACATCCTTAAACATCTAAAGGCATAAAATTAACTTTTTTAATAATGGGATTTGTCTATATTTGGAGAGAAAGATAAGATCTTATGCCGTAGATCTGAGTTTAGTTTACAAAGTTAATTTCTTACATTTTTCTTCTATCAAAGCTACTTGCATTACTGTACTCAAGAACTCCATTGGAGCTTTTCTATTCAAGTTACTTATTGCTTCTAATTCAAGTTCCTATTACATTTATCATTCTTATTATTTCATGTTATCATGTATGCCAATTCCATGTATGGTGTCTTTGTATTATTGATAAACATGTGCGAGTAGTCTCCAATTGACTAAGGGTCATTATGACTGTCTCATGACAGACCTCAAGTGAACCCTCTCATATTTTATCATAAATTATTTTAGTACTTCGAGCTTTTAATGCAGACGACATTTAGGAAAGTGGGAATATTTCATATACCGGTCATACGTTGAAAGGGTGTACTTTAATATTCAAAAGCGGGATTCTAGATAATTGAGTACGAGACGACGAAAGTGTCTCAAACTCAATTAAGAAAATTTCATTTTTATAGCTGCGCGAAACTAATCTCAAACAAATAAACTAGACCAAGGAAAGTGACATATTATCTTTTGGGGATAAGACAACACTCTGACTAAAATAGGTATTAACAAATTTTCTCTAATTTTCTATAATTTGATTTGTGTCTCGTAATAGAACCAAATATTCGCGCGAGTTGTGAGTTTGTTTAGATAAGAATCATGCACCCTATGTCTTGTTTTAAGTTTATTATTTCTTAATTGGAAATATAATCCAAAATTTGTTTTGATCGTTTTAGCTAAATAAAGATAGAATAAAATCGGTAATTAAATACCGGGTAAAATATAGTCTTTTTCAATTTTTAATTATAAAATTTTTTAATTTTAGAGTTTTGACAAAAATATCATTCTATCATATTGTGTCTGACATCTTGTTCTTTGATCAAATATAATTTTAGTAATGACCAATTGAAAAAAAAAAACACAATTGTTCTTTGCATTGCGTCACATGTTTGCGGCAATTTTTGAATTTTTCAAATTTTTTATTATTAAAAAAATTTTAATTGATATGTACAGACAGTGTAAAATGATATTCATTTTATATTATCATTCAATAGAAATTTATCAATCTTCCATGTCATATTATTAATTTAAAATTTATAATTTGATGTTGTAAAATATATGAAAGTGATTGATTGATTGTTAAAATTGTTTTATGCTATCAGTGCATATTCCATTTTCTCTTTTAAAAAACTCTATTTTTTTTTCTATAACACGCTTAATTATTTATTACCATTTCATATTTTTCTCTTTTTTTGGGTTACATTTTTTTGTTTCTCTATAATAGTTTAAAGTAACTTTGATTAAAACGTAATTAATATTATTTTAAACTTTAAACACTAATTTTAAAAAAATAGTGATTGTAATAAGCCACTTTGGAAAAATCGTATGCAAAACTTTTTTTGATGAGAGATGCAAAACCAAAAGTTGAGTGATATATTATATTACTCCCTTATCTAAGGAAACAAACAAGGTAGGTTCGTTTGATTTGAAAGCTGAGAGCTCTGGAAGTGATTTTACTTAAAAGTATGACTTAAAATGACATATTTGAGAAGAATTCAGATTAATTTATAACATTGCACGCAGCTTAAAGCTGTGATTGAAATTCTTACCAGAAATTTCAAATATTCGGAACTCAATTACTATTTACATATATCTTTAACTTTGAAAGAATCAAGCTTACGAATAGTTTTCAAATGAGTAAAAGTCTCATTAAATGGCTTTGAACCTAACAATTTAAATGGCTATTTCTGGGTTCTGAGATAGTCACTAAAAAACTGGCCAATTGAATTAGGTTTGGATTTTAATGTTTATGGATTTCTTAAAGAAGTTAAATTCTTCAATAATGATGTATATATTGTTAATTCAAGCTTTTCCACACATGTTTTTAAGAGTCTTAGGTAGAAGATGATAGCCTATATCTTGTTCTAAATTTAACGACCATAAAAAAAATCTGGAAATATCTTTTTTTTTTAATCAAGAAAGAATATATTAACTCAAAAAACAATTCATGTACATGCAAAAACGGTGATCCAACGAGGATCCAACCCACCAAACGACTCAATTACATCATAAAACTAATAAGGTGTTTTCTAATCCTATTGTTTTGTCAACCTCTATAAATCACATTATCTATGATTTTTGTAACCATGGTTGTATTCTCTATAATGTTTTCAAAAATAATACTATTTTTATATTTCCGAATGCTAGCTGTAGATGGTTTCAGCTGTTAGCATCTTCAATATATTAGCTTTCCATTCCTTCCCCTTTGCGAGATTAGTGATCCATATTAGCTCTGCTTCCCATTGTTGAGGTTCATGTTGTATGTCAAACCACTCGAGGATTCCCTTCCATATGTGTCTTGTTCTTGGACATTGGAAAAAAAAGTGATTTAGCGTTTCTTCGTCAGCTTTGCACAAACTGCATATGTTGTCTTCAACCATTCCGAACCGTTTCAATCTTTCTTTGGTTGCAAGTTTCCTATGACACGCTTGCCATAGACATTGTACTGCTCGCGGTTGTCCTTTGTTGAATCTGATAAGTTTTCTCCAAGGTACTCTTGTGCCATTATTAATTAGTACCTTATAAAAGGCTACGACTTTAAAGTTGTGCGCGGTCATAGCTTGGGTCCATTCATGCCGGACCTTGTCTATGATCCATGAATTATGATATCTGGAAATATCATTAAAATAAAATAAAATAAAATTCTACAAAAAATTTTGAATTTAAAAAAAAATGAAATTAGAAAATAAGTCAAATAGAACAGAAAAATAAGAAACTTACGATTTTCATAATCAAAATCACTTAGAAGTCTTTACTAAAAGAGTTTTGTTTGTTGATTTTTTCTTGATTTTTTGAAAAAAATTCTAAGCAATTCAAAATTCAGAAGAGTAGTTTCCAGAGTCACCTGATAACCTGGAACTAGAATATTTATCACTATACTGTCATCCTGAAAATCAACAAACAAACAAAAAAGCTAACAAAACTCTAATATTGGTTAAAATCAACAAGAGTCTCCGACAATAGTGTCAATTTTATATGTTGTCCGGGTCAAAAACGAGTAAACAAAAATTGTAGTTTAGAGAAGTGACACTCGAGGTTCGTATCGCAAGGACTCTTGAATTGATTTTTACCAACTGAAAATGAGGGGGATTAAGGTTTTAGTTTCGAATAAAATAACAGTAAAAATGATTTGAATACGAATAACCTAAAACAGTTAATCCTACTGATTTGGATTCCGACTTATCACGGGCTATTGTAACTTCAATCCCCTAAGCAGATTCGGTTCTATTCGGTTATGAAATCAATTAGAAAAACGCTATCAATATCGTGTGAATTATGTTCATGTTTACAGCATTAAGCATGACGATTTAAAGATTAGGTGAAATTAACGAATTAGCTAAGTTAACGTGCAATTAAAATTATGAACATGAATACAACCAAATTTAATCAATTATATCCCATGAGCTACAATCGAATTAAGAAAATGAGAGAAATTTAATTAAGCAAACTAACTCATAGGCAAAATTGAATAGAAATCGAAATTGACTTGGAATTAAAATAACCTCAAAGCGGTGGAACCCATAATCAGCAGAATTCGCCTTAGGGATTAGTTTTCCATGAAAATCATATAAGCAAGGAATTTCATGAATAGTGAATAATGTGAATGAACATTAGCCAATGTACACTTAGGTTTATCGAAACAAGGATTCTGGGTTCTAATCCTAATCAAGTTTAAGGAAACCGACCCAAAACTGGCCCAAAACTTATTATTTTCTTAAGTTTGAAATGGTTATAGTGTATAGTATCAGTTCAAGTGGGATTGATAAGGATACCGATTGATTGATTATGAAGTCTTTCTAAAGGTTGAAGGATTTATTAAAGAAGAACCATCAGTATTTTCTTGAAGACATGGAACCATTGAATTGTCTCACGAAGATATGATGAGTATGGTTGTCCCAAACCAATATGAGGTGTTGTGGTTTTGGTTTGTGATTAATTAGGAGAGTATGGAGTTGTAAATTTTAAAAGAGGAGTGTGAACAAGACATATGAATTAAGGAAAAACAAAGTTAGATGTTAACCAAACATTGGAACATGAGTATGGCTAAGATCATGATGTTAAGAATTTTTGAAACAATGAATTGGGTCGTTGTTGCACCCCAAATTTGTCCTACCTTTACATAGTTTCTAGTGCCACCTTATTTCGAATGAATAAAATGACACAATTGGCAAGAGACCCTGTGTAAGGAATTGTGAGTGTGAGAGGTTGAGAGTTCAAATTCCACCTTCTTCATTTTTTGTTTTGTTTCTTTTATTTTTATTCTAACACCTTTCTATTTTCATAAAAAAAAAATAACAAAAATAGTTTTTTTATTATTTAATTATTGTTTTCGTATTTTATTTAAATTATTTTTTAAAAAATATTATTTTTTCACTTTTTTTCATATTATTCATAAAAACATCCAAAAATTATAAAATTAAATATTAGAAAAGATTTTATTCTTTTTATAATATTTTTAATGTTTAGTAAATAAATAGGGTTTTAAGTTTGTTTTAATTTGTTTAAATTTTAGTTAGTTTTGACTAATTCCTTAAGTTGGGCTTTAAAGTGGGCATTAGGTTAGAGTTAACCCTAATTTGTTACCTATATAAACATGAGTTGCATTTGAGAAAAGGAGGAGAAGGAGACAAAAGAAAAAACGGCGGCCGTTCTCACAACTTATCAGAAGAAAGGAGGAACCCACGAACCCAGAAGGAGAAGAAATAGACGGTTCTTCGAAGAAGAAGACGGAGCTTCCTTCGTCAATCATCATCATCGCGACTCAGAGAAGTTCAAGCTCTCATCATTGTCCTCCTTCCGGAACTGCTTCAAATCCCATCTCAAGAATCCGTCGCCGTTACCGTAAGCTTTTCCTAACTTTTTAGATTTAGTTAATATTAAAATAAATTTTCTTAATTAAAACTCCTCTTGAACCAAAATTCTTTTTTTAGAGGTTAGTGCATTATTTTAAATTAAACCATTTAAAAAAAAAAATACAACAAAAGAAACATAAAGGTAACATTAAGACCTTTTATTCAACATTAAAGCTTTTTTTTTAACAAGATTTAAAACTCTTTTATTAAAGTTAAAACCTCTTTTAAAGTTTTTGATCTGACCTGATCAGGAGGGGATCACGATCTGGCCACGTGCTACTGGACGGCTACCTGTTCACCGGGGTGAGAAAGAGGAGGGGGGTGTACCTGCAAGACACTCCGATGCCAAAGTAAGAAGTAGGGCAGAGTGGGAGCAATAGTACAGAGAAAAGGGGCAAGAAGAGTTACCTGACCCTTTTGAGGAAGAGGGTATTTATAGAGAGACCCCAGCGCTGGGCCAACGGTCATTTGAGATGGGCTGGATGACCAGGCCCAACCCTAATGACTGCTAGGGCTTACGTGGCGTAGTGAAAACCAGGACGTGGTCTTCGCCCTAGGTCAACCGCTCCTGGATCTCCGGAAAGTGGGTTTGACCTGCTCTTTCGGAGGTGGGAAGCTGGCCGGTGACGTGTCCCCGCGGAGGGGAGCACGTGGAGAACATGCGTCGGGCACGTTATTCTCCCCGCGGAGGGGAGCCCGGGAGGTTCCCCGGAGCGCGTTGTTCTCCCCGCGGAAGAGAGGAGCCAAGGGTCGCGCTTTGGTGAGCCGGGGACGGTTCTGCCCGTCCGGAGTGGTAGACGACAAAAAGTTGTGGAGACGTTGCTTGTGTTCGGCGGCTTGCCCTGCTCGTCTCGTGGGGAGCACGTGCCTGGCGTGCCCGATTCGCTTGTTGGGCCGTACGCGGTATTGGGCCTGCCGAGGTTGGGCCCATACCGGAACAGGAGCCCCCCAAGTCGAAGCTCTGGGGAGAGAGCGAGGACTTAAGGTCGTCGCATCTGGAGCGGGCACTTGTACGAAGGTTTCCGGTTGTCGGCAGAGCGGGGAGGAGGCAGGCGAAGGGACGCGACTGTCAGGTTGCCGCCACGTGTCTTGCGTTAAGCGGTCGTAGGGGCGGCTACCCTATGTCATTAATGAGCCTAGGGTCGCTTCGAGTCCCGCGCCGGGTTATAAATATGGAGGTCCCCGCTCATTCTGTTACTTTTCTCTCTGCTAATCTTTATCGTCTCCACTCGTCCGCCGCTTGCCGCCGATCGCCGCCGCACCGTTTGATCTTCACTTCTGTCCGCCGCCGTTACAAGTGAGTTCTTCTTTTCCCTCCCTTTTTATTTCCGTCGTTCAATTGGAATGTGTGGTCCGGGCATGGTGAATGCCGCGAGGAGAGACGCGAGACCCACCGTGTCTGGCGACTTTTCCGATGAGCGTCCCGGGGAGGATAGGCTAGTTCCGATGAATGTCCCGAGGAAGGGAGCTTTTTCTGATGAATGCCCCGAGGACGGGGGCTTTCTCTGATGAACGCCCCGAGGATGGGGGCTTTCTCCGATGAATACCCCGGGGATAAGTCCCTTCTCCGATGGTTGTCCCGAGGGGGAGTGGGGGGTCGGCTTTTGATCCCCCGAGGAGCCTAGACGAGGAGCGAGTGTTTGCTCGTCGCTTCCCGGCCTCGGTCGCCCTTTCACTTGACTTGCGATGGAAGGGTGGATTTGATCCTGGCTATCGAATTCACCGTTGTCCTCTGCTTTCAGGTGTAGATGTCGGCTTTGGTGCCGGGGATAATGGTCGAAGACAATGAACCCGAGATCCCGGAGTATGACGATGAGCGTATCGCCCCGTCCGAGGAGTGGGCGGTCGAGGAGCCGCTTTCTACTCCTTCTTGTTTCGTGGCCGACGCATCCGACGTGTATGCCACGGTTGATGATACGCCTATAGGAGAGCCACAGCATTGACAGGTGTACCGACCAAAAGGACATCACCGTATCTGCTCGCGCTATGGTCGGCGGATGTTCCCGATGCATGAATTCTACTTTAAAGAAGCTCGGCTCCGGTTACCGTTCTCCGCCTTCCATCTGGGGCTTTTCGACTGGCTTCGCCTTGCCCCGTCCCAACTGCACCCCAATGCCTTGGCTTTCATCCGGGCTTTCGAGGTGGTGTGTTTCTACCTCTCGGTGGAGCCGACGGTGCCGTTATTTTTCCGCATCTTCCATCTGCAACGGCTGACGGTGAACGGCCGCCATGGATGGGTTTCCTTTAAGCAATCGACGAAAATTTTCAAAGCGTATAGTGATTCTGTCAAAGATTTCAAGAACCGGTTCTACCTCGTCAAGCCGATTACGCAGCACGGCTCAGACACTCTCTTCGACGAGGGCGAGCGAACGGTAGATGGCCAGTGATTCCGCGCGTGGCTTCCTAAGATACATCTACTGTGGACTGCGGAGCATTTCAGCCGAGGGACGGATAGGTATATCGTCCGGGCGGGGACTCTCGAGGCGAAGGACATGGCCGCTTATTTGAAAATAATTGCCTTTGTGCGGTCTCTCCCTCCGTCGAAGCTGGTAACGCCCGACGGTCGGTATATCCTTGACGCGCAGGGGAATATACGCACCAAGAAGCGTTTGATAAATACTAAGACACTGCTCGGCTGTGCGACCGGGGCGGCCGCCCTGGATTACCTAGGTAGGGATGTTTTTTTTTTGTCCCCGTGGTCGGAGCCTTTGACCGTCGCTAACCCTTTTTCTTTGTTTTGCAGCGAACATGTCTTCCGTCGAGGAGCGGGTGAAGCAGTTGCGTGCTGCCAGGACCGCCGCGGTCCCGAGGAAGAGGGTGAGCCAGCTGGTCGGACAAGAGGTCGCGACGCCGGGGGGGGGGGGGGGGGGGGGGGCAAACTTCGTCCTCTTCGCCTCAAGAGAGCCAATCTCCTGTGTCTCAAGGGGCGTCGAAGAGGCAGAGGTCCGAGGAGCCCCGAGTGGTGGATCTGACGGTCGGCACCGTCGAGGAAGGTTATGTCGTCCCTCCCTGCCACCAGCATCCGAGATATTTTCATGGTGCCCGTTCTCCCACTGTCTCCGCCGGGGAGGTGAAGGTTGTTCGTCAGGCCGATCGAGAGACCCGTCGACGTGTCCTGGCTGAGGACTTGGCCGCGATGATGCGGACGTTCACGACGACTCTTGTGCTGAACAAGGAGGGTTGCTCTGCTGCTGAGCTATCCAAACTGCAAGGGGATCTCACTTTCACGCAGTCGCGGTTGGCCAAGCTCACCGAGGAGTTGGAGAAGATCCAGAAGGATGTTGCCGAGCAGCGGAAACGGGCAGAGGGTGCTGAGGGGAAGGTGACTTCGCTGGAGGAAAAACTGGGGACAGCGACGGCCGAGGTGCAGGCGCTGAAGGTTCGCACGGAGGTTTTGGACAGCACTGTTCGTCCGGCCGAGGACGAGACTGACGGGGATCGACGGTTAATCACCCGTGCTGACCTGATCGCTCGTATCCGGGTGTTGGAGAGCGATTGTCTGGAGGCTGTTGAGGTCGGGTTCAAGAATGCCGTCGAGCAGATTCAGGTTGCCAACCCTGGTGTCGTGCTGGCCGTGGACGGGATAGGGCCGTACCACGAGATTGTTGATGGGAAGGTGATCGATCCCTATCTTGTTATCCCCGAGGAGGAACCCGTGGATGCTGACCGGGTGGACGAGGAAGTATAGGTTGCCGGGCCTGCGTGCTCGTTGTTTTTGTGGCCTGCGTGCCGATGTTTGTTATCTCTTTTCTTTGGGCCTGCGTGCTCTGTATTTGTACCATTGACTACTAGGCTGGTGCCCGCTTTTGTTTAATATATTTATCGTGGATTTTCTAAGTGTGCGCTCGTTATTTGCATGTCGTTTTGTGCTCGTTTTTCGTATTTGTTTGAATGCCTCCGATGTGTATGACATTTATTGTAAATTTTCTAAGTGTGCGCTCGGTGTGTTTAGCTCGACAATTTTTCACCGGTAGTGCAGGGAACTGGCCGGTTTGGCCGGCGATGTGGCCGGGCCGTTTCGGGGGTAGTTCTCCCCGGGGCGTGGACGTCCCATCGCGAGCTGGGTGTCCTGCCTCTTTTGGTACGACGGCGAGGAGCCTCGGTCGAGGTATTCCCTGCCGAGCAAGGCCTTCTGCCCACGCACACGAGAGGCAGGGCTTGCTTTTCTTTGGTCACTAGTGGACGCGGGGGTGTGCGGTGGTACCATGTCGCCCCCCAGTGGTCGGGACGACGGGTCGTCGCGGGCAGTGTTTTAACTGTAGTACCGCTTAAGTTTCGCGGCGTTCCATGGTCGAGCTAGTTGTTCACCGTGTAGGTTTTCGAGGTAATAGGCCCCGTGCTCCGTTTTGTCTCGGACTCGGTACGGGCCTTCCCAATTCGCAGTCAGTTTGCCCTCGTGGGAGTCTTTCTGGTTTCGGCGTAGAACTAAGTCGCCTGTTTGAAAATTGCGTTTTATGACTTTGTTGTTATGGCGAAGTGTGACTTGTTGCTTCAGCCGGGCTTCCCAGAGAGCTGCTCCTGAGCGGATTTCTTCGACGAGGTCGAGCTCTTCTCGGAGGGAGTCGTCGTTGTCGTCGGTGTCCAGGGGAGCTTCCGTTTGTCTGGACGGTTCGCGGATTTCGTCCGGTATCACAGCCTCGGTTCCGTACGTGAGGCGAAATGGGGTTTCCCCCGTGGTTGAGTGGGGGGTAGTACGGTATGCCCAGAGGACGTTGTGGAGTTCTTCGACCCATGCTCGTTTGGCGTCGCCGAGTCGTCGTCTAAGTCCTCTGAGTATAACTCTGTTCGCCGACTCCGCCTGGCCTTTTGTCTGAGGATGTTCGACCGAGGTGAAGTGATGTTTGGTTCCGAGTTTGGTGACGAAGTCGCGGAAGTTTTTGTCTGTGAATTGTGTGCCGTTGTCGGTGACGATGGCGAGCGGTACCCCGAATCTGGCGAGGATGTTGCGTTTGTAGAATCGGAGTATGTTGTGGGCGGTGATTTTGGCCAGAGCTTCGGCCTCGATCCACTTGGTGAAGTAATCGACTCCCACGATGAGGTACTTGTTCTGGCATGAGCTGAGGGGGAAGGGCCCGAGGATGTCCAGCCCCCACCAGGCGAACGGCCACGGAGATGAGAGGGACGTGAGGTCGGTTGGGGGGGGCGAGGTGCATGTCCCCGTGTCGTTGACACTTATCACATCGTTTGACATGTTCCTTCGCGTCGGACTGCATTGATGGCCAGTAGTAGCCTGCGCGTAGAGCCTTGCGTGCTAGGGATCGTCCGCCGAGGTGCTGCGCGTTGATACCTTCGTGGATTTCTTCTAGAACGGTCGTACTCTGGGACTTATCTATGCATTTGAGGAGTGGGATTGCGAAGCCTCGGCGGTATAGTCGTCCCTCGAGGAGGACGTACGAGCAGGCCCGTCGTTTCGTCGCGTTGGCCTCGCTAGAGTTGGCCGGCAGACGTCCGGTGCTGAGATAGGTGTGGAGGGGGGTCGTCCCTCTAAGAGGTCTTTTATAGCTTGTTTGGCCGCTGCCGATTTTTCGGGGGACTGGCGACGGCGGCGTTGTACCACGGCCTTTGAGGTTGGGTTGATGGACAGCTGGTGGCAGGCGACCTCGGGGTCGAGTCCCGGCATTTCCGCGGCACTCCAGGCGAAGAGGTCGGCGTTCTCACGGAGGCAGGCTTGGAGCTGACGTTTCGCGAGGTCTGGGAGTCCTGCGCCTATCCTCATGGTCCTGCCCGGGTCTTCTCCGAGGGGAATGAGCTCGAATTCTCCATCCGGGATGGGGCGTGCGGGGTGTGAGGGTTGCCCGTTGACTCCGTCGGTCTTTGTTTTACTGTCGAGCTCGTCGACGAAGCGACTGTCGAGCTCAACGGATCTGACCAGCTCCGTCGGTTTGTCCTTCGGCGTAGCGCTTGATGCTTTCTTTTTGGTCGACGGGGCGATGGAGTCTAGTCCTTTCAGCGCGGCTTCGAAACATCTTCGCGCGGCTTCGATGTCTCCGTTGAGGGTTACCACGGCTCCCCTCCTCGTGTAGTACTTCATCTTCAGGTGGACGGTGGAGGGTACCGCGGTGAGTTCGGCTATCGTCGTCCTGCCCAGAATGCAGTTATAGAGGGACGGGCATTCGATGACTAAGAAACGGACGTTAATGTCCCTGGCGGTTTCCTCTTCTCCGAAGGTGACTTTCAATTCCACGTATCCCCAAGGTCTCGTCGTCGTCCCGTTGAACCCCTGAAGGTCGGAGCCTACGTAGGGAGAAAGGTTGGATTCGTCGAGCTGGAGGGTTGTGAACAGATGTGAGTACATGATGTCAACCGAGCTCCCGCCATCTACGAGGAGGCGCCTGACGTCTAAGTTTGCCATCCGGGCACGTATGAGCAAGGGGATGTTGGAATTGGGGGATCCCCCGGGTAGTTCCTCGAGGTAGAATGTGATCGGGTTGGAGCGGCCTCGGAATTTGTCGAGCGTGCTCATTTTTCCTGAGTTGTTCGCGATGAGCTCGTCGAACTTCCTTTTCACAGATCTTATGGATAGACTCCTCGTGGCTCCATCAGAGATGACCATGGCTCTGGGGAAGTATTCCCATCGGCTGGTTGGTCGGATTGGTTCGTCGCTTAGGTTGGGTCCTTCGGGGATGCCGAATTCTCTGCTCGCGAACCAATCCTCGGGGCGGCTGACGCACAACGCGACCTGGAGCCTGCTGCTGTCCTCTGGAGAGGGGAGTTCCTCGATCTTCTTGGTTTCCGGAGCCTCTGGCCTAGGCGGTTCGCCTCCTCGGGTGTATCGCTTCAGGTGCCCGTCTTTGATTAGAATTTCGATCGCATCCTTGAGATGGATGCAGTCTTCTATCACGTGCCCGTGGGTCCTGTGGAATCGGCAGTATTTCGACTTGTCCACGTTGGGTTTGGGTGGCATTGGTCATGGAAACCGGACACCTCCCTGAACAAACTCAGTTTTAGCGCATTCGGCCAGTATGCGTTCGCGCGAAGCGACCAAGGCTGTGTACTCTGTGAATCTTCCTGCGGGGCCGCGTGGCTCGCGTTGTTCGCGGGGCTCGCGGGGGCGGTCTTCCCGACGGCGGTCTCCTCCTCGTCGATGGCTCGACGCTCCGTCGTCTCGGTGCCCGCGGGGGGCCTCTCTGTCTCGAGTGTCGCGAGCGGAGTTGGCCGCTTGTGTTTCTTCGAATTGGATGTAATGCGCGGCTCTGTCGAGGAAATCTTGGAGGGACGTGGGCCGGTGTATGCCTACGGCCTCGTAGAATTTGGAGTCGTGACGCAGGCCCTGTTCCATTAAGTAGCGTTTCATTTCGTCGGAAGTTGTCACCTGCACGGCTTCCCGAGTAAACCTTTCGATGTATTTTCGGAGAGGTTCGTCGGGGCCTTGGATGATTGCTCCGAGGACTGCTTCCGTCTTCGGGTGCCGTCGGGACGCCGTAAAGTGCTTGGAGAACAGGTCCTTCAAGACCCTCCACGATGTAACTGATTCGGGCTCCAGACTTTTGTACTAGGTCATAGCGCCTTTCCTCAGAGTCGTTGGAAAAAGTCGGCACTTGATAGCTCCCCGGACGTTTCGGTAGTCGAGCATAGCCTCGATGTCTTCCAGGTGATCGTCCGGGTCGGAGGTGTCGTCGTATGTCGACAGCGTCGGTGGTTTCTCCATCCCCTGGGGTATAGGGGCGGCCATGATCTCCCGGGATAGCGGGGTGCGGTAATCATCCTCGTCGCTATGTGCCGGGGATCTGTGAGGAGATGAGCCGTTCAAGGTGTGCCCCTGGTTTCTAGTTCTCGACCTCCTGCCGGGGTTCTCGACTCGGGGGTCCTCAGTTGGGATCGTCGCTGCGTTCTGGTTCCTCCCGCAAACGTGTCTTGCCGGGGATCTGGTGCGTTCTCGAGTCGCCTGCGGTCGGTGTCTCTCCAGCCGGGGTCGGCGGTTTCTGGGCCGAGGCGAGGGACTCCTCGAGCCTCCGTTTTGGTCTTCCCGCTGGAGGTACCTCGGGGGGCCGACGCGTTCTAATGCTCAAATTCTCGCATTTTGTTGGAACAGCAGCTGGTTCGTCTGGTTGATGGCTGTAAAGAGAGCGGCCACCGTTGGGTCTGCTCCCGCCGGGATGGGAACGGGGTGGAATGCTGGTGGGCTCGGGGGGAGGTGATCGGCCTGAAGGGGACGTTCCTCGGATGATGGTGAGGCAGTTTGCCCGTCCCTTTCATCGGCTTCCGTCTGACGTGTCGTTCCTGTCTGCTTCCCGTTGGTGGCAACGTTGAGCGCAAGGTCGTGCGGAGTGTCGTCGCGGCGTGGGCTAGCCATGATCGTGGAGGTTTGGTGAAACTTTTGGTTTTCTGCTCGGAGTAACGGGGAAGTTTCACCTTCCCACAGACGGCGCCACTGATCTGACCTGATCAGGAGGGGATCACGATCTGGCCACGTGCTACTGGACGGCTACCTGTTCACCGGGGTGAGAAAGAGGAGGGGGTGTACCTGCAAGACACTCCGATGCCAAAGTAAGAAGTAGGGCAGAGTGGGAGCAATAGTACAGAGAAAAGGGGCAAGAAGAGTTACCTGACCCTCTTGAGGAAGAGGGTATTTATAGAGAGACCCCAGCGCTGGGCCAACGGTCATTTGAGATGGGCTGGATGACCAGGCCCAATCCTAATGACTGCTAGGGCTTACGTGGCGTAGTGAAGACCAGGACGTGGTCTTCGCCCTAGGTCAACCGCTTCTGGATCTCCGGAAAGTGGGTTTGACCTGCTCTTTCGGAGGTGGGAAGCTGGCCGGTGACGTGTCCCCGCGGAGGGGAGCACGTGGAGAACGTGCGCCGGGCACGTTATTCTCCCCGCGGAGGGGAGCCCGGGAGGTTCCCCGGAGCGCGTTGTTCTCCCCGCGGAAGAGAGGAGCCAAGGGTCGCGCTTTGGTGAGCCGGGGACGGTTCTGCCCGTCCGGAGTGGTGGACGACAAAAGGTTGTGGAGACGTTGCTTGTGTTCGGCGGCTTGCCCTGCTCGTCTCGTGGGGAGCAAGTGCCTGGCGTGCCCGATTCGCTTGTTGGGCCGTACGCGGTATTGGGCCTGCCGAGGTTGGGCCCATACCGGAACAGTTTTTTTCTTCCAAAATTAAAATCTTTTCTTAAAACTAAAACTTTTTCCAAATTTAAACCATCTTTTTAAAATTTAAATCTAAGTTTGTAAATTAAAACCATTATTTAGTTAAAGTTACTACAAACCTTTTTAAAAATCTATATATATCTATATAAAACTTATAATTAAAAACCATTTTTTATAACTTATAATTAGATTATTTTTTTAATAACTTGAAATTATATTTTTTCTGATGACTAATAATTAAAAACATTTAATAGATTATAGTTAGTATTTCCTTTTTTTTTATAATTTATAGTTAGTAACAGTTTTTTATGATTTATAGTTAATTTAGTTTTTAATAAATTGTAATTAAAAAAAACATTTAGATTTCTAATTTATGACGTTCCTAACATTTTTTCCTCAGTTGTATAGTTTATTGATCCTTTATTTTTGCACTCCAATTTATAGTTGTAATTTACGCGAGGCAATCGTCGCTCTTATTTCATATTATTCTTGCATTTTCCATGGATGTAATTTACGCGAGGTCATGGTCGCGGTTTATTTTTTATTTCGCATTTTTTTGGGATTTGTAATTTACGCGAGTGATCGTCGCGACGCTTTTTCCGCTTTTTTTACTTTCCGCACTTTAATTTCCGCCATATAATAATTTGCCATGTTTTGCATGATTTACCGTTATGTTCATCTCCGAAGGAATTAGGTCTAGCCGTTTGACCGCCGAGTTAATAACCCTAACCTTTGACCATTTCCAAACCCTAAGAGCCTAGGTGTCCCGCCGTGGACGAAAATACCCTTTACCCTAGCTTTAGGTCAAAGAGTCGTCGTACTCTGCTTTAGGGTTTCCCGCCGTGGAATCCATAATTTCAACCCTAATTTTAATTCAACTTTTCAACATAGAAATAGGAGTTTCAAGACTCCACGTAAGCGTGTCCTTAAGATACGTTTACTCCCATTGAAACCTTGACCACGGTCAAGAAGTTTCTAACCTCCCTTTCGAGGGGAACTACAATTACTCCGATTCCATTCCCGTCAGGATATGTAGGCACAAGATGCGACGTCTTGCCGAGTAAACTTAGGACTAACCCTTAGGTCTTTAGGTCACTCTATCCCTTAGCTCAATATATATTAAAGCAGATAATAAAATATAAAAAAAGCATACAATAAACAAAAGGTTCCTGTAGAGTACTACAGAAGTTTAGGGTGCTAGTACCTTCCCTGAGCTTAACCAACCCCTTATCTAGATCTCTCCCCGCATTGTCTTTACGATGCAAAATTAGGTTTTCCTCTTTTGACCTTTTCGTTCGGATAAATCAAAGAGCGGTTGTGAACTAAAGATGCGGTTCCAATTAATTAATAATTTGATCATATTCTAATCGCAACAGAAAATGGCGACTTCACTGGGGACCCTCCTAATTTTTAAGGGTTTCCCCTATTTTGTTAATTCTATGATATTTCTATTTTATTTTATTATCTGTATATATTGTACCTTGCTTGGGGTATCTTTGTTGTGAGATACGTCCTACACCCGGACTTTAGTGACATTATTATAAGAAGGTGATATATTCGACGAGGCTTATAGGGAGTGATTCCCGACCAAGCTGACTTGAGAATCACCGCTCAGTTGAAATCCTTTCGAAAATGGTTCGGTTGAATGAGTATTCGTGAAAACTTTTACTATTGTCGATTGGAGTCCGTGATATTGGGGACCGTAGTACCTTAACACCACTTTGGCCTTATCTAGGACGTAGTGCAAGGACTATGAGGGAATATTCCCAAAATAGTTGCTACGTGATACTACACTCAAAAGAGGCTCTCTCGAGGATATTATTAACCACCGAGTCAATTGGGAAACTGATAATATCCGAAAGATGGACTGATGACTTTGGACACCTCTTTAGAACCTTGTTCTACATGTACAACTACCCCATAGTACATACCTTTTGGGAAGGGTAGACCTTAACTCCATTCATTGTTCCTCTAACCTAGGACTTTGTTGTTTGTGTGTATTTGTGCATGACATTCATAAAACATCATTCCTAGTTTCAAGGAATTCAACAGTCCTTTGCGAATTCAAAAGTCCTACATTTCAAAGTTTAAAATCGTTTCCAATTTTCCTAAAAAAGAAATGTTTGCAATCGACCGTTGAAGTTCTTGAAACTATTGCATTGCATTAGCATTATGTCTTGCATGGCATCTTTCCCCGGGTTTCTCATGTCCAGTTGTCTTTATCTTCCAGTGTTCAGTTGAGTCGTCAAGCTGATTCCTCGACACAGATATCAGACTAGAGCTAACTATAGACGCCAAATGTCAGAACAAGAGGAACATAATGCGGAGGTCCGAATGGAGATTGATGAGTTGAAAGCAGGCATGACCAAGCTTACCGAGATGCTTCAAGTGTTAATTTCCAGAGGAGAGCCACCTCAGAGGACTGTCATTCAGGAAGTTTCAAGTGTTGATCCACCTCTTGTTTCATTGCCGCCCTCTACTTGGCCTGAGTTTGGTTTACCTCCTAACTACTCTCCACCTATTGCATCTGCTGCTATGATTGGTTAGTCTGTCAGACTGGTTTTTCAAGCTCCTGTCCTTACCGAGGCCCAACCTGTGGTCCACACGGTTAATTAGACTATCCAAGCTCCAGTTGAGAATCCTCCCTATGAGTACAATGTTGCCGGTGTTCAAGAAGATTTTATTGAGCCTGAGATCACCCGTGAACAGTTTCAGATCATAAACAAGAGACTCCAAGCTGTCGAGGGTACTGATTTCTTCAATGTTGATGCCGATAATATGTGCCTAGTTTCTGGTCTTGTTTTGCCTGCCAAGTTCAAGACTCCTGAGTTCGTGAAGTATCAAGGTCATTCATGTCCAAGAGCCCATCTAGTCATGTACTTCCGAAAGATGACAACTTACACCAACAATCAGAAGTTGCTCATCCATTGCTTTCAGGATAGTTTGAGTGGTGCTTCTCTTAAATGGTATATGAACTTAGAGCATAACAGTGTTCACTGCTTCCAAGATCTCGTCAATGCTTTTATGAAGCAATACAAATACAATTTGGATATGGCTCCCGATCGTCGTCAGCTTCAAAGTATGTCTCAGAAGGAAAAAGAGTCGTTCAAGGAGTATGCTCAGCGTTGGAGGGAGTTAGCTTCCCAAGTCGAACCCCCTATAGCAGAGAAGGAACTGACAGGAATATTCATGGATACTTTGTCTCCTTTCTATTGAGAAAAAATGATTGGGAGTGTCTCTTCAAGCTTTACAGATCTGGTGACTATTGGCCAAAGGTTAGAAGAAGGTTTGAAAAATGGGAAGGTATCCAAAGCTGCCGAATCTTCTAATGGTGCAAAGAAATCCTATAGGAATTTCCATAAGAGGAAGGACGAGTAGACCAATGCTATCATGACTGAATCAAGAAAGCCTCGCCAGAGATCTCAACCTGTTGTTGCTCCACAGCCAGCTCAGACCGCTCAACGTCCAGTTATTAGACAAGACCAGTCTCGAAATAGGAACCAATTTGATCCTATTCCTATGACTTACACAAAGCTATATTCGTACTTGGTTCAACGAGGGCTGATTACTACAAGGGCTTTTCCACCTCCTCCTGATCCTCTTCCAGCTGGATTTAGGGCTGATCTATAGTGCGCTTTTCATGAGGGTGCCTTAGGCCATGACTTAGAGCATTGTTTTGCACTAAAAGCCAGAGTGCGTGAGCTGATGAGAGCAGGGATACTTGATTTTCCAGACAATCCTCCGAACATCCTGAAGAATCCTTTGTCAGGGCATCACAAGTGAGGCTTCGGGCTGACCTCAGCAGGCTATTTATTTGTTTTAGACATGACAGTTTATCTTTGTATTGTTTTAATCACAGACCTTTGTTTCTCATTGTTTGTATTTTCCTTATTTTATTAGCTGTTTGCTTTCGAACTATGTTTGTACTTTTATATTGATGAACTGAGCATTGCAACTTTTGATTTAATTCATTTTATCTATTATTTTCATCTCTATGCTTTATCTTTCAAATATTTACTTTTGTCCGAATTTTTGGTATGCAAAGATTGGAGGGAGGATGACGAAAATGTTATACCCATAACTGCTGTCAGTATGCTTTCAATCAAACTTTGTTGACGATGTAAGGCATTGTTTCAATCCCCAAACACTAGAGAAATAAGGAAGTTATCCCCTTGTCACTCCCTTCGAGCCTAGAAGTTGGAGTTTCTTTCTTTACAAAAAAAACCCCACAATTTTAACCTTGGGGCATGGGTAGCTCTCAGTTAACTTGGTTGTGTTTTCCTACAATACGCCTTTCATATAAAGGTCGCACTCACAATTTTCCTTCGTATACAGCAAGTGTCGAAGATGCTTTTTTAAAGCCAAAACGCCAATGATGGTTCACCGTAATCATTTAAGATAGGCAGTCACTTTCTTTCGAAAAAAACAAAATAAAATATAAAAAGCCCGCTAAGTCAAAACCTATGAAGGAGACTTAGGCAAAACTGGGACATCCTGCTGACTGTAATCTTCACAAAAAAAACACAGTTTAGGCAAAAGTTAGGGATAGTAAAAAGAGGAGATCTTTAAATCCTTACCCTGAAAATCCTCAATGTCAAAAGAACCATATGTTGTAAAGAAGCAGTGGCTGCCTTTTCGTAGGTCCCTTGACTTTTGAACCATCCCTGCTACCATCAGTGCAATTCCTAACCTATAGGAACCTGAATGCATAATATGAGTTAACTCAGCGTAGGACTGAAGATTATCACGTAGATTGGGTGGGAACAAACGAATTTTGAGCCTTTATCCTTTGTTTCATAAACCGTGAACCAGACCACATTACAACCCTCAAAAGACCTAATTGAAAGAAGGATATTTTGAAAGCATGCTACAGCAAGGTTGCGTAAGCTGACTCCTAAAGATCTTTGTGAATCATTTATTTTGGCTGTATACCTGTGTTAAACTTTGAGCGTCCTGGATCCCCGCGTTCTAACCGATGACTCATTTATTTTTCATCTTTCAAAAATAATTTTGATTTCAAAAGTTGCATGAACTTTGCATTACCATGTTTGTATGAATATTTTTGTTTGCAAACTGGCTTTCCTCTAAGGAATTTTCAAACAATCGAGAAATTTGGTCAAGTGATCCTATCAGGGGCAAAGTCTTCTCAGATCTGGTTTATCCATGAGATTTTCAAGACTCGGACTGGGGCAAACCTTCCGAGGGTACAGTAAAACAGTCATTTTCAGAATCAGACAAGCTGAAGCAATTATCAGGTCATCTGTAATGGATAATTTGATCTGGGGCAGTTTATTTGAAAGATCTCCAAGCGGCTTTCCATCCTTCCTATGAGGACCATCAACCTGATTACGATTTAGCAAGTGGCAGTGATCTCCGGGTTGAGGAATCAGTTTTCCAGTCTTGTCATCTTACCAGAAGAGTCGAGCCTTGTCGTCGACATCTGCATTTGCATTTGATCATATCTCATAACATAATTCATATACATATACATATCATACCTAGGCATAACATGAGTGTTTTATCCTCATTTGCATTTCTCCCGAGGTCGTGTTTTATCCAGGTCTTACCTTGTGGTCAAAGTCCAACTTACTTGGCACCTACCAAACAACTTTGTGTCGTGTCCATCTGATGTTCTTCCAGATAGGACGTTTTTCTTATCCGATGATTTTCCGGATATGCCTGTTCCTTTTACGTCCAATACTATTCTCATATATTATGTTTATACCTTTCATTCAAAGCCATTATTGGATGTCTGGTACCCTGATTTTAATGTCTCTTTCTGATGGTTTTCTAGACTGAGTCTCGTTGTTTTGATGTTCTTCTAGAACTTCGTTGTTACGTATCTGATGGTTTTCCAGATATTTTCCCTTGATTCTGATGGTTTTCCAGAATCAATCCGATGGTTTTCCGGATATGTTTCTCTTTCTGATGGTTTTCCAGATGGAGTATCTATTATCTGATGGTTTTCCAGATATTCTTTTACGATTCTGACGGTTTTCCAGATCGAGTCTTTGTTCTGATGTTCTTCCAGAACTCTATTTGACGATTTTCCAGATACCCCTGTGATTCTGATGGTTTTCCAGAATCTTATCCGATGGTTTTCTGGATCTGTTCTCCTTCTGATGGTTTTCCAGACTGAGTTTTTGTTCTAACGTTCTTTCAGAACCCCCTTGTTGCTTATCTGATGTTCTTCCAGATAGGTCTTCAAAACTTGCCCCGTACATTTATTGCTTTCCTAAATGTTTCGGATTTACCTTCAGAACTTGTCTTCATCTCATGCTCCTATAGATGTCGTCATTTTGTTTCTGGATATAGCCCAGGGTTTATTCGATGTTTTTCCGAGTATCTCTGTTATGTTTTAGATTTCATTTGATGTTCTTCCGGATGTCCCTGAAATTTGTTTCTTTGACCCCGAGGTTATTCGATGGTTTTGCCGAGTATCTCTGGTGTTTGTTTCTCTCTGTATAATTTCCGATGATTCCTGAAGATCCCGCTCGATCTATTCGCTTAAAGGAATGACCCGGAAATGCCAGCACTTGTCGTTTACCTGATCCTACCGCCGTGTGGATCATGTGTTACTGTTTGTTCTAAAGTGACAGTTGTCGCGCTATTCCACTGGTGCGTCGTATTCCCCAGTGTAGTTACTCGTCGCGTCTGTCCCTTATGACGTCGTGTCCTCTGCATCCTTGCATTCATCATTCCATCATATGCATCATATTAGATTCATGGCATTGTCAGCATTATAGTTCGTGTTATATTGTCCATATCACTGCATCTAGGGACCAAATTTTCGATTATCTGTATTTAAATCCCTTTCACCGCGATTTCTCGAGTCTCCGCTGTTCAAATCATCCGGTGAAGCTATTTAAATAGGGGCATCTGTTGCACCCCAAATTTGTCCTGCCTTTACATAGTTTCTAGTGCCACTTTATTCCGAATGAATAAAATGGCACAATTGGCAAGAGACTGTGTGTAAGGAGTTGTGAGTGTGAGAGGTTGAGAGTTCGAATCCCACCTTCTTCATTTTTTGTTTTGTTTCTTTTATTTTTATTCTAACCTTTCTATTTTCATAAGAAAAATAACAAAAATTAGAGTTAACCCTAATTTGTTACCTATATAAACATGAGTTGCATTTGAGAAAAGGAGGAGAAGGAGACAAAAGAAAAAACGGCGGCCGTTCTCACAACTTATCAGAAGAAAGGAGGAACCCACGAACCCAGAAGGAGAAGAAAGGGACGGTTCTTCGAAGAAGAAGACGGAGCTTCCTTCGTCAATCATCATCATCGCGACTCAGAGAAGCTCAAGCTCTCATCATTGTCCTCCTTCCGGAACTGCTTCAAATCTCATCTCAAGAATCCGTCGCTGTTACCGTAAGCTTTTCCTAACTTTTTAGATTTAGTTAATATTAAAATAAATTGTCTTAATTAAAACTCCTCTTGAACCAAAATTCTTTTTTTAGAGGTTAGTGCATTATTTTTAATTAAACCATTTTTAAAAAAAAGAAATACAACAAAAGAAACATAAAACTAACATTAAGACCTTTTATTCAACATTAAAGCTTTTTTTTAACAAGATTTAAAACTCTTTTATTAAAGTTAAAACCTCTTTTAAAGTTATTTTTTTTCCAAAATTAAAATCTTTTCTTAAAACTAAAACTTTTTTCCAAATTTAAACCACCTTTTTAAAATTTAAATCTATGTTTGTAAATTAAAACTATTATTTAGTTAAAGTTACTACAAACCTTTTTAAAAATCTATATATATCTATATAAAACTTATAATTAAAAATCATTTTTTATAACTTATAATTAGTTTATTTTTTTAATAATTTGAAATTATATTTTTTCTGATGACTAATAATTAAAAACATTTAATAGCTTATAGTTAGTATTTCCTTTTTTTATAATTTATAGTTAGTAACAGTTTTTTATGATTTATAGTTAATTTAGTTTTTAATAAATTGTAATTAAAAAAAACATTTAGATTTCTAATTTATGACGTTCCTAACATTTTTTTTTCCAGTTGTATAGTTTATTGATCCTTTATTTTTTGCACTCCAATTTATAATTGTAATTTACGCGAGGCAATCGTCGCTCTTATTTATTATTATTCTTGCATTTTCCATGGATGTAATTTACGCGAGGCCATTGTCGCGGTTTATTTTTTATTTCGAATTTTTTGGGGATTTGTAACTTACGCGAGTGATCGTTGCGACCCTTTTTCCGCTTTCTTTACTTTCCGAACTTTAATTTCCGCCATATAATAATTTGCCATGTTTTGCATGATTTACCGTTATGTTCATCTCCGAAGAAATTAGGTCTAGCCGTTTGACCGCCGAGTCAATAACCCTAACCTTTGACCATTTCCAAACCCTAAGAGCCTAGGTGTCCCGCCGTGGACGAAAATACCCTTTACCCTATCTTTAGGTCAAAGTGTCGCCGTACTCTGCTTTAGGGTTTCCCGCCGTGGAATCCATAATTTCAACCCTAACTTTAATTCAACTTTTCAACATAGAAATAGGAGTTTCAAGACTCTACGTAAGCGTGTCCTTAAGATACGTTTACTCTCATTGAAACCTTGACCACAGTCAAGAAGTTTCTAACCTCCCTTTCGAGGGGAACTACAATTACTCTGATTCCATTCCCGTCAGGATATGTAGGCACAAGATGCGACGTCTTGCCGAGTAGACTTAGGACTAACCCTTAGGTCTTTAGGTCACTCTATCCCTTAGCTCAATATATATTAAAGCAGATAATAAAATATAAAAAAAGCATACAATAAACAAAAGGTTCCTGTAGAGTACTACAGAAGTTTAGGATGCTAGTACCTTCCCTGAGCTTAACCAACCCCTTACCTAGATCTCTCCCCATATTGTCTTTACGATGCAAAATTAGCTTTTCCTCTTTTGACCTTTTCCTTCGGATAAATCAAAGAGCGGTTGTGAACTAAAGATGCGATTCAAATTAATTAATAATTTGATATCATATTCTAACCGCAACAGCCGTGAAGACAAGTTGGAAATTGAGTATGTAAAGCATTTTAACTAAAGTGAAGCTAAATGTTGATCTAAGGCGGGGATACAAGCAGTGGTTTTAATTAAGTAGAGGAAATTAGAAGGAAAATTTCAATTTAAGGGGGGAATGTAATACCCTGTATTCCCTTAAATTCTTAATTGGATAGCAGTTGAGGTCAATTGAATTCCTATGTGCTCTATATTTTGTCAAATGAAACAATTAGAATTCCCAAGTACTTTGAACATTGTCAATTGGGATTAATAGATTAATTGATGAACTCTGAAGAGATCAATTATTTATGAATGGGACAGACCAATATTAATAAGTATAAAAGAGGATATTTTGGTAACTCTAATATTTGGTCATTGGTGTCAGATGACGAAATATCAGTTGGAGATATTTTATACCATTGCATAATATTATGTAATATGTTTATTATATATGTGGTGAATAAGAAAGAAAGAGGAAGAAAAAGATAGTAAGAAAGAGGAAAAGAGAATAGAAAAGGAAAAGAAGAGGAGAAACTCATGGAAGGGGAAAAGAAGTTCTTGGATTCATCTTCTTCATCATTAATTCATCTTCTTCTTCTTCAATTGAGCGAGTTTCATTAGTTAGTTTAGCATTGGAGGAAAACATGAGAATACAGTGAGTTAGGTTTTGTGTGGAAATAGATTTCTATGAAATGGTGCTAATCATGTTATTTGTGTTGCTTTGATACAATATATGTTGAGTTCTTGTTGGAAATGAGCTTGGTTAGGGATTGGGGTAAAAACCCCATTGGAACTGTCTAATTTTTGCAGGTGGTTCTGCAGAATTCGATGTGCTCGCACTATAATCGTTGTACGACCACAAACCAGTTTTGGTTCTGCCTGTACCTCGCCTAGGGGTCACTGTGTGACCATAGCAGGGTACAGTTTTCCTATTTCATCTTTTCTTCATAACTTTTGAACTGTAACTCGGATCGAGGCATGGTTGGAAGCGTTGGAAAGCTATTCCAATGCTATATGGATATAGATATTTGAATAATTGTGTAGTATTGAAATGAAATGAATGTGGAAATTAATGATATATGAGTGGGTGATGAGGAACACCTTGTGTTGTGATGAATACTATGAGGATTGATTCAGTATTTTGGTGACGGGCTTGGCTCCGAAAGGCCTAACTATTATGTGATCACAAATTAACCAAAAATGTCGGTATAGGAATAATGATGATTTCATGTCTTATGTGAGATGTTTATGCTTGATACATTATACTTTGTTACCGTATGTGCTTATGCATGATATATATGAATGTGATTGTGTGATAACATGCTTAAAAGACTATAAGAATGGTGAGGAAACCATTGATATTAACTGATAAAATTAATTAGTAAGATGATTAGGTCATGATGAATAACATAGATAGTAATGCTTGTGCAAGGATGCCTAGGTGTGTATCATTGGCAAGTAGTTGTCTAGTGGTGATGAGAGCTTTGTATTGAACATGTATGGATTGTGTTATTTATGGTTAAGATGAATGTGATGCATTGTGATTTTCAAATACAACCACACTATCCTTAGTGATTACATAAGCGAATGAAGCCTACAAGTTAAGAGACTTGTGATGGGGGAAGACCCACAAGAAGTGACGATTCATAGGTTGATTATATGACCCTTAGAATATGAATCTATTCAATTTTATGTTATGTTTTATAACGTAGTTGAAAATAATCCCTTGTGATGTGTCGTTTCAAGAGTTGAGGCTTATATAGAGCGCTCATCCGGAATGTACGCACTATTTTTTGATGAGTATCTGTGACCCGTGTCGAGAATTCTTGTGTAGGGTTTGATGGGGGAAAGTTACTTATTAGATAAGTATCAATGACTTATGTCGAGAACTCTTGTGTGGGGTTGTCCGAGAAAAGTAACCTATGAGCTAGATATTCGGGACCCATGTTGATAATCTTGTATAGGTTGGTCGGGGAAAGATATCTATATTACAAGGATCCGTGACCCATGTCAATAACTCTAGTCATGGGGTTGGTCAGGGAAAGATGCCTTGATGTGGTTTCCAATTAGTGATTGTTTGAGTTGTTGGACTCAAGAGACATGTTTCCATACATTGTGAATTGTTTGAACTCAAGTCTTATCCCTTTCTCTTTTGAATTGAGATAGAAATTGATTAGAATCTTGTAGAGCCGAGTGAACCCATAAGATAGGGGAGTTCACTGATATTAGTACCTCACCCGATTATTGTTTGTTTTTTTTCCAGGTATTATTTGCAGGTTTAGTTTCCATGTGGAGCTATGCTCGGATGTTTCAAGAGAAGATGATTTTTTTATTCCGTTTTATTTTGATTATCTTGTACCTTGTACAATGAAGGATATTGTACATAGATCTTAGTTTTATTGTTTTGGAACTTTCCATATCTTATACCATATGTTGACTTTATGTTTTAGAAATGGTCAAGTATGTAAATTATGCAAATAGGCACTTATAATGGTGTCAGTACCAGATAATAACTCTTGTAATATATGATTCTAGGAAAATATTATACAGAGTGTTCATTGTAGAATATATGCAGGATACCGATATTCATTGTTAACTCATTCTTATTATGTTGAAATCATGCATGTGTGTTAATTTGTGAAAAAAGAAGAAAAGGATCAAGGCAATATTTGTGCATTTTGAGAAAAAAAACCACTTGACCAAATAATAATGATCAATCTATCGTGTAAGTGAGTGAGTATTTGATAAACCCCTTTTGAGCCTTCATTTCAAGATCCGTGTAAATAAGTAGAATGTGTAAATATTGTGCATAAGAGAAAATTTTTGGAATGGATCTTGGAATTTTATTGTGAAAATTTTTGAACCCAATTTTAAGTATGGCTGCGCAGTTGTTCTTGGCCTTAGATGTGTGAGAGCATTCATAGCTATCATGTTTGGTTGTGTTCAAAGTTGGGGAGGAAAAGGTGGATTGAGGCATCAAGAAAAAGAAATAATAATAATAATAATAAATAAATAATAATGTGGTATTGAATGATGAAAGAGCTTGAAAGAAAGAAGCAAGTGAAAAGATAGGGATTTGGGCATGAGTTGCCATCAAAAAGCTCAAAGTTGTAATGATGTCTCTAAAAAAAGAAAATAAGAAGGTTAAGGTCTTGAAGTGTTTTGATATTAAGATTGAAATGCTATCTAAAAATAGGCAATTTTGAAATAAATAAAATTCGGTAACGACTCTACTCAATCATCCGCGAGCGTACAAGCGCTTGTAGGTTGTATTGTTCGCGATGTGACACATCGTAGTTCTATAATTTATTGACACTTTTAAAATGTAATTTATTATATACATTATTGTGTAAATATTAACATTTTTCCGAAAAATTAGTTTTTAATTTTGCTTGTTTCTTGTCCTTTAATTATGTAGAGGAAACAAAACCTCTTTTTTAAGAAGTAAAGAAGAGAAAATAATTTTAAATCTTATTATTTTGATTTTTCAAGAAAGTATGGTAAAATTTTATAATTACTGTTGGGTCGTTGATATTTGGTACCTGCCCATAAAGTGTTGGCCATGACAATAATATCCTAATTCTAAATGAATTGAAATAAAACCAAACCACATTAATTTTAAATATAAAGCATGTTACAATTTGCATTCTTTTCACTTTAATCTTCAACTAGTAACAAGTTAAATGATATTAATTATTATATCACTGAGTAATAGGAGTAGTAATTAACAAGTATTAAGAGTTATTAATCTATAAATTAATTTCATATGGACTAATTACTAGGTATTTGTCATGAGTCATGACAATATCATTAGTTTTATCTTGTTGTTGGTTATGTATTAGTGACCTTCACCTGGACTTGGACCAGAATCCTTAATCCCTCCAATAATATGAGCTATGTTAAGCTTGTGGCTTCCATGATTTTGAAGCTTAATATGTTCAACTCCACCTAGATTAGGACCAGAATCCTTCATCCCTCTAATCAACCTGTGTCCAACTCCAGGTGATGGACCATCTCCCTTCAATGTCCTAAAGACTCCTTTTACACCTTCTTTTCCTTGTAATGGCCTAGCTTCAGATACTTCAGGAAGCAAAGAGATAAAGAAGGAAACAAGAAGAAAAAGAGAGAGGAATATGAGAGAGGATTTGAGTGTTGTTTCCATTATGTTGAATGAAAATAAAGGCTTATTTAGTTATCACACTCAAGGAAATATCTTAGTTTTGAGTTGTATTTTTATTGATGAAGTGGCATAATAGAAGTCCTATTTATAGGTGAACTTTAGAACCATATGACATTATAAAAAATAGTGAGGTGACACCTTATACCTTTGCTAAGGAAACAAACAAGGCAGGTTCCTTTGATTTGAAAATTGATACCTGTGAAAGTGATGTTACTAATAAAGTAAATAGAATGACGACTTAAAATGACATTGTTTAGCATTTTTAGTGTCTCACGCATGCAGCCTAAAGCGGAGATTGAAATTCCTATCAGAATTTTCCAATATTAAGTACTCAATTACTATTAACATGGATCTTTGACTTTGGAAGAATCAAGCTTGAAAATTTACATACATCTTTGTGTACTTTGGAAAAATCCGTTGAGAATATTTCAAGCCTTTAATATTTAGAGCTTTGTTAGTAGTTATTTACTTAGTTATAGTTAGTTTATAGTTTAAGAAACTTTGTGAAAAACACTTATTTGGTGTACAAGTGACAATTGACTATGACTATATATAGTTGTATAATTAGACTATTACAAAAAGAACAATTTACTTCGCTTGAGAGAAGGATTCTATCACGGATAATCGCCCGTGAGAAGGAAAGGTGTGGTAATGTGTCCTTTTTACTATAAAGGACTGGTAGTAGTGGTAAAAACATAGTAACGCATAACATATCATTGCGGTTGTAAGGAACAATCCGTAGTAAAAGGTTGAGGTCAGGGAATCAAAGCCGAGTGCTAACATTTACTATGCCAAAAAAGACCTTTAGCAGCGTTTTTTTTTTGCCTTTAGCAGCGCTTAAAAGCGCTGCCTAAAGTGGCGCTGCTAAAGGTAAAGACAGCGCTTTTTTTTTGCCTTTAGCAGCGCTTTTTTTTGGCCTTTAGCAGCGCTTTTTTCACCCTATAGCAGCGCTTTCATAACCGCTGCCTAATCCCCTTTCATCTCCCCCCTTTAGCAGCGCTTTTTAAAAGCGCTTTCTTAGACCCCCCTTTAGCAGCGCTTTTTTAAAGCGCTGTCTTAGACCCCCCTTTAGCAGCGCTTTTTTAAAGCGCTTTCTTAGACCCCCATTTTCCAACCTATAGCAGCGCTTTTTTATGCCTCTTTTTGCCCCTTTAGCAGCGCTTTTTTTAAAAGCGCTGTCTATTCTTCACGATTTTGAATTTTTTTTTAAAAAAAATAATCACATTTTTTATATATTTTTCAATAAACCTGCTTATAACAAATACATTCCCTGCTTATAATTCAGGTCTTTAGTTCAACAGTTTGGCCTTATATATAACAATTATTTTGGCCTTATTTTTTTGTATTCATCAATTTGCAATATTATACACAATAACTAAAGTATACATTATAATTCATCACTTTGAAATATTATACACATAAACCTGCTTAAATATATTACAACACAGTCCGATCCTCAGAACAAAATCACATATACAATCAATTCACATATAATTACAAATCTGATAACTTTACAAATAGATACAATATCATATGTCACATTAGGAAGAAATAAACTTAACAATCTTTACTTGACTATTGAATTTTGTATGAGACTGCATGAAGTTCACTATCAGCCACAAATACACGGTTTTCTTCAAGCTTTGTATCATTATTCAATTGAATGTCTTCCAAGCTTAATTCAATAGAACATGATTCATCTTAACAACAGCACAAGCAAAAACAATAATAGATAAGTAACAATACACTTGAACAGGCCCATGTAGATCATTAAGTACTAGATTTCTATGAAATTTTCAGTTCTTATCATTATTTGAAGTTTCTGTTAATCAGCTTAATAATTAAATATGTATTTATAGAATTAATCTTCATTATCATTACCTTCCAATATATATTTCCTCATGAAGTACCAAAGCAGCCAATACAGTCACAATCACTGACAAGAGGGCTAAACAATGCAGAGAAAAGAGGTCCTCTCTGTGTTATGCACCATGCTTGAAGACAAAACATAACCGCTGATCCCATAATTCCCTACAAAATATATTTATTGCAAATTATCTAGGATTATGATGTATAAATATTGGTGTGTATGATCATGAAAAATTACCGCATATAAAGTGGAACCAAATTGAAGTAGAGAATTAATCTTCCATGCATTAAGGTCTGGCTCCAAGAATACTGTCACTACGGCTGATTGTAATGTTGAAATGAAACACATCCAAGCTGACAGTGATAAATAATTAGGATGACTTTTGTAAACTGGAACCTGAAAAATATATAAGGGTGAAATGTTATATGTTTATAGAATAATAGTTATATCATAAGTATTAATTATTAAGATTTTAAAAAACAGTCTCTGATGGTACCGATATTGATTTTGTTATTGATTCTGTTATTGACGGTTTTTATGATAAGGAATTAATTATGGTTAATTCACATTCGCAACAACCACTAACACCTGTGCCGACTAAAATCGCGTAAGCATAAACCGTTATTTAAGACTTTGATTGTAGTGAAATTAAGTACCTGCAAAATTAGCCAAAATGACCAGGCAACACTACTTGCCAAAAGAAAAACACATCCTAACAACCAATTCTTATCAGTATCACTTCCATCCATGATTGATTTTGAAGGTATGATCGTTGCATTTAATAGTTTTGGACCCTTCAACAATACTATAGACAAAGCTCCACAAATACATATCAAAGTCCCCACAATTTTGGCTATAGTTCTCAAACTTCTAATATTTACTTTTTCCATTCTGTAAAATATTCAAAGAAACATATTATTATTGGTTTGAATTTTGATTGACTAACAAATATAAGTTAAGTTAGTTATTAATTATCCTACAAAGGCTGCTATTAAAAATGTAACTCCGGGAATAAGATTGATCATGGCACTTGCAATTGAAGAAGACGAAAGATATAGTCCCTCAAAATATAGATTTTGATATAATGTAATGTTGCAACATCAAACATCATTATACATATACAAACATAAAGCTGTATGAATAATCTATACATTCTAAAACTATATCCACATTCATGAAGACACGTGAATTCATTAAATGTTGTGTAACTCGCCAAACAAACTTTATTTCAAAAAAGTTGTCGGATCTATATATTTATGTTTTAAAATTTAATAAATAAATAAGGATTATTTGTGAATTTAGACTATTTCATAGAAAAATAAGGATTAAGAAAAATAAATAAATTTCAAGATTAACAGAAACTTAAAGCTTTCATCTAAATCACAAATAGTGTGAAGTTTCTAAAGCAACATAATCTAAAAAATCATTGAATATATGTGCAGTATTTCCCTTATAAAAATTATTAGTAAAAAGAACTCATATAAGGTGTGGCATTTCAGCAAACACCTTGTATACGGCTAGATATAATGAAAGTTAACATAAGTAAATTCATTGTGGCATTTCAACAAACACCTTGTATACAAAACTCAAGCCAATATCAAACGAGTAATTTTCATCAACGGTATCAACAAAAACAAGTCAAAAACTCAGAAAAGAAGTAACACTAACATCATATAATCCAAAAAAATGAAATACTAAGACATTAATCCAGAAAAATGCAAAATGAAAAACTTCAAATACCGTAACAATGGACGGACGACGGCAGAATGAGGTGACGACGAAATGACCGGAGGAAAGACGACGGACGGAGGCTGTCAGACGGAGGCGCGGACGGAATGCGTAGACGGTGACTGTTCTAATTCTGAATAGGGCAACATTCGCGAGTGGAAATAAGAAAGAAGAAGACTGTTCTGATTCTGTGAAAATATTGGAATTTTTTAAATTTATGCTACTTAAACCTATAGCAACGCTTTTTTTGGCATTTAGCAGCGCTTTTAAAAGCGCTGCTATAGGTCTGCCTTAGGACCCCCTTTAGCAGCGCTTTTTTTGGCATTTAGCAGCGCTTTTAGAAGCGCTGCTATAGGTATGCCTTAGGACCCCCTTTAGCAGCGCTTTTTTTGGCATTTAGCAGCGCTTTTAAAAGCGCTGCTATAGGTCTGCCTTAGGACCCCCTTTAGCAGCGCTTTTAGAAGCGCTGCTATAGGTATGCCTTAGGACCACCTTTAGCAGCGCTTTTTTTGGCATTTAGCAGCGCTTTTAAAAGCGCTGCTATAGGTCTGCCTTATGACCCCCTTTAGCAGCGCTTTTTTAAAAGCACTTTCGTAGACCCCCCCTTTAGCAGCGCTTTTTTAAAGCGCTTTCTTTGACCCCCCTTTAGCAGCGTTTTTTTAACAAGCGCTGTCTTAGGTATGCTATTTTTTTATTTTTTTTTCATGACCCTTTAGCAGCGCTTTTTTAGAAAGCGCTGTCTTTTGTTGCGCTGCTAAAAGTCATTTCTGGCGTAGTTATTTCGGAAATGTTTCTAATTCTTCAACAAACATGTCCTTCTCTATTAGTTTATTCTGCAAAGTATTAACATATTTGCATAATGAACTACTAGAGAGGAAGTGCTGATTGAACAACTAGAAATATTGAAAAACATTATGACCATCAAAGAGCAAGATGTAGATAATAGATTGCAAAAAACTCGTAAAACATTAATTAATATAAGTTATTTACTAATAAAACTTATTTGTTTTTTCTATTATTATAAATTGAAATGTTAAATAGTCAACGAGAGGTTGGTAAAACAATCAATCCGCATATGATATAATAAACACATCCTTTTGGACATGTTGGTTGAACGAAATAAAAGTTAAAATGTATAAGGAATAACATTAGCAATAACATAAACAATAAAATATCTAAACAAACACATTATACAACAACACATACAAAAAACTTTATCTTTTTTTTTTTGGAAATAAAGAATACTTTATTAAACCAAAGAAGATGAGACTTGAACTCATGACCTATAACACTCACAATTCCTTACACTCAATTTCAAATCAAATGGACATTTCTAATCATTCAACAACAAAATTTATCAACAATAAACAATGACTAACCTTAACAAAATAACAACATACCTCAACAAAAACATCAACATACATCAACAAAAATATCTAAAATAAAACAAACAACAAAATTTATCAACAAAATACAACAACTTATCTAAACAAAAGAACAACATTCCTCAACAAAAATATCACCATAATTCAACAAAATCATCTTAAATAAAACAAACAACAACACTTATCAATAAAATACAACAACATACCTTAACAAAACAACAATATACCTCAACAAAAACATCAACATACCTAATAAAAAACATGAACATGCTTTAACAAAACAACACCATACCTCAACAAAAACATCATCATACCTATTAAAAAAATATCTACAATAACACAAACAACAACAATTATCAACAAAAACAACAACTTACCTTAACATAAACAACAACATACCTTAAAAATAATGCAAATCCTTTAATTATCTCAACAAAAACAACAATATAAAACATATAATTACATCTTAACAACAAGAAAACAATAAACCCTATATTGGACCAAGAAAAATGTTTCACATATATTTTGATAAAGAAAAACATGAAAAACAAGACAAGTATTTTGAACAAAAACAACATCATAACTCAAAAAATGTTTCACATACATACATTTTCTTGAAAAGATTGGTAAAAAATGAAGAAAAAGATATGAGTTAGCTACTTGTTTCGTGACACCTTTCCTTGATTCATACTAGTTGAGAAGTTATGTTAGAATTTTGTAAAGATATGATGGAGATTTTAGTGGTTGGGATGAGACGAGAGAAGCTAGGGTTTCACTTGAGCATAGTCTGTTCTTAAGTGAATTAAATTAGTTTATATAGGTAAAATTTTACCATGATTGATAAAACAAACCATGGTGAATTATCATAATATTTAACTACGACTGTTAATTTGGTTTGTGATAAAAATGTTTAATTTATATTTAAAAATATAAATTTAGGAAACACGCCCTTTTTCTAACAAAAATCAAAAAATTATTGCAGTTGAGATTTGAGGTGTGTCACTATTCACTTATCATAACTCTTATTTAGCTGGACCGCGATTATAAAAAAAGGAAAGACGCCTACGGAACATATATTATTTTGCTTTGTTATGTGGTTGTAGTAAGAAATTGTTACGAAATATATTTTTTGTAGTAATGTTATTAATACATTTACTTCTTATCTCATTCAATTAATCTCTAACCTCTGACTCAATTTTCTTTTATTCTACTTTCAATATTCTCTTTCTCATAATTTTCATCCACACAAAAATTAGTATGAGAAGGAAAAATAATCATAGCGACTCAAGTGATTGAAAGTGAGTTCAATCATGGTGGGTCATGGAATCTTTGCAACACATTCACTAGTTTTTGATTGAAAGAATTTGGATAAATGAGTGACTTAAATGAAAGTTATTTTTTGTGCACAAGATGTATTTGATTTGGTGGAAACTACTTTAAAAGTTATTTCTGAAGATGCAAGTGAGCATAAACGAAAGCCTTCAAAGAAAACAACACTACTATAAATAATACATTATATGACAGAGTTTTCACATCGTGCAACAAATAACTAGGGATGGCAAAGCGGGCGGCCCGCCCCGATTAGGCCCGTCCTATTTAAGCCTTTCCAAAATCGAGGCGGGGCGGGGCGGACTATCTTAGCCGTCCGAGCTCAAAAGTCAAGTCCACCCCGTTTACTAACGAGTGACAAGTTGGCGGGCCGGCCCGCCATTTTTTTCTTTAAAATTTTATTTACTACATAATTTACAAAATTGTTAATCATTTCCAAAGAGACCGATAAATTTTAACAACACGTAGTAAAACTTTAACAAGTCTTAATGTAAATCTCATATTCTTCAACATAAACAAAAAACGTAACTATAATACCAAATACTTAAAACAAACACTCCAACACCCAAAATAATCCTTTTGATTCAAAAAATCAACAAGTACAACCTAGTTAAGGACATCTAGAGACACAAATCAAGAAAACAAACTAGCACAAGATAAACAAAGACAAATAAGTAGATTTATCAATATTTAATAATGGAAGCATTTTAAAAATAAAACAATTCAAGATAAATTACAACTTCATTATTTAAAAATTATCAATACAAATAATAAGCATTTAGTTAAACATTTTAGTGTAAAAAAATAAATAAAATGATAACTTAAATAGAATAAAATGCAAATCAAAACTTTATTATCATAATGAGAAACAAACCCCTTATTGCAAAACTTACCTTATAGCTTTAGAACCGGACTCCAATGACAACGAGTAATAGAAAATAGAAAATAATGTATTCTTTATGTTTTGCAATAAAGACTTTTTCTACTATGAGTGAAAATAAAGAAAGAAGCATAGAACAATTAATATCTTCAAAATGAGGTTTTTGTGGTTATTTGAAAAATGAACATTAGTGTTTGAAGAAATGATGATTGCTTTAAAAGCATGTCTACTACAGACCACATAAATATCATTTTAATTCTAAGTAAAAAAATATTTTTTTAACAAAAATCCCATGGGCAAAACCCGCCCGCCCCGTTTTAAAAATGGGTTACACGAAGCAGGCCAACTTAAGACACCAAGCCAAAAACCTCACCCCGGCCCGCCAAAAATGGTGCGTTATACGGGCGGGCCCGACGGGCCTAACCCGTTTTTCCACCCCTACATATAACTGAGGTATATTTTCTGGGTGCGCCATATTTTATGGTATTCATTTGAAAAATACAACTTATATCATCGATTTTATTAGACAACGAGGGAATAGATCTATCAGGAACCTCGCTTTAAATCCTACTTATTATATTTTATGTTTTTTGTTTATTTTTTAATTGGCTTAGAGACCAAGTGCTACATTATTTTAGTTGACACCTTTGCTTCTTTTTTTTTTTAATTACGAAACTAACATTTGTTGGATGAAAAATAAATAATTAATAGTTTACAATAAAAGATATTGATGTCGTTAAATTTTTTACTTAAATGTCTCATTGTTTCAAATGAAACTTATTTTTCTATTAATTTTTTTATATATTTAAATTTCTCTTTTCCCTTGGTCAATTTGTCCAACCAAAGAGAAACATCATTTGCATGAAATTTCCAGAATATGACATTTTTCTATTTTTTAATTTTAAATTAATTTATTTCATTGGTTGGCCATAATACTCGACTGAAAGTTCTTTTTCATTTACATTTCAATGAACTAGACTCTAACTTTTAATTTACCTTTCAACATCCATTTCATCTTCAATCTCTTAAAAAAGCCCTTGGCGATTTTCATATTCATCAAAACACCCTAAACTCAAGTTTCATCATCTCTTCTAACTAAACCCAAGCGAAGCTTTGTCATCACATTTTATGTATGTAACTAACTTTATCCATGCACATAACTTAGAAATGTTAGTTTTTATTGTTGTGAATTGCTTATTGCTTATATATTATGTTTAGAGAAGTTATTCTGATTATGTTGGTAAAAATAGATTTTTCTCTTTAATGTTGTTGTTGACAAAAGTCCATTTGTACCAAGAATAATATAGTTCATATGCATTAAGTTTCTTTCTTGACTTGTGTTAAGTAAAATGTTTGTTTTCGTTCTTGTTTAAACAAAGATGGGTGATTCGACCAAAACCTCTCATACAACCTCTGCTAAGACTAAAAGCAAAAGAAATTTTAGAGGTACCACGATGATGACCAAGCTGTCGAAATCCCATGAAAGCGATGTTAGCTACCCAGTTGATTTTTGTCAAAAAACTGGTAAGGTTTATTGGGAAAATGTTGATATTTTTAAGAATTACGTGACATTACAAGGTAGAAGCACATATAGTATTGCAGTTGTTGCAGTGTGAATCTTAATTGAATGATGTATGAAATATACAGTAGAGAGACATTTAAAGTTTCACATTTTTCATTTTATTAGAGCAAGATTGAGATTAAAAATTCTAAACTTTTGATTTTTGGTAAGAAATAATGAACGAATATGGCCAAAGTTGTCTGATGTGATTTCTAATGCAAATTGCGTCCATGATTTTAAATAACACTACAATTGCAGTCCAATACAATTGTTAAACTACAACATCAACAATATTACAGACATAATTGCAATGTGGACCACAATTTAAATGCGGTTTACCATAACCATTACTTACACAAATTTTCAATTAGAAACAAAACTTTAACCACTCACCTTATATACTATTACAAAATAGAAAATGGTAGGAATTTTGCAACATTCACTATCTTTTTTGCGTTGGAATTTGAAAAACAAACACGGGTTTATATTAATACTTGAGATCAAACTTGAAAATCTCCCCAACATATTTGTGTGTTGCTTTTTGTTAAAAATAAGGGTGGTCGTCGAAGTTAACGCAAACTCCTAGGACGACGTTGTGATTTCTCGAGAATAAAGAAACGTAACAAAAAGACAAGGCAATATGCAAATAAAATGCAAGGTAAGATAAAAAGGCTTGAATTTAAAATGCAGAAGAAGTAAAGTTTGCTGAAAAGATAAAGACAGTCGAAAATAAAGTGTAAGAAAATGTAAAGGCAGTCAAAAAATAAAGTGCAAGGAAACATTAAGGCCGTCGAAATAAAGAAGGGTTTAAATGCATAAAAAGAAAGACTTTTTAAGATAAAAATGCTAGAAAGTATTAAATTGGTGGAACGCACATGTACATTTTCCTCACTCGTTTCTCACAACGCAGATACTTTGAGTGTAGCAAAAATGTGTACCAATTTGCGGACCCCTTACAAAATAACCCTAAGTTGCTATATATACAAGTCTAAAATAACTGTACAAGACTACTAAACTATCTCCATGATGACACGTCTTTAGATCATGTAGTGGTTTTCTCTTCGACGTGTCCCACGTTCTAAGTAACCGTCGACGCTGATGTAGTAGTTCCCGCCTGTTTTCTTCTTTTGAATATTTCAACTGCTTTGCTGACACCAAGAACTAAAAACCCTCGTCTAAACCTTCGACGTCGACCACGTTAAGGTAACATGTCTCGACGTTTATAGTGATGAACTCTTTGCCAGCGTGACATAGTATTCAGTTTCACTACGTGGCTAGTGTGGCATAATACTCAATTTCACTAAGTCCCCATGCTTCTTACGTTCTTCGACCATACCACTTTCGATCAACATTACCTTGGGTGATTTCCGACCTTGAGTCATGTTGACCATGTTGACTAATTCTATTTTTATCTTTCACGTGAAATATTTATGATTAGCCTTATAAACACTTTCTATTTATAATTAAGTCGAAAAATCCAATATAGCACTATCCCAATCCTAAACTTTTTAATACTTTATCAAAAATCTTAGTCTCTTTATAATCACAATGATTTTTAAATTATAGACCAATGTAGTCCTAAAATGAAAATGAAAATGATTTTGCACAGTATTTCATGTATGTTTCACTTGCTTATTGACCAAACTAGTGGCTTGTATTAAAAAAGGAAAAATGACTTACAATCTCATGCATGTTAGTGGAAAAGGTATACAGTGTCAATATGGTTGAGAGTGCATTAAACTCTTTCCTGAGCAACGCCTAAGATGAATGTGGACCTGTTCATGCACTAATTCAATTAACCTGCATTCTAACAATTTTTAGTTTTCAAGTAAGTGTTTCCAATATGAATGTCACTATCTTCCTTGTAAATGGAATTTGTTTCAAAATTTCTATAAGATTTTATTTGATTGCAGAAATTATTAGAAGGCTAAATGAATTTCTCTTATAGTGTGTTTGAATAAAATAATTGAATATCTTTTAAAAAAATTTAGAATTTTACAAAATTCAAAATTTTCAATTAAATTCCCTTTTTTATTTAAATATTTGTTTGAATATAGTATTACATTTATTTATGGTTAAAATTTTAGATTATTTTTATATTTTTTTAAAGTTTTGGTCAAATTTTAAATTAAAAATATAGGGACTATTTTGCAAATTTTATAGAGGGATATTTTGTTTTATTTTGTTAATCATAAGGGACCTAGTTGCAATTTGTTGAATATTTTGCAGGTTAATTTAAAATTTTTAAAAATTATGGAATCAGTTTGCATAATATGAAAGATTAATGATAATCAATTTGACATTCAAATTAAATAAAGTTAGAGAAAAAATTAAAACTAATTTCTTTTAGGTGTAATTTGATATTCCTTAAATTTAAGGAATACAAAATACTTTATTAATTGATAACGCGAAAACTTATATATTAAAATACCATAATTTCATGCTATTAACGATCGATTTTATTCCGATTTTGTACCATATTCGCATTGTTGTTAAATGTTTTGCAGGTTTATGAAGTCAATACTCAAATGAAGCAAGATAAGGAAAACAAGCTCCAAAAGACTTATAACTGAAGAAAAAGAACGAGAAAAGCAGCATAAACAAACTTTGCTGACATGACGACCGTCATGGCTCCCCCACGACCGTCACAAGCGTGATGACCGTCATGACTGTCACGACCGTCATGACCGTCACGAGCGTCATGACTCCCTGACGACCGTCACATCCACATTTTCTGCATAACGTCCACTTTTCAAGACGTGCAAACAGAAGTCCAAAACGAATGCACGACTCCCTGGATTTTCTGACCCTCAAAGGCACTTCCAAAAGCAGTTCACGTACAATTCATTCACTATAAATAGAGAGCCTTGAGACTGAAAGAAGGGAGCCGCATTGAAGACCACGAAGTGCTGCCGGATTTAATACCAGAGATATTTTTCTTGCTTTGTTTCTTTTCTGCTTTGCTTCCTTTCCTTTGTTTCCTTTCTAGAATTTCGTTGTAACTTCTATTCTTACATTTTCGTACAATTCATCGTCACAAGAGTAATCCTGCCGACATTGTGGAGGATTATCCAAGTGCCGAACCAGAATTATTTACAGGTTTCGTTATTATTATTAGTTAATTATATCCGCTTTAATATGTATGTTTACGTGTTCTGCTTTTTAAATTCAATTATGCATGCTTTAAGCTTTATGTCTAGTTAAAACCGAATCGATCGGTATGTAATGAACTAGTAGAACGAGGTTCGATAATAACCGGTGTAATCTTTCTTTTTCCAACTTGTTTCTGGCTCTAGTTTTTAAACCAAAATCGTTAAACTAAACTTCGTCGCGACAGTGAGAATTTATTTAAAGCAATCTCGCCACGACAGTGGGAGATTTACTAAGGTATGAACCGACATGCGAAAGCTGAGGCTAGGACCAGATAGTAAAAACTGAGCATCTATTTTAAACATAGCGAAAGCATTTTAAAAGAGATTATAACTCAATGGTTTTCAAAAATCAATTTTAACCCCGAACGGGATAGCGAAAGCATACGTTCCGCCTTAGAGTTGTGACTAGCATCAACAACCATCGTGAGACAAAAGTCTTTAAACTGTTATTTTCTTCTGAAAACCATTTTGAAACTATTAAACCGCGCCGGTAACTTGTCGAATCCTTGGAGCACTATGTCATTGCATACCGATTACCCGCATTATTATTCTAAGAAACCTTTTAACCTTTCTTCAGTTTAGCCTTTACTCTTGCATATTTCCCCTTAAACCATTAACAACCTAGCTAAACACAGTAACGTCCGAATATACTAGATTGACAACGAGTTCTTGTGGATTCGATATCTTTATTACTACGCGATAGACTGTACACTTGCAGTTAATTCGATTAGACTCAAAAAGTCGCGATCATTAATTCTCATCATTTTAACAATTTTCATGTTTTTTTTTTCAAAACAATAAAGTTTGTTCATACAATTTTAAAATGTTTATAAAATCCTTTATCCAAACACACTTAAAAGAGGACTCTTAGCTTATGCAAGAATTAGTCTGCTTGTATTGTTATCAATAATAAATATATTTATACTAAAATGTTATTTTAAATTCATCAAATATACGACTTTATTTAAATCTATATTTTTTGTAATTTTGTTTTACTTACAACTTTGCTTATTTAATTATTGAAATTGATTCTTCTAGTATTCATTTAATTTTAATGATTAAAATCAATAGTATACATATTACATAAACAAATTTTATTATCGTTAAATAATGATAAAACTTACAATAAAACAAAAAATATTAAAAAAAAAAAAAAAAAAGAACACATCACAGTAGTAGTAGCGTAAAGCCGTAAGTCGGGGGCAGCCATAAAAGAAAGGCTATGAAAATAATTTTATATGAAATAAAAAATAAAGGATTAAAAGCTAAAAAATTATATTCATAAAAAAAAGTATAAATCAAATTTAGTATGTGTTTGTTTCGGGTTAAAAAATAAATACATTTTCAAAAATCACATCACAATTCAAAAAAAAATAATGTGAAAATAATGAAGCAATTATTTGAAATTTTGAGTTGTTGTGGTTTTTCAACATGATTTTGACAAGTTGATGGACATCCAAACACATACTTAGGGCTGGACAACGGGCTGGGTTGGGTGGGTTCGAGCCCAAAACCTCCACCCAATCTAAACCGCGAGTAGTAATAACAGACCCATTTTTGCCCGATTCGAGAGTCGGTTTAGACGGATTTGATTTAGACGGGTTCGGGTTAATGCAGACGAGTATTTCGGGTTAATTGACTTATTCAATATTTAGGCTCAAAAATATTTAAACAGACATAATACATACCAATTAAATACATACTAATTTAATACCTAATGATTAAATACGTAAGCTAGTGTTTGACAAACAAATCACCAAATAAACTAACCACTATGGCCATTATACATGCTGATTCAATAATTATTCACATGATCAAAGACTTAAAATTACTACAATATTATCATATAAATTTTCCTGAATCAGCTTCTACTGAATTAGTTTCTTCAAAATCTTTCTATTAGTTGTAACAGCATCTACACGATATCCTGCTTTCTATTAGTTGTAACAACATCTACATGATATCCTGATTCTATTAGTTGTAACAACACTAGAATCAGCATTCCTGTATTTTTTAATGGTTGGATTGAGCTGCAGCTACAGTTGAAACCATTGAATCCACTCCACATACATTTCTACCTACAAGAGGGCCATTCTTTACAAAATTTGCAGCAATTTGGTCTTTGTTTAAGGAAACCACACTGAAGTTAGATACGGAAGCAACAACTTTGCTTTTGTCAAATTTGCAGGAGCCATCTCTTCCGGTGTATGCATAGTCCTTTTCTTGTACTACTCCCCCAGACTCGAGTAAATATTCGAATGCATTGTTGATAAAACTGAAGGTATTGAAAAGGAATGATTCGGTATTGAAGATTCTCCTAGATTTTTCACCTAAACAGAAACAACAATTAAGGGTGAGCCTAGTGCTATAGTCAACGAGTAAAATTAACAATATGCACCATAAAGTTATGGTCCCAAATCAGTTGATCAAAACTAACCACTGTAGAAAAATTGTTTGACATGGACAGATCCGCAACAAGCACACAGTGGAAGAAAAAAAGAAACATCAATGCCAAACTTGGAAACAACAACCAAGGAACAAAAATACATAAAAGGCAGCATCAGAATGTCAATAAGCAATATCTAGGACAATTAAATAAAAAGAACCAAGTTTTAAAACATTATACTAGATGGGAAATATCAAAAGAAAAGGATAAAAACAAAGAAACACATGATATTAAGAAGACATGTAAGATCGAGATCCCATGCACATAAGTCTGGAACAACAAAGCTTTTCATTTTTTGTAAGATATCTATAAACCTAACTGATTATGATAGAAACATACAGTTTTGTTATTTCCTTAATGTTTTGGAATTCATTCTTGTTGCCTTAGTATAAATATTGATTGACTTCAAAGAACTTTGATTACTTTAATGAAAAGGTTGACTAAGGGTAACTGAGGGGTATTGCTCATGAGATAATTGTTGTTCACAAAAGGTTATCACAAATGGGATATTGAATTCAAACTGTTTTAATTGCCATATACCCCTCTGAATAACCAAGAGTAAGTCTCTAACCATCACCTAAGACCCATCAAACATTATGCGATGGGTTAGCGAAATACAAAAATAAGCACAAGATCGTACAAGTATAGAGTCATGCAGTTAAGGAGAGAGAATGTGTTATGATAGAAGAGTTGGCTATGGAAAAGAGAATAGTTGCATAAGGGGTCCAACCAATCAGGATAAAATAAGGATCATTTTATCTTTCTATTTTTGAGCATGTGCCTTGGGCAACTAGTTTCCTCCAAAGGCGGGAGCTTTGGCTCTGATTTTCTTTGGTGATCACACATGAGTTCACATAGTAACATGATCTCCCTCTACTGGATACAATTGTTCCTATTATTATTCTTATGGTGAAGAGCAAAAGAGTAGGAGTTTATAATTTAGCATTTACTAGAAGATGGTGTCATTATATTTGCAGCCAATGCCTCATTGACTGGTGACTTCAGAGAAACAGGAGTTGCAGAGTTGTCCACGATGCTTCCCCCATCAGATAAATTACTTCGGTGAGAACTTAACGAGCCTTTGAACTCCATGCTAACATTTCTGCTAACTACATGAGATGAGTGATAGGAAGGGTTCTGAATTTCACCAGTAATACGCCCCCGACTATCCCATCTAAGGAGCCGCCATAGACCAGGGAGTAGAAGGATAGTATACCCGATACGATTCTAGTACAGCAGAGTCACCGGAATTATTGCAAGCAGCAGGAGCAGTCCAATGGTACCATCGATAGAGCACAACGCGGCTCAGAATTGTTCTAAGGAGCAACATTTTTCACAAATGCAGCAGGAGATTCAGAACATATTGAATGGTTCGTTGAACTGGGAAGCGGTTCAGGAACTGAGTTCACAACAGTTACGACCACATGGAAAATGCAGGTATTGCAGAACCAACCCTTATTGCAGCAGCAGAAAATGATGGGTAGTAAACCATATTGCAGGAGCAAGAGTGCAGAGTGTTTGGAACGCCGGGTCACAAATGATCGGTAACTGGTAACTACCTCGCCGAAAAAGCGGAAGCTGGGAGAACAAGTTGGCTGCAAGCTATTTGGAGTCATGCACGAGTCTAAGCATGAAGTGCAACAATATTGTAATCTCACCTGTTGTAAAAAGGGAGGGGAGTAATGACAATTGTTCAGGTAGTATCATTAATTAATCCTAGTCTTAATTTTAAAAATATTTGTAATGTACAGGCTATGGTTTGTAATAAATTTGGGTCTTTGCATCAGCGAAGTAAAAGTTTGTGAAGTATAACCAATTGCAGTAGCGACATAAGTTGCGACATCAAGGAAGCATAACCAATTGCAGTAGCGAAGTAAAAGTTTGCATTGCCGGTACCCTGTAAATTTCATTACACACTTGAGGAAATGAGGATAGAAAAGTATTTAATCTATTTGAAAATGTAGATCAACCAAAACTACATACCCTCCATATCCATAAGTTGTGCATCACAGGGCTAAAAAGTGAAACTCCAACATAACCAGAAAATAGGAAGAAAGAATACTGCATATCTAAAAATCAAGAAAGTCAATTATTCAAGAAGAGGTTATGATCAATGTAAAAGAACAGTAAGAGAAGCTACCTTTGAGTTCAAAATAAAATAAGCCCAATAAACCCAAGTACAGAGCATAATCACCAACCTAGTTAAAACGGAATACAAATAGCACAAGGATAACAATATTCCCTATTTACTACTAATACAAAGTAAAAGTAAAAATTACTGGCGAAATAAACAACTTACAGAAGGATTCCTTCCATTTCCCCAACAGGTTTACAATGAAGTTTCCACTGAACTTCTGGTGGAGAAGCTGAACAAAACCAGTAAGATTAGATTGTAAACAGAAAAACAACTATATTAAACCCAATCTATGATTTTATTTATGATGGCATATTTTTATTCCTAAATTTACCTGCAGCCCATTTACCAAACTACTGCTGCTGCACAAAATCTCAAAATTCAAGGGACAAAATATAAATATATATTCTTCGATTCAGTAGTTATATATATATATATATATATATATATATATATATATATATATATATATATATATATATATATATATATATATATATATATATATATATATATATATATATATATATATATATATATATATATATATATATATATATATATATATATATATATATATATATATATATATATATAGGTCGTATATGATCCCAAAAAATCAAAAAACGCAGTTGACTTGAAAAATTGGACAACATAAACATTAGTTAAAAAAAATAATAAAGTAATAAAATAATATGATATACATACATCCATTTCAAGCACAACCAGGAGGTTATGGCTGAGGTTGTGATGATGGGACACCTGATCCTCCCCTTGCTGTTGAAGACATTTGTTGAAACTCTAAAATAATGAAAAAATATATTTTTTAGAAAGACATAATTATATAACAATACAATATCTTATATATTCAAAATGAATTAATAAATTGACCTGTTACAATATCTTCTGAAAGCTCAAAATCTTTCATGAGGTTTATAACTTTGAAATAGGTTAAAGAAGGCCTTAGCCAATTTTGGGTGCAAATTAAAGCTTCTTCCATTTCAGCAGTTAGAAAGCTTCTATAGGTTTCTATGACCCTCCCTCCTGTGCTAAAAGCACTTTCGGAAGCAACGGTAGAAACTGGTGTGGCTAAAATATCTTTAGCCATTGCAGATAAAATAGGATATTTGGCTGAATTACGTTTCCACCACACAAGAATGTCAAAGTTATGATCTCTTTTAACACACTTACTAGAATTATACCCCTCAAGCTCATTTTGTTGATCAATTGAGTTTTGTTCCTCTAAATGTTGCTCAAAAGCATCAGCTCTAGCCATAATGGATGAACGGGCAGCACCTACAGTTGTTTCATCATTGGAGGCATTATTTCCACCACTACCAAAAGGGTGTGTGGAATTATAAGTTTGGTCATATGCTTGCTTATACCAATCATACAACTTTTGTAAATCCGCTTTTATAGATTTTACCAAGTCACTACCAAACTTCGATCCAACTCCGTGCATGTCCTTAAACGTCCACTCAATGTAACTCAACTTGTATCTTGGATCAAGAATAATACCAAAATATATCATCTTGTTCATCTTATCAGCATTCCCCCAATATCTATTATACTTTTCCATCATATCCCCACCTAGACTTGCAAAAACATCATTTAAGTTCATTGTAGCTTGTTTCAACTCACAATAAATGGCAAACACTTGGTGAAAACAAGTATGCAGACTCACAATTTGAGAGGTGGAAAAAATCTTAGTTGCTTCGTAGAATAACTTTAGAAAAGCACCAAAAGCCCTAGCAGTGTCCCAATCATCACTACTAGGGGGACTACCTTTTCCAAAGAACTCCCTATAACTCGACTCTTCATCCTCAAGCTTTTCAAAAGCGAGTTGAAACTTCTCTGCAGCCTCTAGCATTTAATATGTCGCGTTCCAACGAGTTAAAACATCAAGACATACTAATTTTTTGCAAGTTATCTCAGAAAATTCAATGCATTCTTTAAACTTGGCTGCCCTATGAGGTGAGGACTTAACAAATCTAACAGCATCCCTAACACTAGTAACAGATAAATGTTTATCTTTCAAACCCTCATTTACCACCAAGTTCAAAATGTGAGCAGAACACCTCATATGAAAAAACTCTCCATCCCCCATCAACCCATTCATATTTGCAACCTTTTTCTTTAGATATGTCACAACAACATCATTGGAAGTGGCATTATCAACATTTGTGGTTGACACATTTCTGATTCCCCAATCTCTCAACACTTCTTCAATATTCCTACCAACAGTTTCACCCTTGTGGTTTGGAATTATGACGAAGCTTATAATTCTTTTTGATACTTCCAATCGTTATCCACAAAGTGTGCCGTAAGGGTCAAGTAATTGAGATTTTGTATAGAAGTCCAACAATCAGTAGTAAGTGCTACCCTATTGCAGTCAGACTTAAAAAAGGCCTTTAACTTTTGTTTTTCATCCAAGTGTAGCTGAAAACAATCCCTAGCTACCGTACGCCTAGATGGGATGGTAAATTGGGGCTGCATTACTTTGGAATAAAATTTAAGCCCTTCACCCTCTACTGCACTAAATGGCTGCTCATCTAGAACTACAAAAATAGAAAAAAGCACTTCTACAAGCTTTCCTGTCAAACCTAGAGCTAACTTGAACCAAGTTACCATCTACAGTTGGGTATGTTAGAATACTTTTTGTGGGGTCAGTTGACATAACAAGGGGCTTCTTAGGACATTTTAAAATATGATGGTTCAGGTTGGTGGTACCGTGAGTCCTAGGGTCACACAAGTATTTCTTATGGCAGTGTTTGCAGGCTGCGGTGGGTGCATCGACAAGGTCATCAGGTAATCTAACAAAGTGTTCCCAGCAAGCAGATGATTGCCTAGAACCACTTGCACAGGATTTCCTCTTTTTTGTAGGCTATGTAGTTGAACCTACTTCATTAACTGGTGGATTTTGATTAGGCTCACCAGTCACTGAAATAACGAAGGAGACATTATCAAAAACTACTAATCAACATTCCAATTCACTTAAAAACTATGATCAAAATCATATTTATAAACACATTGCATACACTTAAAATCATACTAGAACATACTGTGTACTATAAAGAAATTACCTTGATCCATTCCACTTTGACCTTGGTCCATTCCACTTGGTTAAAGAAATTGTGTACTGTAAAACACAAACTAGTTAAATTCATTAAGTTACAGAGGTAGCAAAATAGATAAAATTGTGTACTGTAAAACAAATAGAACAAAAGAGGAAACAATACAAAACAAAAACAATCCAAAAAAGTCTTCAAACCTTTACCTCTCCCTATCACCAAAAAGATTGTCAACTTCGATTCAGATTTCCATTCAAACCTTTATATATCCCTATCATAAAAAAGATCACATCTTTGGTAAGAAACAAATAGAAAACACAAGTCACAAAATCATACAAAATAAAACAATCCAAAGAAAGTGTTCAAACCTTTAGCTGAAAAAGTCTTCAAACCTTCGATGTCACTTTCGAGTCAAACTTCCAAAAGTCTTCAAACCTTCATAAGAAACAGCAAAGATATGAGTCAGAAGAGAAATGAAAGAGACCGATGGAAGATATTTGACAAAGATGTGAGTTAGAACTTCAGAAGAAAAACTGTGAGGAACAAAGTAGAACATACTTTTCAACAAGATAACAATATAAAATCGGTTACCCCTCTATAAAATGCTTTTGGAATGGAAAATATATGCAATTTAAAACATTATGCCCATCATCAAAACAATAGAAAAGAGAAAATAGAACAAGAAATAAAACCTAACATTAAAGTTCTAAACCCTAATCCTATTTTCTTCAAAACATAGAAATAATGACAATAGATGAAGTTTGTTAAGGAAAACTGCACGATTCAAAACGAAAATGGAAATGAACAAATGCTTGATTCAAAACGAAAATAAAAAACACTAAAAACTACAAACGAAATGGTACTTTCCCGTGATTGAAGAATGAATCTTCATGAACAAAATCTCCATTCTACAACTGCTCAAAATAGAAGGGGATCTATGGCGGCGAATGGAAGTGGATGTTCGTATTTAGGGTTCATGACATGATTAGAAGAGTGCGAACAAAACTCTGGAAATGTTAGGGTTATGGTTTACAATTGAAATGAAATGATGTGTTTTATGTTATTTGAGAATGCAAAAGTAACTCTACTCTACCGTTTAATATCACCCTTCGGTACAAGTACTACTATGCTGCTATGGCTGATTTAACATTTATGTTACAGCTAGACGGGTATGTATGGGTATCCATGGTTTCAATATATTGAACCGGACCCGCCCAATTCCCTTTATTACACTCGGTTGATGCGGGTTGGGTCGGTTATCGGGTGTTTGTCCACCCCTACACATACTTATTATTCCATGGCCAAGTCAAATCACCATCTCTAACTTACTTTATTGTCAAAGAAAACATATTTTTCAAATAGAGTACAGGGGTACTCTTGCTCATTACAAGTCAAATATTTTTAAGACAACCCAAGGAAGTTATACACCACACATCGAAATTGTTATATACATTTGAGACCTATTATATGTCATAGCCAATACGTTAGTTTGATATTTGTACTTGTCAAAAATATAGGTGTGCATGGTATTCTTACATGAGTAAGGAATACTCAGAGACTTTAGTATATTTATAATGGTTAAAGCTTGCCTGCGACAGCAAACGGCCTTGTACGGTAGTGTTATGGTGTCTTTGGTGATAAAAGAGGTTATTTCATGTGAGGTGAAAGACTTTATATTATGAAATATATTAGTTAAGTTATGATTTATCTTCTACTGTCAATGGGTTTGATATTTATAGAGGCTCTTAGGCCTAGGGCTTCCTTGGAAATGATAACTACCCACTCAGTCAATGGTGAACCTTTGAATCCTTATTTTCCAAGAAGACGTGGATAAAATATTGACCATGACTTCTCTTTGACCAAGAAACGTTTTTCCCCATGTTTCCTATTACTCGGCGAGTGAGAAACACTTATTGTGGGGCAATTAATATTAGAGGGCTACAGTCCTCCATCCTTTGCAGGCCCTTTACAAATATATCACTGCACAATTCCTCAAGAACAAGGACTTTGATAAAGGGCAAAGTAATTTTGAACTACCTCTCAATGGGATATCTCAAGACTCTAAGTTTATCATTAGTGTAGTGAACTGGGATGATTGGGCCATGAGTACTTCAGGCGAGGACTTTTGTTAGCTTGTTTGATGGGAATTATTAGTCCTGAAAATGGTATATTGAGCATGTCTGATGACAATCTAACTCCCTCGTGCGAAGAGTTTAGTTTGCATATTTGATGGGAACTCTTAGTCCCTTAAGTGAAGGTGTATTGAGTCTGGATGATGAGAATTTAAGTCTCTCTGACGATGCGTTGGACCTCTCAGGTGAGACTTCTACCAATCTCTCAGACAAGATTTAACTTAACTCTCAAAGTCTAGAATTCAGTCATGTTCCCTAGGTGGGATTTATATGTGGGATCCTACCTAAGGAAACTCCAAGTCTTTCAGACGGGGAATTTAATTTGCCTATTTCATGGGAACTCTTAGTCCCTTGAGCGGAGGTATATTAAACCTAGCTGATGAGACTCCAAGTCCCTCGGGCGAGATATTAGACCTCTTGGGGGGGGGGGGGGGGAGAGACTTCTATCAAGTCTTTAATTAAGAATTAGCTTGTTATGTAAGATTTAAATGTGGGATCCTTCCCGAAGAAACTTCAAGTATCTCAGGCGAGAAATTTAGTTAGCCTATTTGATTCTTAGTCCCTCAGACGAAGGTGTATTAAGATGGCTGATGAGACTTCAATTCCATCAAGCGAGGAGTTTAATTAGCCTATTTCTTGGAAACTCTTAGTCCCTTAGCGAAGTTATATTTAGCCTGGATTATGAGACTCCAAATCTCTCAAGCGATGAGTTTAACTAACTTGTTTGATGGGAACTTTTAGTCCCTCGGTCGAAGGTATATTAAACTTGGTTGTTGAGACTCCAAAACCATCAGTCAAGATGTTAGACCAACTGTTTCAAGCGTCTTGAGATTCATGGCATTGAGGAAGAGTAGCTATGCTATATGGCTATCTTAATTTTCTCATAAATTGTCTTCAATTTTCTTTTAAATTATGTATGAACTATGTTAAATATATGTCATATTGCATGTTTATGATTCTACTTTTCTTCTTTGTTATGACGTCAAAAGGTGGATAAAGATTGGTTTGTTGTTATTATTATTGTATGGATTAAGCACATTTGTCGGTTTTTAAAATTGTGTGTTTACAATGACTTAGAATCAAATGGGGAGTCATACAATAAGGTGGGGATTTTCGTAAATACTATCAGCAACACAAGTCCAAGTTATATGTCATCATAAAAAAAAGGAAAATTATGAATACATATTGTATCAAGTAAAAATTTAATGAAGATAAAGATTATCAAAGAATAAAAAGGACCAAATAGTCTCATGAAAATTATAAATAATTAATGATGATCAAGATTGAATGAATATTAGAATTTGCAACACCCAAACTTTAAATTATTAATCTTATATAATTATTTAAGTGTTTTTATGTGTGTTGCTTGATTTATTTAAATTTATTATATATTATTCGAGTCATTTTGGTGTTTTGTGGGATTTAGGGGTATTTTTATAATTTCATAAATACTGAAAATATAGAGTATTTTTTGGAGGAAAAATAAAATTGAATTATTAGAATAGTTAGAAATATTTGAAATAATTAGCTGTGTAAAATAAAAATGGTTATTTTATAATTATTAAGTAAATTAGACTTTTATTATATAATTATTAAGTGAAATTTTTATTTAATAGAAAAAAAAGTGTTACATTATTTAGAAAATAGAAATTTATAAAATAAAATAATTTTTGGGATTATTTTATAAATTATTAGGATTGTTAGTAATATTACCATTGAGAAGCACTTAGAGCTAATTTTTTTTAAAGGGGTGTGAGTGAGAGAGTGTAGAGACCAATTAGTATTTTAGGGTTATATTTAAACTAACGTGAGAAGACTCGAGGGTACGGAGAAAAAGAAAATTAGAATTTGGAAAAGCAGATCGTGGAATTAGGGTTTTAGAACTGAGCATTGGGAACGATTGTGAGGAATGTGAATACATTTGTCAAAGCTTGAAATTTCGAGGTAAAGGAGGAGGGGAATTGTTTTACTTATGTGTGACCTTAATTAGTCAGAATATTGAGGGGTCCTTCCTATATCTGTATTTTGTATTACATGACCTTTGTCCTTATTCGTGACCAAGGGGGTTTGGCAAAAACCTCTAAGGTCACTGATTAATATTTTACTATATAACTTTATTGTTATAATGAAGTTACGTATGAATTTGTGATTGTTGTGATGCCCTTTTGGAATTTCTAATAATTTGCGAGTTGTCGGATTACATTGATATTGTTGTTATGATTTCTGAACTTTTGAGATTTTTGTAAAATTTGGGGATTTTATTTCTCTTTATGTTCTGGTGCAATCTTATTATTTTGGTCTATTTTCAAATGCGTACAAGCTAAGTATTTTCAAAAATGTTAGAAAAATAGAATTTTCTTAAAATTGGATTTTTTAAACAAAATATTAGAAAAATTGAGTACGTTGTACTGCAGGGGTTGTATGGCATGGCTATACAGCTATACGGATGGGTTGTATGACTTGGATTGTACGGGCAGACTTTGGCGGTAGGCGGTGGTTTCAGCGGTATTAGAGTATGAGGATCAATTTGGCAAAATTCGAGCAATTTTGTTGTCAGTGACCTCTTTGATAAGTTGAGGTAAAATTATTATTTTAGATTTAATTTTATTATCATATGAGTCAAACGGTCAGCTCCTAAGAAGTTCAGCAGAGTTACCACTCATGAAAATCTTTAGTGGGACACTTTCGAGTACTTTGAGTACCGAAACTTTACATTAGAGTTGTCAAGTTTTATTGGCGAGTTGTTTAGAGTTCCCTTTTGAACTCTGTGGAATTATTTAAATTATTTTGGAGTTGAGAGTATAAAATATAAAATATACCCATTTGAGATGTTTTTGAGTTTATTGGTTGAGTTGAGGTAAATTATTGAGTAACAACACAATTTTATTTTATGATTAATTATTTTGAGAAACTATATAAATATATTATGTTTTGAGTTTATAAATTCAGTGGAATTACAATGAAGCATGTTATTTGAAAATTGTGAAATTTTTAGTTATAATATGATTATATAAAATTAATTATATTTTTGAAGTTGAGTAATTCGGTGAAAGCACGTTGAGGTCTGTTAATGGCGAATTATGGTTCAAGAGTGAAACTTATTTTTTAGTATAAATTTTGAGATTAAATGTTGATGATTGTATGATTGTTTGAGCTTATGATGTCATAATCATGCATACATGTATATTGAAGTTAGGTAGGACTTCAGTCCAGTGAGGTCATGTTCAAAGAGGAACCATGATGGTCTCATGTCTAGAGAGGGGCACAATTCAAAGAGGAACCGAAGACATGGACACAGTTCAGAGAGGAACCAGAGACATTTACAATCAGTAACATACCTCTAATCCCAAAAATCTAGTACCATATGCATACTTGAAGGAGAAGTTGTTGCATTTTCATTTGCATTATGAATTGTTTGGTTGTTATTGTTGTTGTGTGAAAATGATATGTGTAATTACTATTACTATCCTACTGTCTATTTTTACCCCTAACATTTGTAAGGTTTGTTCTTGCCCATTTCTTTTGTGGCTTTGTTAAATGTTATACAAATACTTAGGAGGAGTAATTGTTATTGTGAGTTGGAAGATGACTTTGCAGCTCTCTTTATTGTTTATTTATATTTTAGCTATTAGATAGTCATTGCTTTGATTCTGTAGCATTGGGGAATTGGACATTATTTGTTGTGAATAAATATCTTTCTTGATTATTTCTTTGAGTATTTCAATTGAATAAATATTTGAGGTTATGTCATAATTTGAATTCCGCTGCGAGTATGTTATTTTTATCTGAAGGAAGTATGTATGTTTTGTTGGAGTAACATCCTAAAATGTGATTTTCTCTTTTATAATTAAGATTTGGGGTTTAGAGTGTTACAGAAAACCAGTAAATATTGAGACAAGATAAGCATAATTAAGGTACATGTTACAGCCCATTATGTAACACTTTCAATTTTCTAGAAAATTTACCTCACTTCACCTAAACTCTTCTTGCATTATCATTCATGATCAGTCTTGAAACCATACATTAAAAGTTCATTTTTTAGCACCAAATAAGTGACAATGGAATTGAATTTATCATGCCTTCTTATTATGATTCTCTAGGGATTTTGCACAAAAGAAGTTGTTTTGAAACATCTCAACAAAACTCCACAATTGAGAGAAAACATAAGCACTTACTTAATGTTACCCGATCTCTTTTGTTTCATGCTAACTTATCTAAGTGCTTTTGGTCTTTTTCTCTCTATAATGCAACTTTTTTTTATTAATAGACTGTGCAACCATACCATCCAAAATAGCACTTTCTATGAGCTTCTTTCCAAAACACCCCCATCCTATACACAGCTGAAAACATTTGGCTGCCTTGCATATGTTTCCACTCTCACTAGACATACAGATAAACTAGATCCTAGAGCCACCAAATGCTTACTCTTATGGTTTCCCATGGGAATCAAAAGACATCTTCTTCTTGATCTCAATAACAAATCTGTTTTTACTTCCAGAAATTGTGTTTTTCATGAACACATCTTTCCTTACACATCTCATCCTCCTAATCATGAATATACTGCACCTATCCTAGACAATGATCAATCCACCATCCCTTTTCTTTTTTTACCACCCCTCTACCATAAACCTTGACACCACATATAACCATACACAGATAAAACATACTTTTGAAGCTTCCTCTGATTCTCCAACCACTCCTCAACATTCCTCTCCTACCCTTGCAGGTACCTAGCATACTGATCACAATAATAATTTTGGCCCTAATAGCCCTGACATTACCACTCTTAGGAAGTCCATTAGACAAAAACCTGTTTCTATTTATTTAAACAACTTTATTTGCACTGCATCTCACACATCCATTCCATATGACATTTCTAAATATATCTCATATACTCATGTTTCACGTGCATATTTCTCTTTCATATCTACTGTTACAACTGCTTGTGATCCTGTTAATTATACACAAGCCAACCAGCATCCTCATTGGATTAAGGCTATGCATGATGAAATTCAGGCTTTAACAACCAATAATGTAACGCCCCGATTCTGAATTTCCCAATTTGTTTGAGTCCTTTTTGATTTATTTGGATGAATGTTATTTTAATTATGGAATTTATGTATCGATATGTTTAATTGCTTTTTGTGCTATTTTACCGATTCGGAGAGTTTTCGGGGAAAATAGATTAAAGGGTATTTTAGACATCTAGTATTTTATATTAAGTGGGGTATTTTGTGAGAAAATATTTTAAGAGGTATTTTGAGGAGAAATAGAATAGAATAGAAAGAGTTATAAGTGAGAATTAGAGAGAAAAGAAATGAGATAGAAAGAAAAAGGAAGGAAAGAAGAAAAGAGAAGAGAAAGAGGAGAAATGGAGAAAAACCTAGAAATTCATCAAGAAACAACTTCCAAGCTTCAATCAATCGGGTAAGGGTGTGAAACCTTATTATTATATCAATGTGTATAATCATGTATGATTTTTGTTGGATTGTTTTGGATTGATTGGTAGTTTTCTACACTTTCCATTTTAGGTCGAAATTGGTTTAATCGATAGAAATTGTTGTTTAACGGTTAGAATCGTGATTAGATGACGTAGATTAGTCGATATATGTTAGACTAAGGCTACTGGATATGAGTTGGAGTTCATCGGGTGATTTTATCGGTGGTTTTGGATTCTGAACAGTGGGGAGAAGTGGAAATCGCAGACGCTCGCTAGCAGCTCGCTAGGCGAGCAGGTCGCGAGTGTTCGCTGGCAGTTCGCTAGGAGAGTGCGCAGCGAACGGTCCCAGACTTGGGACAGAATGGTTTTGATGTCCTTCGCTTGCAGCGAAGGGAGTAGCGAGGAGCTCGCTGGAGGTTCGCTGTGGCGAACGAGGTAGAGAACGAAGTCTGGAGCTTCTGTTGTGCTCGCTAGCAGTTCGCTAGGCGAGCAAGTGGCGAACACTCGCTAGCAGCTCGCTAGGCGAGCGTGTAGCGAACGTAGCAGGATGGGTTTCCCCTGCTGCTGTGTGCTGTTGTGGCTTGGGGTTTTGGTGGCGATCGACCCTTCTTTGGTTTAATAGCTTGTGTGCTGATTTGTAATGTGTTGTAGGTAGCCGTATGGCGTGAATCCTAGTTTATGGTTGTGAAGCATAAGTGTGGCCGGTTGGCAATTTTGTGCATTTGCATAGTTTGAAAAGAAATGCATGAGGAATTGATTGTGAATGTGAGCCATGTTTGAATGGTGTGAATGAATGATGAATATATATGTTTTGTGATACATATATTTTGAATGCATAAATGAATATATGCGATAAATGTGAAGAATGCATGAGTGTGTTTGTAAACATGTATGCATTTCAAGAGGGTCATGAGTCATGTTGCATGTGAAGCATCATGGTGTGCATTCTTGTGTTGATTGATTCCGTAGTGAATCTACAGAATGATTGTGTGCCCGTGTGGGGTGTGAGCAATCGGATTGTGTGCCCGTGTAGGGTGTGAGCAATCGGATTGTGTGCCCGTGTGGGGTGTGAGGAATCCTGAAACATCGTGTGCCCATGTGGGGTGTGAGCGATGGGTGAACATTGTAGGCCTGATGGGGAGTTACTTCGGTAACGAGCGATGATTCCATTTGGTTCTTCAATTGAACCTGTTGAAATGAGTCGGTATCGCATTTGCATCTGCATAGAGTCGTGAGTCGGTCTCTATGAGTTGCATGTTGACATCTTGCATGATGTATGGTGAATGAACATAAGTGTAAATGTTTATGTGAATTGTGGATGATTGGAATGATTGGTATGCTTGAAGATATATATGTATATGTGAATGTATGTATATGTATGTTTTGTGAGTTTATGAATTAATATAAACATGGTTGACGCATATTGGATATGCTTGGTGTTATATTGTAAATGTTATGTGGAAATAATGTGTATGTGTAGAAGTATGATTGGCGAATATGCCCAGTTACGAAATGTGCATTGAGGTTTATATAATGAATCGTGGTGAGAATGTGAAGTATGTGTAATTTGCATAATATATAATTTTATGCATTGACTGTTATGATATTGTTTCTCACCCTTCTGCTGTTCTATAATGCTCTATGAGGCATTGCAGAGTAGGTTGCTGGAGGTCTTTTTTGTGAAGCGAGTCTTCATTGTTTTTGGTTGTTGGCTCTGATATGTAACATCTGGGTAGTTAGGAAGCCTTTGGCTCTTTTTGGAGATACAAGTGTTTTGATTCTTTTGTGATACATCTGTGTATGTATCTGCTTATGGATGATTTGTAAACATGAATTAACTGAATGATGTATATATGTTTATATGAATAAATTGATTCAATGTTTAGATGTTTCCGCTTTTATTCTAAATGTTGAGATGTGGGTTTTAGGACTAAGATTTCTTTGTTATGACGTGCCCATTGTTGCATATCTACTTGAGCAGGTGTTGTATGCATTTAATTTCATGATAATGTGATGCACCTCTTTTATACCATGTTTAAAATAAACTCTGATGAAATTTATATTGAGTGCCTAAATGATTTATTCAATTATTTGGGGGTATAGGAAGGGGGTGTTACATTAAGTGGTATCAGAGCCAGTGTTGAGTCAGTTGTGTCTGTCTTGTCGTTGTGTTGGTTGAACAGTTGTTTAACCTTGTTGATATTTTTGGTAATGGTTAGAATGGATGGTCGTAACGGTGATGCGGTGGCGGCTGCTTTGGAAGAAATGGTTAGGACGGCGCGAGATGCGCCGATTGTGAATGCGACTGATGAGTTCAGGAAGAAGGATATGGAGTTCCTTGAGCTGAAACAAGGTAGTATGTCCGTGGTGGACTATACTGCTAAGTTTGTGAAATTGGTTCAATTTCATCCTCACTATGATGCGGCTACGGCTGATTTCGCAAAGTGTATTAAGTATGAGAATGGCTTGTGTCCTGAGATTAGGCAAGCGATGGGATATCAGAGGATAAGAAGGTTTTCGGATTTGACGGAGTGTTGTAGAATCTTCGAGGAAGATAGCAAGGTTCGTTCCGCTCATTACAAAAGTTTGAATGAGAAGAGAGGAAAGCAACTGGTAAGGAGTGGGCCTTATGTGACGCTTGCTGATAAAGGCAAGCATAGGGAACACTTTGTTAAGAGGTCTGGAGGTGGATGTTTGGGTCCCATTAAGTGCTACAAGTGTGGCGAGATGGGTCACAAGTCTTTATGTGTAGGAAGCCCAAAGTTAAGTGCTCTAGCTGTGGAGTTCTTGGACATGATGCTACGGATTGTAGAATGGGTGTAGTGAAGTGCTACAATTGTGGAGAAGTAGGACACATCAGTGCTAAGTGTCCTAAACCTAAGCAAGCTCCAACGAGTGGGAAGGTATTTGCATTAGCAGGCTCCGACGCTACTAATGCGGACTGTTTGATTAAAGGTACATGCTTTATTAATAATATGCTTTTAGTTGCTATTATTGATACCGGAGCGACTCATTCGTTCATTTCTTTTGAGTGTGCTAAGTGATTGGATTTGTGTATATTTACTTGTGATGATAATATGGTTATTGAGACGCCCGCTTCGGGGTCGGTAACTACTTCTTTGATATGCATAAGTCGTCCTTCGACCATGTGTGGTAAGGACTTCGTTATGGATTTAGTGTGTTTACCATTGGACGGTTTGGGCGCGATCTTCGGTATGAATCAGTTGCAATCTAATAGAGTTCATTTAGATTGTTGTCACAAGTTGGTAGAGTTTCCTTCTTTAAAAGATGATAGAAGTGAGAGTTTTCTATCCACTAAAGACTTGAAGAATTTTTAGCGGACGAAGCTCAGTTGTTTGACTTGTTTGCATCGTTGTCGGTTGGGAGCAAGGTGGAAATTGATGTGTTTCCCGTGGTGTGTGATTAAGCGCTATTATAATCTGGTAAAGATGGTTTATACTCCATCATGATTTTCGGCTGGCTATTGAGAAATTGAGGAACTGATCACCCTTAATCTCTTGTTGATAGTAGTTGGGATTGTGTCGGATGGGATAGACGTGTCTTACAAGCTTAGATGGTGCGTGTAGTGAATTGTTTGGAGTGAAGCCAAGTGCTTAAGGATTGTTCTGAGGAGTCGACGCAGGGCAGTGTTGAGATGTTGAATTTTTATGAGATTTGGAGTGCTAATGAAAGTGGGGGGTTGGCAGTTTCCGACTAATTATGGTTGTCTGGAAGTTATCCTGACAAGATAAGTGATATAGAGCCAGGATGTTAAGTGGGGTTATGAAGGACGCAATTTTGGGAACCGGTCTAGAATTGAGAACCCCATGTTATAGGTGTGATTGGATGGTCAAGGTGTTAAATTAATTGAGTGGTTGAGACTCGCGTTTGGTGTTGGCGCTACGACAACAGACTCCGAGGTTAAGCATATAAAGAGTGGATGGTGACTTCTGGTAATTACTAAAGGGAGTAAGATGTAGGATACAAGATTAGTATGGGTAAACCTTCAACCATTTCGAGAAGTTGAAGACAATTTGAATGACCTTCTAAGTGCAGAATGTTGTTTCTAAATTTTGTAGTAACGGGAGAACCGTGATTCGGAATGACGCAAAGTTAGGAGCGTTGGAAGTTATTTTAGTGCTCTATGCAACGAGGAGGTAGTGACATGGAATCAAGTATTTATTGATGAAATATGTTTGGGTGTTATGGTAAGTGTGATTCGTGTTTTCGCCATAGGTCCACAACTGTGTGTCCGTTTGGAATGGGATTTTCCACACTTGAGTGAGTGAGCCAAGGGTTGTGTAACCAATGGTGTTTCGATGTATTAGAAGGATGTAGAGGATCAGGTTGTACATCACAGAATTGAGTTATCAGTGTTAGAGAGGAAGTAGTATTATGTCACTATGAAGAAAGTTCAAAGAATTTTGGAAAAGCTGCCAACAGCTTGTGTGTTGGTTTTTTCGAATCCAACAAGACTGTTTGTTGTGCTTTGTGATGCCTTGGTGATATGATCGAGAGATACGTTAAATGCAACACCAGCAATGTTTAAATTATGCTTTAAGGCTGTTAAAAGTACAAGAGGAATTATCTGATGAGTGACTTAGAGTTGGTTGTTGTTGTGTGTTTGTACTGGAGTTTGGGGAGCTTCAATGGCTTAGTTGAGCTTTGAGGTGGTTAATGATCTTAAGAACTTGAGGTATTTGTTTGGTTTGAGAAAAATTGCATATGATGAAGAGGAAATAATAGGGACTTCGTATGGAGTTGAGCTTTGTGTAGTGAGACTGATTATTGGTGTTCTCGATGAGATTCGAGAAGGTTGGAATTCTAATTGGAGTTAATAGATTGATGGAGTTTAAGAAATTGAAGTCAAAGGGATGATTTTCGGATTTATGGGAAGGGTTACATATGATGTTGTGATAGAGTCTATGTGTCCGAGTAGTGTGGATTGGATATGAGTACTTTGAAAGAATTGTTTCGGTGGCCACGGATGGAGATTGTATGAGTGCGAGAGGATTTGACTGTTGAGACAGCCTTGAGGAAAAGGGATCGTCTTGGTAAAGGTAATTAGGCGGAATCAACTAGAGGGAGTTGGATTTGGAAGGTTAGGATGCGAGAGTCACATCCCGAGTCGGTTGAATTGGTTAATATTTTCGAGGACGAAAATTTCTGAAGTGGGGGAGAGTTGTAACGCCCCGATTCTGAATTTCCAAATTTGTTTGAGTCCTTTTTGATTTATTTGGATGAATGTTATTTTAATTATGGAATTTATGTGTCGATACGTTTAATTGCTTTTTGTGCTATTTTACCGATTCGGAGAGTTTTCGGGGAAAATATATTAAAGGGTATTTTAGACATCTAGTATTTTATATTAAGTGGGGTATTTTGTGAGAAAATATTTTAAGAGGTATTTTGAGGAGAAATAGAATAGAATAGAAAGAGGTATAAGTGAGAATTAGAGAGAAAAGAAATGAGATAGAAAGAAAAAGGAAGGAAAGAAGAAAAGAGAAGAGAAAGAGGAGAAATGGAGAAAAACCTAGAAATTCATCAAGAAACAACTTCCAAGCTTCAATCAATTGGGTAAGGGTGTGAAACCTTATTATTATATCAATGTGTATAATCATGTATGATTTTTGTTGGATTATTTTGGATTGATTGGTAGTTTTTTACACTTTCCATTTTAGGTTGAAATTGGTTTAATCGATAGAAATCGTTGTTTAACGGTTAGAATCGTGATTAGATGACGTAGATTAGTCGATATATGTTAGACTAAGGCTACTGGATATGAGTTGGAGTTCATCGGGTGATTTTATCGGTGGTTTTGGATTCTGAAGAGTGGGGAGAAGTGGAAATCGCAGACGCTCGCTAGCAGCTCGCTAGGCGAGCAGGTCGCGAGTGTTCGCTGGCAGTTCGCTAGGAGATTGCGCAGCGAACGGTCCCAGACTTGGGACAGAATGGTTTTGATGTCCTTCGCTTGCAGCGAAGGGAGTAGCGAGGAGCTCGCTGGAGGTTCGCTGTGGCAAACGAGGTAGAGAACGAAGTCTGGAGCTTCTGTTGTGCTCGCTAGCAGTTCGCTAGGCGAGCAAGTGGCGAACGCTCGCTAGCAGCTCGCTAGGTGAGCGTGTAGCGAACGTAGCAGGATGGGTTTTCCCTGCTGCTGTGTGCTGTTGTGGCTTGGGGTTTTGGTGGCGATCGACCCTTCTTTTGTTTAATAGCTTGTGTGCTGATTTGTGATGTGCTGTAGGTAGCCGTATGGCGTGAGTCCTAGTTTATGGTTGTGAAGCATAAGTGTGGTCGGTTGGCAATTTTGTGCATTTGCTTAGTTTGAATAGAAATGCATGAGCAATTGATTGTGAATGTGAGCCATGTTTGAATGGTGTGAATGAATGATGAATATATATGTTTTGTGATACATATATTTTGAATGCATAAATGAATATATGCGATAAATGTGAAGAATGCATGAGTGTGTTTGTAAACATGTATGCATTTCAAGAGGGTCATGAGTCATGTTGCATGTGAAGCATCATGGTATGCATTGTTGTGTTGATTGATTCCGTAGTGAATCTACAAAATGATTGTGTGCCCGTGTGGGGTGTGAGCAATCAGATTGTGTGCCCGTGTGAGGTGTGAGCAATCGGATTGTGTGCCCGTGTGGGGTGTGAGCAATCCTGAAACATCGTGTGCCCATGTGGGGTGTGAGCGATGGGTGAACATCGTAGGCCCGACGGGGAGTTACTTCGGTAACGAGCGATGATTCCATTTGGTTCTTCAATTGAACCTGTTGAAATGAGTCGGTACCGCATTTGCATCTGCATAGAGTCGTGAGTCGGTCTCTATGAGTTGCATGTTGACATCTTGCATGATGTATGGTGAATGAACATAAGTGTAAATGTTTATGTGAATTGTGGATGATTGGAATGATTGGTATGCTTGAAGATATATATGTATATGTGAATGTATGTATATGTATGTTTTGTGAGTTTATGAATTAATATAAACATGGTTGACGCATATTGGATATGCTTGGTGTTATATTGTAAATGTTATGTGGAAATAATGTGTATGTGTAGAAGTATGATTGGCGAATATGCCCAGTTACGAAATGTGCATTGAGGTTTATATAATGAATCGTGGTGAGAATGTGAAGTATGTGTAATTTGTATAATATATAATTTTATGCATTGACTGTTATGATATTGTTTCTCACCCTTCTGCTGTTCTATAATGCTCTATAAGGCATTGCAGAGTAGGTTGCTGGAGGTCCTTTTTGTGAAGCGAGTCTTCATTGTTTTTGGTTGTTGGCTCTGATATGTAACATCTGGGTAGTTAGGAAGCCTTTGGCTCTTTTTGGAGATACAAGTGTTTTGATTCTTTTGTGATACATCTGTGTATGTATCTGCTTATGGATGATTTGTAAACATGAATTAACTGAATGATGTATATATGTTTATATGAATGAATTGATTCAATGTTTAGATGTTTCCGCTTTTATTCTAAATGTTGAGATGTGGGTTTTAGGACTAAGATTTCTTTGTTATGACTTGCCCATTGTTGCATATCTACTTGAGCAGGTGTTGTATGCGTTTAATTTCATGATAATGTGATGCACCTCTTTTGTAGCATGTTTAAAATAAACTCTGATGAAATTTATATTGAGTGCCTAAATGATTTATTCAATTATTTGGGGGTATAGGAAGGGGGTGTTACAAATAACACACGGGCTTTCACCATTTTACCACAATGTAAGAAAGCTATAAGTTGCAAATAGGTCTATAAAACCAAGTTCCATTTAAATTGCACAATAAAAAGACATAAAGAAGGTTAGTTGCTCAAGGCTTCAATCAAATTCAAGGTATTTACTTCTTTCATACATTTTCACCTATTGCAAAACTCACCACTGTAAGATTAATACTTTCCCTTGCCTTTCATTTAAACTTACATCTTTACCAACTTGATGTGCATAATGCTTTTTTTCATGGTGATTTGGATGAGGAAGTCTGCATGTCTTTACCCAAAGGCATCACATCTTCTTATCCAAATCAAGTATGCAAACTTCTCAAATCCATTTAAGGATTAAAGCAATCTAGTAGGCAATGGTTTGAGAAGCTATCCAATGTTTTACTCATAATCAATTTCAAACAATGCTCTTCGGATCACTCATTATTCATACATAAATCCAAAGAACACTTTACATTTATACTAATATATGTTGATGATCTTCTCATTGCAGGCAACAATCTTGACATCATTAATAATACAAAGCATACTTTACAACATCATTTCCACATCAAGGATCTTGGCACCTTGAAATACTTCTTAGGTTTGGAAGTGGCTAGCAGTGACTCTGGCATCAACATTTATCAATGAAAATATACTCTTGATCTCCTTGCCAACACTGTATTACTGGGTTGTAAACCTACCACATCTCACATGTCTCGTGATACCATACTGCAGACAACTAATGGCACACCCTTGCAAGATCTTACCAAGTACAGAAGACTTGTTAGACATTTGATTTATTTGCCTAACACAGGGCCTGAGATTTTATATTCAGTTCAACAACTCAGTCAACACATGAGTCATCCCACTGATATTCACTATAATGCATCCCTTTGTGTCCTTCTTACCTTAAGTCTTCTCTAGGCCAAGGACTATTTTTTCCCATCAACTATTCTCTACAACTTAAAGCTTTCTCAAATTTAGATTAGGCCACATGTCCTAAAACGTGAAAATCTATCACATGATTTTACATATATCTTGGCAAATCTTTCATTTCATGGAAATCCAAAAAGCAATCCCTCGTGTCTAGAAGCTCAGCTGAAGTAGAGTACAAATCAATGGCTTCTACTGTTGTTGAACAACAATGGTTAACAAACATCCTCAAAGAACTTCTCATCCCTTTCAAGAAGCATGCTATTCTTTATTGTGACAATGCGTTTGCAACGCACATTGCAAGTAACTCTACATTCCATGAACGCACGAAGCACATTGACTTGGACTGTCATATTGTGTGTGAAAAGCTTCAGCAACATCGTTTCCATCTTCTTCCTATAACTTCTTCACAGCAATTGGCCGATGTATCCATAAAATCTTTGGATTTTACACCTTTCTCCTCCAACATCACTAAGCTTGCACTACTACGAAAAACATATACAACAACGGTTGGAAAAGGGATAACATCACGTGTGACATGATGTTGTTACACATGGTGTGGTTGTATATGCGCTACTTACAATTACGGCCTTATGGCCATTGTAGAAAACCTGAAAGTGAGCTATATATGACCATGGTTCCTCTTTGTAGTATATACATTTAGGTAAATAACATTTCATAATGGTTAGTATAAATGACCATTGTTGAAAGTACCCAGAGTTTATTATATAATATGTCGATTGCTTGTTTTTCAATAAACCTCATAGCAACATACAACCATTCAAATTGATGAAAAAATATATAATATGAAAATAAAACTATTCTTGAAATCCAACTTAAACAAGCCACTATTTTCCAAATTGCATGTGTCTCATCATTCATTTCCCGCTCCTTAACTTATAGAATATGATTCAATGGTCTAAGTCCTTCATGACATCAATTCCTTTTATTCTAGTTTAATTTGAATAATATCAATAAATTGTTGTTATTCAAATTAAACTATAAGAGAAGATATGGATGTGATGAAGGAATCAATTCATTGACCCACATCCTATATGTTAAACAACGTGAGATGAACGATGAGACAAATGTTATTCGGAAAACATTAATTGATATAAGTTGGTTTTCAAATACAACTTAATTTTCAGATTATAAGTTTCTATGTCAATTTAAATGAAATATATTTTCAGTGAAGGGATAGTGAAACAAACAATCTACATAGCATATAATAAGTTCAACTTCATACAACAGCATACAACAACACAATATATTATGTAATATTTTAAGAATTTAAAGAACAAAACATTGCTAACTCACAAGAAGCTTCTTTCTTATGACTTAGCAATGTTTTTTTCTTGTTCTTAAAACATTAATCAACAACAGCAACATAAAATAACATTTATCAACAACATAATAACATACAATAAAATAAGGTTCAAGAACAACAATAGCAACATACAACAACAATAACATACAACATCATACAACAACACAAGATATTATGTAATGTTTAAAGAACTTATTTTTTAAAACTAATTGTGGATCTGAAACAAATTATGATTTTCATCTAGTTTATGAAGCTATGAAGAAGAAGTACAAGGTGAATGAAGTTAACACAATAGCTTCATACTTCTTGTATTTTTCTTCATACCTACACAAACCATATGTATTATAGCCAAAGTATACACTTTGTTAAAGTGGTGAAGACGAATATGAAAATATGAGAACATTCATAAAATAAAAAATGAGAACCCATTTTTAACAAGAAATGTAAACGAAATCGAGATAGTTTAATGAACAAATATGAAATATGTTTAAAGAGTATCATAGCGATTGGTGAAGACGAATCTTTAGGTTTAAGAAAGTTTAAAGAGTGACATGGATTGTTAGAACAAGATTTGGTCATGGCATATTTTCCTTGGGTTTTGATGATAACAAAGTATTAAAAGAACAATGGTTTAATTTTGGGTTACATGTGTGCAGGTTCTAATACTTGTAAATATTATGGTCAGAATCTGTGCAACATTAAGCACAATTTGAGAGATGATGAATTGCTAGCTTCTGGTGGCAGAATCTGAAGGACACTTACTAAGTGATGTTTGGTGAAGACTCTAAGGCTGAAGGCCTCAGCATCAGAGGAAGCAACATTTTTATATCTACACTTTGTGAATGTAAGTTAGTCTCTGGTACCTTTCAGAGTTGGTGATAACGCTCAAGTTATTCGTACTGCAGATAGTAAGCTATTTTGTCAAATTACTTTGTCAGCTAGAGTCTATAGATTTCAAGGCTCAAGAAAAGTTGAGATGTTACACATGCTAATCTCAACGGCTCTATTAGTACATATTGTCTTGAAGACTCAAAGTATAAACATGTTACACATTGGATCAAGATCTTTTGGCGTATCTGTCTTCAATGACTCTTGCAATATGGAGTAACAACAAAGACTCTTGATCAAATTACCTTTTCAACGACTAGTTTATGCAAATGCTATAAATATGGCTGAAGATTCAAAATGAATCTTTAACAAGGATCAATTAGAAGAAGGAGTAATAAGATTAACAATTACCAACACATTGTATATGCGTATTAGTTTGTAATTGTAAAAGCCTTAATATTTTTTAACATTGAGTATCTTAGAAATATTAAGAGCTTTAGGTCTATGTTATGGTGATTTCCGTACCTTTGATACTTGTATCATGTACACCTTGTTCTCTATTCTACTGAGCTTGTTCAGCAGTTTTGATGAAAAGTCTTGTGTTATTGGGATACAAGCAAGGAAGTCTCGAGCCAAGATGTTTGAGCCACATAAGTCTCTTGCTATGTACTTGAGCTGTAAAGTCTTAATCAAGTGGATTGATTGATCAGAAGTCTTATATCATTGGGATACAAGCAAGGAAGTCTCGAGCCAAGATGCTTGAGCCACGTAAGTCTCTTACTATGTGCTTGAACGGTGAAAGTCTTAATCAAGTGGATTAATTGAGCATAAGTCTTGTATCATTAGGATACAAGCAAGGAAGTCTCAAGGCAAGATGCTTGAGACATGTAAGTCTCTTGTTAGGAGTTTGAGCAGTGAAAGTCTTAATCAAGTAGATTAATTGAGCAAGAAAGTCATGAGCCAATGTGGCTTGAGCAGGATAGTTCGGTAAATGGAATTAGGAGCATTAAGTCTTGGCGAGTGGGGTGCAAGCAGAGAAAGGCTTGTTTCATGTGACCTAGAGTTGAAGTATTAGGTCTGAGGGCTTGAGCAGGAATGCTCAGTGCATGGAATTTGGAGTTGTAAGTCTAGGCCATTGGGGTGCAAGCAGATAGGCTTATTTCATGTGACTTGGAGCAGAAGTCTTAGGTGAGGAGCCTGAGCAAGGAAGTCTTGGGTGTGGAATTTGAGTAAGAAGTCTCGAGTTAGGAGCTTGAGCATAAGTCTTGGACCTTGGGTTTGAGGTGTGTAGAAGTCTTATGCAGAATGAGTAAGTGATAGTAATCATGGTTTCATTATAGTGAATATATCTTGCGAGGCAAGGGACTGGACAACTCTCAGTTAGGGGAGGAACCAGTATAAATCTTTGTGTATTCTTCTATTATTTATTTTATTCTTAACATTCCACTGCTAACACTTAACCAGAATCTAAACACCAGTCTAGATTCTAAACTCTAATCAGATGCAACTAAGAAAACAGAAAACACAACCCCCCTTCTTGTGTACTTTTCTCACCTTCAATTGGTATTAAAGCCTGGTTTGTGCTTAACACTTAACAGTGGCCTAGATAATGATCCAATAAGAAAAGTATGTCTGTTAAAGACTTTCCTTCCATAAGGAATCAGGTGCCACATGAAAAATATTATATTACTTTTCCTACCATATTCAAATATCGATTCAACTGAATTTAAATGATGGAAAAAGAAAAACATATTTTTAACTCATTGGTCTTGATAAAAGGGGTTCTGAAGGTCTATAGAATATTTTGTCAAAAGATATTACTATAGAAATTGATGGTGTAGAGAATATATATTTTTAAGTCTCTATCACCAGCTCAGAAGAAGCTTATTGAATCTCTTCAGAGGTATTTGCATTCTGGCAGGTGCTCTATCTTACTTATGAGTTATTAACATCATTGATATGTCTTATGCTCGTACTAACTCTGAATTCTTGTGCTCAAATTTGTAGGAATTAGTTGTGAAGCTTGTTCTAGTTACACCTCATCTAATCTTTCAAGCAAATTCTGAAAAGATTGATTTAGATTCAAGCCTGAGGTTACAATTATTCAAGAATTTATACAATTTGAATGTATTGTGGTTTGTTGGTTTATCTTAAATATCTTGAAGAAAATAAATGAAATTAGATGATGAAAAGCTATCTAACAGATCACCTTTCCTGAAGTTTGATTCCTCGAAGTATCTGATGATAAGAAACTTATATTTCTTATCAAAAGTACTTCCTAATCAGCTGGATGGTCATAATATTTGTTGATAGAAGAGTAACTTCAAAAGCTTCTAAAGTACTTGTACTTCAATTGATCTCCCAGATCAAAAATCAAGAAGAAACACTACCAAAACCTAATGTCATTTAATCTTCACTGCATATTCTTTTGAAGATGACATTAGTGCAAGATTCAGATTAAAGAGTAATCTGGCTCTGCCAGTCATTACTGCTTTTGAAGAAGCATCCGAGTTCTGAAATAAAAATTAATTATTAAAGAGAAAGATTTTATGTCAAATCTATCTTGCTTCAATATTTGATAATAAGGATTTTTCTCTTTAAGGTTATATCTTATGAGACTTCATTTCTCCTTGGTTGAGGGTCATCATGGAATTTGTATTAAAGGACAAGTTTATGGGAAACCTTCAATTTTTATTTATGTTCTACAAGTAATTAGATGATGAGCTTTAATCTTTCTTAGTATAGTTCTACTTGACTTTGATGGATGATAAATTCTAAAAGTTGTCAGATTCTGAGATTCAGAAGAGGATTCTTTACTTATGATAAAGCAGTTTAAGTAAAAGGTTTTCCAAGACTTTTATAATGCTTAAATTTTCTTCAAGGTGAAATTCATCTTTTGGATTCAAGAAATCTGCTGGATAAAACATTTGGGTAATAATGTTTTCTTTTGGATACTTATTGTCACTATCCCCTGTCTTGTGAAACATCATTATTGGCATTCTTCTAACAAGATTCTTATTCCTATAGGAATCTTGTTAAGTTCTCCTTCTTTTTTATTTTCCCTATGTGATTGTGTGCTAATCAAGTCAAACTTGAGATGAGTTTCCTAGTCAATTATTCTTTGAATCAACTGGTAGTCATCAATGAAAATTTTGTGGATTTTGATGAGTTTCTTAAGTTAGGCTTTAATTTCTGGAAGGTTGTGTGTGAATAAGAATGAAATGGATGCTTTGAGACGCTCTGTGGTTTCACTTATCTAGACCTTGTCAAAGAGTTTTGGATTAATGTTTCCATTGTTGAGTTGAATTCTGAGTGTGTTATTCTTTCTAAAGCAACTAGTGTTTCTATAACAGTAACCTCTAAAGAGATTTCTAATGTGATCAATTATGAGGAAATTAAAGAAATCCCAGGAACTCTTTTTGGGAACACTATCTTCCTACTAGGCGTATCTTTGTAGATCCATCTAATACATAAGTGGTATCAAATATTCTTCCTGATGCTGTTGTTTAGAGTCAGATTCTGAATTCAAATTTACTTCCTAAGGATAAGGATTTAGACCTAGTGTACCCTATTGAAAAATGTCTACTTCTACTTCTCAATTAAGACTTGCAGATTGATCTTCCTCAAGTTATGGTTGACTATTTGAAGAAGACTCTTTCTTCATTTCACAAGGGAAAGATTTTCTTCATTTCTTTTGGATGAGTTCTTTTAGAATTACTTATTCTGCAGAGAGTTATCATAAGTTCAGAGAATGATTTATCTAAAATCTAAAGAGACAAGCTTGAAGCTATCTATGAAAGCTTCAGATGTTAGATTTTTGCATAGTTATGCCTTGTAATTGTTAGAACCTTTGTATTAAGTTATCTTATTAATAATTCAACATTTGTTCATGTTGTTGTTCAGTTAATTGTTTATTATATTTATTTATAGTTGTTCAATAGAATTAAGAGTAATGAGTATAAGAATTTAATTCTTGCAACTTTTTCATTAATAAGAAGGAAGTGATTACAAATTTGTTAGACATTCTAGTCTGATGGATTGGTCCTAAGGTATTCCCTATGATCATCTGACATATCAAGATTATCTAAGTAATATTTCCATTCTTCCTTGGAAAATTTGAAAGCCTCCTTTCTCAGTTGATTTCTATGTCTGGACCCAGAAGATCGTCTTCTTCCGTGTGTCTTCACAAAGGATGCTGAAGATGTGAGAGCTTTTTAAGTCACATGCTTGTTTGTAAATCCTCCAGCTGCTGCTTTTCTTTCACTTTCCTGAGTTGCTGCATTTAGTATGACTGTATTTCTGAAATCTCTCTTTGGAACCCAAATTTTCTTCTACTTGTACATCTTGGTGTTTTGAAGATTAAGTGATTATGAAAGTAAGCTTACTAATAATTCTTATATAGATGTGTTACATACTTTGTTTCATGTGACTATTGTTTTTATATTGATTAAGTCTTATTAATATCTTAAATGAAATATCTTGGAAATGTTATCTTACAGCCTAACCTATTAAATATTCTTTAACAGCTCTGGATCTGATACTTGACTTGTTTAATTATCGTTTCTAGTGTCAGTTTTACTTCATTAATGAACTTCAGTAAATCTAAAGGAAGTTATTAAAAGTGTATGCATGCAATAAACATTTTCGTCAAAAAGATACTTTTTCATTAATTTAAGTAAAGGATTACAAAACTAAAGGAAGTTATTAAAAGTGCTAATGCTTAATATAGGTGCCGATCTAAGTCATCTTGAGCCTTATGACGAAAATAGTTATTATGGCCTATGTCTTTCTCTTCTTCATCGATGTCTTCATCCTCAGCCTTTGGAATTGGACTGTAGAGAAGCTTGTTGGACCGTCTTCTCTTCATTGATATCTTCATTATCCTTCTTCTGGGCCTCATCACAGCTTATGATGAACCTACTCTGGTAGGTTATGTTGGAGTTACTGATGACGCTTCTTCAGAAGTGATTCTTGCAGAGGGCAAGGGCTCAATGGTGGATGTTTCAGAAACAATTTGTTTCTGAACGTCTTGGATATCTTGTCTTGTAGAGCTCAACGAGATTTATGTTACCACAAAAGTCATATGACTCTTAGGTGATGCTTCCATGATTTTGATGGATGTTGATGAAAATAAATTAGGTTTGGAATTCTTTTATAATGACTTCTGAGCAACTCAAACATATGATTTAATCCTGCTTGATTCTTGGAATAATAACGACCACTCAAAATTTAAGGCATGCGCTATACAATCTTTTAATGACCTATGTTACTTGATCATCGTTAAATTTCTTGGGAACTGATCCTGTAATGATGATTTGTGATGCATTTATGACTGTAACTCTTTTCTTCTTCTCTTATTATATTTTTTATTTTTGATGTGACAAAAAGGGGAGAAATAATGATAAGTATTTAATTAGAAACTGAACCCACTGAGTACTTATTCAATTGTACATATTGGTCATTTATAATTTTGTCATTTATATTTATGTTTTTATGGTTATCTTGCCCGAGCAACACATTTTAACTTTCTTGTACATAGAACTAAGGGGGAGCTTACAAACCTCAACCTTGGAACTGTTTGACTCAGGGGGAGCTTACAAACCTCAACTTTGGAACTGTTTGACTCAGGGGGAGCTTACAAACCTCATACTCTGATGTTACTAAGAAGATTGAATTACTTTTTCTTGAGAGTATTTCCTAATATGATGTCTATAAAACTCTTCTTTGGACAATTAGACTCAGGGGGAGATTATAAACCTCATACCCTGATGTTGCAAAAAAAATTATAATTGCCCAACATTGTCCTTTAAATACTTGTGTTTGTCATCATCAAAAAGGGGGAGATTGTTAGAACAAGATTTGTTCATGGCATATTTTCCTTGATTTTTGATGATAACAAAGTATTGAATGAATAATGGTTTAATTTTATGTTACATCTGTGTAGGTTATAATATTTGAAAATATTATGGTCAGAATCTGTTCTACATTAAGCATACTTTGAGAATTGTTGAATTACTAGCTTCTGGTGGCAGAATCTGAAGAACACTTGCTAAGTGATGTTGATGGAGACTGTGAAGCTGAAGGCCTTAGCATCAGAAGAAGCAACGTTATTGTCTCTACACTTAATGAATGTAAATTGGCCTCTGGTACCATTTAGAGTTGGTGATAAAACTGAAGTTATCCATATTATAGAAAGCAAGATGTATTGTAAAATCAGTTTGTCAGCTAGAATCTACAGATTGCAAGTCTCAAGAAATGTTGAGATGCTTTATGAATATCTATTCACAACGGTTGTATTAGTATATAATGACTTGAAGAATCAAAGGTTAAACATGTTAGACATTAGATCAATATCTTCTAGTGTATATATCTTCAACGGCTCTTGTACTATAGAGTAACAACAAAGACTCTTGATCAAGTTACCTCTTCAATAACTGGTTTCTGAAAAGGTTATAAATATGTCTAAATGTTCAAATTGAATCTTTAACAAGGATCAACCAGAAGAAGAAGAAGTAACAAGATGAACAATTATCAACACATTGTATATACATATTTTCTTATGTACATTGTAATTGTAAAAGCCTTAAGATTTCTTAACATTAAATATCTTAGAAATTTAAAGAGTTTTAGGTCTTTGTTATGGTGATTTCCCGTACCTGAGATACTTGTCTCATGTACATCTAGTTCTTTATTCTGCTGAGCTTGTTTAGCAGTTTAGATAAAAAGTCTTATGGCATTGGGATACAAGGAAGGAAGTCTCGAGCCAAGATGCTTGAGCCACATAAGTCTCTTGCTATGTTCTTGGGGCTGTGAAAGTATTAATCAAGTGGATTGATTGAGCAAAAGTCTTGTATCATTGGGATACAAGTAAGAAATTCTCGAGACATGTAAGTCTCTTGCTAGGAGCTTGAGCAGTGAAAGTCTTAATCAAGTAAATCGATTGAGCATGAAAGTCTTGAGCTAGTGTGGCTTGAGCAGGATAGTCCGGTGCATGGAATTAGAATCAGGATAGTCTATTTCATGAAATTAGGAGCAGTATGTCTTGGCCAATAGGGTGCAAGCAGAGAAAAGATCATTTCATGTGACCTAGAGCTGAAGTCTTGGGCCTGAGGGCTTGAGAAAGAGTGTTCCTTGCATGGAATTTGGAGCAGTAAATCATGGCCAATGGGGTGGAAGCAGAGATGCTCATTTCATGTGACTAGGAGCAGAAGTCTTAGGTGAGGAGGCTGAGCAAGAAAGTCTTGGGTGTGGAACCTGAGCAAAAAGTCTTGAGTGAGGAGCTTGAGCAGAAGTCTTAGACCTTGATCTGAGAAGGTGTAAAAGTCTTATGTAGAATGTATAAGCGATTGTAATCATAGTTTGGTTATAGTGAAATTCTCTCGCTAGGCAAGAGGACTGGACTACTCTCAATTAGGGGAGGAACCAATATAAATCTTTGTATCTTCTGCTATTATTTATTTGCTTCTTTAACATTCTGCTGCTAAGAATTAACCAGAATCTGAACACCAGTTTAGATTCTGAACTCTGATTAGATGCAAACTAAGAAAATGAAAAACACAACTCAATCCCCCTTCTTGTGTAGTTTTCTCACTTTCATGGATGTCAGGGTTATGTTATGAGAGAGAAGAGTGAAATATATTAGGGTTTTCATTTGAAAGAAATGACTATTATGTACTGAACGATAGATGCTTTCACTTATATAGTAAAAAATATCACTTTTCATCACGGTTAGAAAGAAAAACTGTGATGCAATTTTCATATTTTACAACGGTTGTATAATAAAACTATGGTTAAATAACTTTCAATTATTTATTTATTTATGCACACAATGGTGAGAGAGTTATTAATTATTGTTATTGTTATTCTTCATAACTGTTGCGATTGCTGTTGTTATTTTTGTTGGCTTGTACAATTTTTTTTGTAAAACAATAATAGTGTATAAATGAAAGAGCATATAAAATAATAATAAATAATTTCATTAAGAGGGCTAAAAGGGAATAATACATAAATAATTTTATTACATAATTTTGTCAATGTTGGAACAATATCCCCTAGCAGCAAAGGAATCTTTATAATCTATGACTCTCTCCTCACTACCCTCGTCAAAATCATAGTAACAAATCTTTGTCGACACCTTTTTCTTCTTCTTATTCAGCTTCTTCTTAGCCTTCCTAACCCTCAGTGTATCCCTGAGAGAAGTCGATTCAGATGACTGGACTTCCTTTGTTGACTGCTGATCATGGTGTTGTTCTGTGGTGATTTTAGTTGAGATATTTCTGTTAGCATTCTCAGATGGAGAACTTATGTTGCTATATGAAGTTAATAAGAATATTTTTGAATAAGTGAAAATTTATTATATGAAGTTGTGTCTTTATAGAAGAGGTTGAAGATGAAACATCTGATGATTTAATGCTTACAATGATTACTTTCAATGGTTGATATTTTTGAATGACATTGTGACCGTTTTGAAAAATGAAAAAAAATTTCAATCATCATTATAGTTGAGAAGAGTGTTTCTTTCTTTCGGAAAGAGGAAAGGTTGTATAGATAATATAACTACGGTTGCATATTAAATCTGTGATTAAATCATCTTCAATTTTTTTTTTTATTTATGAACTTAAGTGACACACGCTTTTTGTAATAGCAGAAATGGAAAAAATGTAGTTGTCCGGATTCCAACCTTGTAACACTCACTTTATCACCACGGTTGTGTCTATATTAAATAACTTTAAAAAAAATAAATAAACATTAGACGCATTCAGTTTCAGATATTACAACGGTAGAAGGCATGACCGTAATAATATTATGTTACCGAATATCTATTTTATAGTAGTGTTGACCTTCATTCCATATATCCAAACTTATGGGGTATTAGATATTTTGTATTATTTTTCTTTTAGGCTTTACTACTTTGTATTGGACCTTTTAGCCTTTTCTAGCTAATGGCCCATTATGGTTTTTGTATATAATTTGGTCCATTGCTTCTCATTATAATACACAGGACTATTATTCAATTCTAATCACATTTTGAGCTAATGGCCCTACATTGATTTTTCATCTTGTAATAATATTTTAAGACATACTTCTTCTATAACATATTGTGATTTCAATAGTATCCATAAGTGCATACAACAAGGGTTTAAAAATCACAACACTGTGAAATGTAAGATTGTAGCAAGCATATTTCACTAATTCCTTTTAACAATATACGAGTTTTTGGTTAGACATTAATTACGGTTTCGGTCGAATTTCGGATTACTTGATTCAATGAGAAATATATGCATCATTTGCTTTATGACCAAACAAGTAACTGGTCGTATTATAAAAGGAAAAATGACTAATAAGCTCATGCATGTTACTGGAAAAGGTATACAGTGTGAATTTGGTTGAGTTTGCATTAATCTCCTTCAGGAGCAATGCCTAAGATGAATGTGGACCTGTTCATGCACTAATTCAATTAACCTGCATTCCAACAATTTCTAGTTTTCAAGTAATTATTTCCAATATGAATGTCACCATCTTCCTGTTTAATGGTACTATTTTTTCTTTCTTATATTGTCTCAGTAATTATTTTACAAATTTATCTCATTTTTGTAATTGATGTTTTTTTAGTTCTGACAAGACTTGTGAAAATTATAATTAACTCTTGTAATTGTTATTTTTATTTTTATTTTGAGTAAAAGATAAGAATTAAATATTTTAAACATAACATAAATTAAATTTAATATCGATAATTTTTATAATGATTAAAGCAAAACAACAGTTCCAAAAGAAAATAAAATATCTGTAAAGACAAAACACAAAAATCAAAATTTACAAAGTCTAAAATAAAAAACTCATAAGAATAAAAACATGTTTAACTTCTTTCATATTTTTATCTCTTTATGCTTGTTCTTCATCCATCATGGAATGTCAAGGCCACTGAACACATTGGAACTAAAGAGAATAATTCTGAAATCATCACACATGGTTGTGAGGAACTCGGTTTTGGAAGGACTCGAAATTGACAACTCTGGTCCTAGCCCTGATGGACAAGGGCACTAACGTCTCAACCCAACAATGAGACCCTTTAATCTTCATGATCATAACTTAGAAAGTTACCACTCTGTCGTTTCTTTCTTGTATGTTTTTCCATAGATGAATATTTTGACTCTTTCATTGTGATGTATGGACAAGGATCTTGCACTCATGGTCCTTATGAATAGTGGAATTTTTAGTAACATAATATTCATTAGTGATGGAACAATTTGCCAAACGAAAAGTCAAAGTATATAGGGATGAATTTACAAAAATAAATAAATCCTTAAATCCTATGCTTTTATATGTCTCATATTTTTTAGCTTACACATCTTAGGTAATTTCCAACATTATATATGCAAAAAGAAAATTCTAATTCTCTCATTACCTAGTTTATATATTTTGGTGAGTTTCCTTAATTATATTAAGAATACTCTTCATTCCAAAGCACACAAAAAAAAACTACTACAAAGTTTTTTCAGTTCTTATTCTTTGTGTTCTCGAGTTGTCAAAATCTTTCAATTTCTTTTGATTTGTATAATTTTTTGAGTATGTTTTAAATTCTTTTTAAAGAATTATTTAAATTTTTCTTTATTAAAAAAATTATTTAAAATGATCTAATAACCATTACATATTTCTCTTTTGAGAACCGCTGGAACTTTTCCCCTTATCATTATTAGAAAATTAACATTTTCAGATAAAAATTTGGAACACAATAAATTTCGTCTCTAACGGTATTAAGTTTTTAGGGATTTTGAAAGAATTTCAATTATGTTAAAACTTTGAGAGGAATATCAGACAAATTATACCATTATTGTTTATTTTACAATATTTTTTTGATATTTCATCCGAAATCCCTGTAATACCTTTAAACTATGAACTATGGATTCTGAGATAGACACCGGTACACGATACAACACGGACATTCCCATATTGATAATGTTAAAATTTAGAACACTGACACCGCTATATAGAAGAGAGTATTTAAGTTTTATTTATCCATCTATGATTAAATAAGTTGAAAATATTCTAATCAAAATTAATGTCTTTAATAATACACGCTTAACAATTTTTAATTTGTGTGCGGTTTTTCTAAAATATGCATAAAAGTGTGTTGAAGCAAAGAAAAAAACAAATTTTTGTTTAAAAAACTTGTCTAAATTGTCAAACATATGTGTTATGAGTGTCGTATAGATGTCAACCATTGATTCGAAGAGTTTCAAAATAAAAAAAAAAATCATTTTTTAGTGGACACTTGTCTGACTTTTTTAATATATGTCGTACGGATGTCATACAAGTGCCAAATACTGACGCGTGTCGGACATTGCGACACGCCTATTCTTAAAGATGTTCGTGTTTCATAGCCTTTAAAACAGATTTAAAAAATACATATACGACTGTTATTTATTTTATTATATTTTTTTCAATTTTTTCTTCAAATTTGTGTCAAATGTTGAGACAGAATTGAGATTTCAATTGTGTATATAGATTTTGAAATGTATCTTAGACATAACACACAATTGATATTTATTATAGTTTTGGAAATTCCGTCTCAAATCTATGAGAAATATAAACACTATTATAAATATCATATATATGACAAAATTTCCATTTCCCTGATAAAAAAATTGAGATAAAATTTTATGGCGGGATATGTTATTTTTTTTCTCAAGAAATTATTATCTATTTTTTCGGTTTAAGAAAAAAAAATTGAGAAGTAAATTAATTCGAAGTACATGTTTCAGTTTTCAGCAACTGTAACTTTTTTTTTAAGTGACGTTTTTCTTATTTTTTTAGATTTTATTTTATTATTCAATATTACATTCACTCTGTTTCTCAAATAACCAAGAAGTATCATATTCAGATTTTACTATAAAAGAATTTATTTCACTGAGTTTTACCCTAAATATAACTTATAAGTTCAACGCCTCCATACTTTTTTATTTCACTGATGGATTGCAAGACATAATTTTTTTTGATTTTGTATTGTTGTTCTTCTTACATCAACCTTTAACAAATTATTTTTTTGTTTTTGCAATCTATCTCATGTAATGGTGTTGTCGTTCACGTTAATGTTTATTGAAATAACTTTTCAAAGTTGTTAATCAAAGAAAAATTTCTATAATATATATTGATTTCTTCAATTAACAATATTGAGAAATTTATTCTTAATCATATTGCAACACATAAATAAATTAGTGAATGGTAAAAAAAATGAAAAAGGAAACAATACATGTTACTTCAATTTTTTTTCCATTCACCATTTTTTGGCAATAGAAGTCATCTATTACCACGAATATTCTGGAAATCGAGTTTAAAAGTACCAAATTTATTGTAATTTTTATTTTAAAAGAAATATTTTTTACCTCGGGTTGAAGTCATAACCGAACGGAAAAATATGTGTGTTTATTAAGTTTCTTCGTAGTCTTTAAACAAATCTTTATCATCTATTTAATGAGTATCAATGCTCAACGCAATGTCATTAGTGATCGGTGTGAAACCTATAAGACATCCATTCAGAAGACTCATACCACTTTAAGAAAACATTTTGAATATAAAAAATTATTCATGAAAACATTTGTCATAAAAACATTGAAACTTATTTGTTTTATATCAGAAACATTGAAACATTATTCTTTATGATAGATTCCAAGAGCATAAAAATATGTGGATTTAAGGTTTGTGTTGTTAAATAATCAAACTACTAAATATTTATTTTATTTATCAAAGCCTTTTTTGTTTTTTATCAGAAACAAAAAAGAAATTATTGTTAATATTTCAACTATCACTATGCCAAAAAAGACCTTTAGCAGCGCTTTTTTTAGCCTTTAGCAGCGCTTAAAAGCGCTGCCAAAAGTGGCGCTGCTAAAGGCTCCCTTCAACAACACTTTTAGCAGTGCTTTTTTAGCCCTTTAGCAGCGCTTTTATAAGCGCTGCATTCTCCCCCCAACCCTCTCCCCTTTAGCAGCGCTTTTACAAAGCGCTGTCATAGCCCCCCCTTTAGCAGCGCTTTTTAGAAGCGCTGTCTTAGACCCCCCCCCTTCCAAACCTAGCAGCGCTTTTGTAGCGCTATGTTTGTAACCTTTAGCAGCGCTTTTTTGTAAAAGCGCTGTCTAATGTCCCAGATTTTAAATTTTTTTTTTAAATATTCACGTTGTTTTGTATATTTACCAACAACCTGCTTATATTACACAAACCTGCTTATAATTCAGGCATTTATTTCAACACTTTGGCCTTATATATACAATTCAAAACTTTGGCCTTATATATACAATTCAAAACTTTGGCCTTTAAGTATACATTGTAACTCATCACTTTGCCCATAATTATTTTAATACACATAAACATGCTTAAATATGTTACAACAAAATCCGATCCTCAAAATTACAACATCACAAATACAGTCAATTTAAATATAATTACAATTCTTCCAATCCGATAACTTTATACAATTCTCAACTCAAGAATAAATTGACACCATTCCTCTTTAATTTCTTCCAGTCTTACTTTCGAGTAAGTAGCACACTTGAATTCATCAAAATACTACATAATATAACAGAACATGCAAAATTTAATTTTAAAACTAATTACTCAGATGAAGTATCAGATAATTATCAAAATGAATCATCTAACTTATGAATTGATCCATACCATGATTGGAACCTCTATTTGACCAGAAAGAATAATTTCCTTCATAAAGCGCGATACAAAATATCCGCAGTCAATCCTATTGCGCTGACGAGGACACTGTAAATGGAAAAAACAAACGAACATTTATCAGGATATATAGTTTAAATAGTTTTATCAAGTAGAACCACTATAACAGTCAAACATGGGAAAATATACCTCCACTCTGATCCAGTTGATGTTGTTAGCCTTGCTTTTTGGCACCGTTGCATCTCTTTGTGCTATGAATATTTGTATAACTCTAACATAATATAAACGCATATTTAGAACAATGTCACATAATAAATAAAGATATATAATTATTCAGAACAGTATATCTCATCACTTACGTATCAACCATGTTCCTCAGATTTTCATATTTTGTTGCATCGCCATCCAATGAATCTATATAATACACTATTTCTTTCCTCAGATTAATTGCGACCAACAACCAATGTCCACTATAAAATAAGACAACAGTTTAGACGGAAATATTATATAGAAAGGCAAAAATCGAACAATTATAATAAATGAATTTAGAATAAAATCTAACCCATGGCCAGTATTATATGGCAAGAAGAACAACTTCTCCGTAGTCGCGCCCATAAATCTCTGCACTGTGTACTCTTTGACTGCATCTGGTGTCTGGTCTATTGTCCGTGAGTTGACACAGCTAGCAGATAAGAATGTGAATACTGAAGTCAAATCACTCAGGACCAACAACTTGTCATACAAGAGCCTAAAAAAAATAATCAACATTAGAATATTCAGTTAAACGAGCAAATTTTAAAATGTTCAATTATTTAATTTAAATGGATCGAAGTACCTGATGTATGAATGCATAACACCGACGCCCAATTCAAAATGGTTAAAAACCTAGTCAAAATCCTCCTTAGCAATTGTTTCGGGATATTCAAAACTGAAAATACCTCCGTCCATATGTATTTGACGGATGCCACCCTCAGACACATCTGATGCTCCCACATATGTTTCAAGGCACATCCTAAATCGAGGAACAAATGCTTTTCTGGGCACCTTGGAAGTTTCAGGCATCTTACCCTTGCTGACTTGTTGCGACTGTTGATCATGAACCTAAAAGTCATATATAAGTTCAGTAATTAATGTATAATAAGATAATCATGTAACTGTAGTAGTACCTGTTTCTTTGATGCAGCTGAATCGGTATCCCGCATAATAATTCTATCATCTTTTGATTTGGATTTTGTAAGAGTCTAAGATCATCATGTAAATAAGAAAATGTAAATGTAAGAATAACTTTTATGTATGGATCATAAAACATTTGAGTATTAAAAGGTTCAACCTACCTCATCATCTATGCAAATGAGATTTGTCGGTCATGCCACATACGCTCCTATTGCGTCTCCCACCACTGTTGCGCCTGAAACAACATCTGGTATAGGCAACAATGCACCCCCTCTAACGCAATATCAATAGATACTTTAAAAAATCCAGAAGGGAGCGGTTTATGGTGAAGTAAGTCTCCCAGAGTGTTATGCACCTTTCCCTTGCCAACCATTCGATGAGTCGGTGACGATAAATATAGCCGGCAAAGTGAAATGCCCTAAACAAATAATGATCAGTTAATGTGTCAATTAAGTAAATTGTGCTAAATTAATTTCAATGTAATATATACAATTACCTCTCGAAGCTTCTGTGGACAACCGATACTATCTTTGTCACTAGTAGCTTTACCCTCTAGAGCACGCCTTTCCGACATGTATCTCTCCTTGTCCTTCTGTAATTCACGAATCTGCATTTTCAATTCCTCCAAAGTATCCATCACTTCTTTATTGGTTGGATTTTTTTCTTTGGCTGCTTATACAGTTTGGATGGAGTGACACCAAATCTCTTACCCCTCACACGCCCAGAATACTCAGGAATATTCAACACCCGACTCAGTAAGCTCCTGCAATCATCGTCCTCAGCGGGAGTTATGGTCTGAGATAGAGTCTCCTGAAATATAGATAAAAACATATATAAATATATTATACACTTTTGATCAGTTACTAACAAAGATAATGTTGTACTTACACATTGTTCAAAGACTTGTTGAACTTCTTCCTGAACGACTCCATCTCTTCCCACACGGGCAGCCTTCCATACAACATGGTCTGGAAGAGATATCACATCACTCTTCTCCTCTTCCAACTACGCATTAAGACGTATAATAAAGCATTATATCCTATTATATATACTTACTATTTTTTGTAAATATATCATATTAAAGCATTTATATGTACTTACTATTTTTTGTTCTAAGCGTGCATATCCCAAACGCCCCTTTCTATATGGATATGCGGGATTTGATGCTCGTTGACGATTTACGCCACTAACAACCTGAAAAAACAAGTTTATCAGAACTCTTGTGGAAGAAGTATATATACTATACATAGTTCATGATAAGTTGTACTTACTTCAAATTCTTTTGTTCTTCACATTGCAACAAACGTCTCACATTCTTCATCCGAAATCAAATCCGCGTACTTCATTGGATGCTCCGAGTCAACAAAGTTTCCTTCAGAATCTTTTAGAAACTTGTTTGTTGAAAACGCTCTAAATCCCCTCAAGCGTTTTCCGGCCAATTGAATACAATATTTTCTCCTACGATCTTCAATATTAAAAGATCTCTGCAAACAAACACACATACATATAACATGTTAGTATAATTAATTTAAAGATGTAACTGTCAACATAATTAAAAATAATCAAATATCATACCTGAATCTCGCTCCAAATTTTATCTTTAGCTGGTTGTAATGAAAGAATTCTCCAATTATCGCAAGTAATCGGAACTTGCGAACGTACAAGTGCTCTGATGTAACTTGTTAGCAACGCACCGTTAGGCTCAACTAACTGATCTCTTTCATTCCAATGGACATCATACTTTACTCCTTTATCTCTCGCACGGATGATTTTTTTCATAATCGTTATGCCTCTTTTAATATCGCCTTCCACATCTTTTGTTGTTTGTTTTCCATCATGTGATGTTTCCTTGTTGCTGGCCATAATATATATACCTGTAATACAGAAAAACCAAAGTATCAAATGAATGACATGCAAATATGTAAATAAGAAATATATACATAAGAAATGTATAAATAAGAAAAACATGGTATAAATAAGAAATAATATGTTATTTTATTGCATGATATAAATAACAAATAATATGTTACAAGTACCTTTAACATCTCTTTCTTTTTTTCGTTTTAACGGGGTTTACTTGCCTCTTAACAACACGGACAGATGGATTGATCCAAATTCCCTCGTTATGATCATTTCTAATATATGATTCGTCCGCTCTAATATTCTCATCTGGATCATCTATAATATAAGATTCATTCTCAACATCAACATCCCCCTTTTCTCCAATGTTATCATCGATTACTTTGTTGGAAAAAAGAACTATAGACCATTTTGTACTTGTCGGATCAGTGACATAGAACACTTGTTTAGCTTGCGTGGCTAGAATAAAAGGCTCATCTTTGTACCCCACCTTATTAAGATCCACTTTCAAAAAACCTGATTTATCCATTCGTATGCCACTATTATTTTCAACCCACTTGCATCCAAAGATAGGAATATGAAACTTCTCATAATCAAACACCCAAATGCGCTCGATAACCCCATAATACGAGGAAATGTGCATTGCTTCGGCAAGCACGGCGACACCACTACTTTGCATTGTACTTTTATCATCTTGTTCCTTGGTATAAAATATGTATCCATTAATTGCGTATGCGCTATAAGAAAACACATCCAAACTTGGACCATATGCTAAACATCTCAACATTTCTGTTATTGAAGCGGGATCAGAATAAAACTTTGAAAAAATATGCTCCTTGAACCATGTTATAAAACTTCGATTGTGCTCACGTACTATCCAATTTTCATTTCTATTCAGATTTAAACCTCGGAGAACGTCCTTATGCATTTCAACATACGGCTCAACCTCAATGTCATTGTGCAGAACATACAAATGCACTTGCTCCCGTTCATCCCTTTAAACTGTCACAACTTTATTTCCAATTAACTGTTTACCTACTATTTTTTCAACAACATGAGATTTTGGGAGGCTAATGGATTGAACGTTGGACAAATATTCAGTACAAAACTCAATAGCTTCTTCAACAATGTATCGTTCAACAATACATCCCTCTGGTCGACTTCGGTTTTTCACATACCCTTTCAATATTTTCATATAACGTTCAACAGGGTACATCCATCTCATATAGGTAGGTCCACACAGTTGTGTCTCTTTCACAAGATGAACAACTAGATGTACCATTATGTCAAAAAATGATGGAGAAAAATACATTTCAAGCTCGCACAAAGTAATAACTATTTATGTTTGCAATGTTGGTAAGATCGCAGGATCTATCACCTTACTACAGATTGACCTAAAGAAAAAACACAATTTAGTTACTGCGCCTCTCACTTTTTCTGGAAAAATAGAACGTATACCTATTGGTAGAAAGTGTTCCATTATAACATGGCAATCATGTGTCTTTAAACTCTTTAACTTGAGGTCTTTCATAGAAACAAGTCTTCTAATATCTGAAGAGTATCCTTCTGGAACTTTAACTTCACTCAGAAACTTACACAATATCTTTTTCTCCTTTCTAGATATGTGCGATTTCCTTTCTTCAAGGGTCCTAATTCATTTCTTATTCCCATTGCTACCAAGTCCTTTCTTGCTTTAAGGCCATCCTTAGACTTTCCTTGTATATTGAGTAACGTACCAATAACACTTTCAAATACATTTTTTTCAATATGCATAACATCAAGAAAATGTCTTACATACAACGACTTCCAATACGGCAACTCAAACTAAATTTACCTCTTCTTCCACCCACGCGTGACAAGCGTATGAGCAAAAGGCTTGCCAAACTTAGTACTCACATCTTTCACCTTTTTAAAAATTTGTTCGCCGGTCAATGTAGGTGGAGCTTTACGTTGTTCTGAATTTCCATTGAATGCTTTTCTCCATCCACAGTAGTGATGATTAGAATTTAAGAATCTACGATGACCAAGAAAGACATTCTTCTGACCAAATTCCAACCGCGTCCAATTTGTGTTTTCTTCACACATAGGACACGCACATTGACCTTTAATGCTATAACCCGATAGATTTCCGTATGCTGGGAAATCATTAATTGTGCCAAACAACATCTCCCTCAAATTAAAACTTTCTTTCCTATATCCATCATAAACCTCCACACCGTTCTCCCACAAACTCTTTAGATCTTCGATTAAAGGTGTCAGGTATACGTCTATGTCATTCCCTGGTTGTTTAGGGGCAGAAATTAACATAGATAACATCGTGTACTTACGCTTCATACATAGCCATGAAGGTAGGTTATAAATCATAATAATTACAGGCCAGGTGGAATGTGAGATACTTTGCAGACCATGCGGATTCATTCCATCAGTCGATAATGCCAAGCGAAGGTTTCTAGCTTCTTCTCCAAAATCAGGATAATCATTATCAATTTTCATCCACTGTGGCGAATCTGCCGGATGTCGATACTTCCCATCTACAATTCTATCATCTGCATGCCAAGTCAGGTGTTTTGCATCTGTTTCACTACGAAACATGCACCTGAATCTCAGAATTATAGGAAAATACCATAATACTTTTGCTGGTGACATTTTTTTCTTATACCGAGATACACTGCATTTAGGACCCTCGTTTAATGATGCATATTCATTTCGAAACAAAATGCAATCATTTGGACAAGCATGTATCTTATCATAGCTCTTGCCAATAGAGCATAACATTTTTTTAGCTTCATAGGTTCGATTAGGAAGAACATTATCCTCCGGAAGCATCTCTTGAAGTAGGGCTAACAACTCTGTGAAACTTTTATCCGACCATCAGTTACCCGCCTTTAAATTGTACAACTTTAATACCGCGGACAATCTTGTGAAAGTAGTGCAACCTTTATACAACGGTTTCACTGCATCGCTTACCAACCTCTCAAACATCTTGGGACAATCTTGAAGATCTTCTTCAAGTGCTTCTGCAATCTCTTCGACTCGATCACAATCATATGTATCCCTGCCATTGTCCTTTGAAGCACATGTCGTATTATTCCGGGGTTCAACATTCTCGTTACTTATCTCACCATGTAATGTCCAACATGTGTAACTTCGATCAATTCCATGTCTCATTAAATGAGATTCCAACTGAACAGCGTCAACTCGATGCCTATAATAGCATCCTAAGCAAGGACATGTGATCCTACTGGGGTCTTTGGCGTGTTCAACAACAAACTTAACGAACTTCGATACCCCATTCTCGTACTCTTTTGACAATCGATTACCAGACATCCATTTTTTATCCATACTAATTGAGTAATCTACACTAAACTATGAAAGTTAAACAAAACAGAGAATACCTGTAAAGATATCACTAACTTCTAAGAATGCTACACAGTAGGATGCTTGAAAACGATCACAACTTTGCTCTTCACAAGTAACCCCTATAGCAGACAAAATATAAATTTTATTAAAATCATATTAATAATTAACCAAAACAAAAATACTAGATAATCCACCAAAACAAATCATATTAAAAATACTAGATAATCCTTAAACCAAAATGACACCCTTACTAAACATTGAGAAATCCTAACTAAACATATAAAACCATAATAACATATCATATAAATATTGAGAAATCCATACTAACATATCAACATATAAAACCATCAACATATAAAACCATAATAACATATAAAACCATATCATATAAAACCATATTCATGTTGGCTACTCTCTTAAAAAATAGGAATTTCCAAACTATATTGAAAAAAAATATGCTCTATCAAGTTACATTAATATTTTTTAATTAATTAACTATTCATTTTCTCTCACTTTTCCATTCCTTTTTTTATTCTATTCATTCTCCATTTGTACAACTTGTATCAATCTCTTCCATTCTTTATTCACCTTGCAAAACTATCTACCACCTAGCCATCACTTAACAACACTAACATTCATCATCATATAAACTCAACACTAATTTTCATTCTCCATTTGTACAACTTTTACACACTATCTTCACTTTTTTGATTCCATTCATCTTTCACTATCGACTAACCTTCAATATCTCACTATCGTAGTGTATTGGTTCTATTCACCTTGTTTCTAATTGTACTCTTGTTCTGAATTTATCAGTACACTGAATCAAAATATATAAAAACACCAAATAGTTCCCAGGGCAATTCATTAGTTTCAATCCAAACTCTTGTTTGTCAATCTAAAACATACAAAATATCCGTAACAATGACAGAGAGACTTAACATGTAGATTAAAATACAAAATATATAACATGCAACAGAGAGACTTAACATGTAGATATCCATACAAATAATAAAAACATATTCAGTTTGTCTTAAAGATTACAGAAAATGACTTAACTTGATTGCATTCAAATAATAAAAACATATTCAGTTTGTCTTAAAGATTACAGCAACAATGGTGAAAATATAAGTAAAAAAGAAAACCAGAGTAAAACTTCAAATACCGTAACAATGGAGGAAACGCAATGCAGACGAGTAGAGGCTATCGAAAACGGACAGTGAACGGCAGCGAAATGCAACAGAGGAGGGCGAAGGTTGGACGGTGACGGTGACTGAATATTGGTTTATAGGGAAACTTTGTTCGCCAGAGAAAAAGAAAGAAAGAAATACGATGACGGTGACTGTTTTGTTTCTTTTAAAAATTCTGGTGGGTATTTTAAATTAATTCTAACTAAACCTATAGCAGCACTTTTTAATGGCTTTAGCAGCGCTTTAAAAAGCGCTCTCAAAGATCTTCTTATGTACCCCATATAGCAGAGCTTTATAGAAAAAGCGCTCTCGTAGATTACACCTACAGCAGCGCTTTAGGAAAGCGCTTTCATAGGGCCGTCTTAGACCCCCCCCCCCCTTTAGAAGCGCTTTCTTAGGTCCCCCCTTTAGCAGCTCTTTTTAAAAAGCGCTTTTTCTAAAAGCGATGTCTTTGTATGCGCTGCTAAAAGTCAATTCTGGCGTAGTGTATTTTGACTACAACAAACCATTTAAGTTTTAAGTAAGTAACTTCAAACAAACACTGGCAGCAAAAGGTGCTCTTTTCTTAATAATGAGAAATGTTGCCACTTTATTTTACTAGAGATACGTTAGTAGTGGATGAAAAAATTGATAAAACTGAAAACAACAAAACGAATAAATAAGCACTATAATGGCATAGGAATTACTTTATCCAAACACTATATTATGAATGTCATCCATAGCTGGGAGAGTTCAGCTTGTCAAGAGTGTCATCCATAGCATGCTCACTTATAACCGCTGTATCTACTCTTGGCCTGCTAGCCTCATTAAAGACCTAGAAATTAGGAATTTTATCTAGACTGGTGATCCTTGCAAAAGGAAGCTCATTACAGTTGTCTGGCAGAAACTTTGCACTCCATACTTGGAAGGTGGCCTTGGTCTTAGATCCTTGGCCAAGGTTTATGAAGCAGACAATCTTAAGATGTGTTGGGATTTGTTCAAATCCAAACTATTGGACAACTCTACTTAGACAAAGAGTTTTTAGGAAGAATCGTCATATCCTTTACCAATCTCTTCTTCAATTTGGTCTAGCTTAAAAGGCTTTTTTAGCACCTTGGTGAGCAACTCTGGCTGGAATCTTGGGGATGCTTACATGATTCACTTATGGACTGATCCTTGGTGTGGTGATTCTTTGGTTCATTAGCTCCATATTCCCCCACTTTTCCCATGACAAACTTAATGCTAAGGTGTCTGACTTTATTTCCAACCACTCTTGGTGTCTTCCTCCAGGTATCACTGCTTGGTTCTATAATCTTCTGGATATCCTCAGCCAGGTCCACATCCCCTTGGATCCTACTGTAGATAAACTGCTATAGAATCATTCTACTGATGGTACTCTTTCTCTTAAAGATGATTTTAAATTCCTCTCTCCTCTTGAACCACTCTTGGGATGGTCTAAACACATTTGCAACTCTTGTGTTCCACCTGCTAAATCTTTGTTTGTTTGGAAACTCATCCACTCCAAGGTCCCTACAGATGACATTATCTCTGCCAAAGGTTAGATGTTGTATCCTTCAAGATGTGAGCTTTGTGGCTCAGATACTTAAACAACAAATCACCTATTTTTCCACTGTGATTTCGCCATCACAATTTGGAATTGGCTATCCAATATTATGCATCACAGTTTTAATTTCAGGATTATCTCTATCTATGACATATGTAATCTTTCTTGGTCCAAGCACTGCAAAATGGTCATCCAGTCAGCTATCAACAACACCTTCCATACCATTTGGTTATGCAGAAACATGAAAAAATTCAACAACAAGGTCACCACTTGGAGATCTACCATCAACATCATCAGTTCCAATGTTTACCTTTCAGGTTCTAGTTTCAAGGTAAACTCTTCTTGTAGTATCACTGACTTCCAAGTTCTTGAAGCTTTCGGAGTCAAGGTTCCTACCCTTAAAGCTGTAACAATTCTTGAAGTCCTATGAAAAACCTCCTCTTTTGACATGGATCAAATGTAACACAGATGAGACATCTACATGTTTCCCAAATCAAGCTGCTTGTGGTGGAATCTTAAGGAATCACACTGCGGATTTGATTAGTTGTTTTGCTCAGTACCTTAGAGATAATTCTGCAATTGTTGTAGAATTCTTGGGATTCATTAGAGCAATTGAGATTGCTTTTGAGATTAGTTGGAACTACCTCTGGATCGAAACTGATTCACTTTTAGTCTCGAGGGTTATTAGTAATCCGCTTTTGGTCCCTAGGTCCTTACATAATAGGTGGTCAAATTGTTTAGTTAGAACTCGTAGTATTTCATTTATTCTATCGCATATCTATCGAGAAGGCAATCAATGTGAAGACAAATTAGCTTTATTAGGCCTTACTGTTCGGGGATTCCTCTGGTGCAATGAAGCTCATGTGTCTGTTTTTGACGATCTGCTTAGGAATCGCTTGGGCATTCTGTCTTTTCGCTACTGTCTTAATTAGAGTGTTTTGATCCATGCCCCCTCTTCACTTGTAACTTTTTTATTTTCTAAATACAATTCTCTGGATTTTAAAAAAATATTATGAATGGTCTTATTGGTGTCTTATATGATTAGTATAATGACTACAACTTTACCAAAGACATCTGGAAGCTCTGAAGAAGAGGTATAACATTGAGGAATTTAGTGTGAAAAAATCTATTATGAGCCACAATCTCATGTACCAGATGATCGATAAAAAAATTGTGAAGTCCCGATCCCACGAAATTTAAAATATGGCACACAAAATCATAAACAAAGATATTACTTTAGATAAAAAATATCTAAGTATTTTTTTTATCATTAGCAAAAACTATTACAAATAATACACTTTATAACAGTGTTATCACTACGGTTGTCTAATAGGCCATTGTGACACCTTTAAAATCTTTAATTTTTATTTATTTTTAAATTAAAAATAATTTATTTTTTACCACAGTTGGAATTCTCAATTGTGCGGAAAATTTATTCTGGTCATGAGTTTGAATCCCAACATCAATGATTTTATGGTTTATTTAATATTACAGTGGCACATTGTTTTTATTTTTTTATTTTAAATTAAAAACAAGTCAGTTTTTCCATAGTTGGATTGTCCAACCGTGGTTAAATGTTAGGATTTTATTTTTAATTTTAATTTTTTTAAAATGGTGTTTTTGTCAAACAAGAATAAATAAACATGTTTTTATCACTGTTGGAGTCTCCAACCATGGTGAATTTGTTTACTCTGATTCGAGAAACAGAGCTTAGTGTATCAAGTCACTTCGATTTTTCCTCGCCTTACAAAAACCACATTCAACCCTTACGAAATCCACATTGTCCCCTAACAAAGTTTATCATCTCCATTGAAGACCAGAGTGCTAAACATGTATCATATCTAACGCGTCCATTGTCGTATCATCTCAATTTCCTCACCATCATATCTTCTCCAACTATTTTTTAAACAAACAAGGTTGAACTCCATTCATATCTTCTCCAACTCATACAAAGCCCGAAAATACAAAGAAATAACTCGAAGGAGTAACTTGAATGGAACTTGCAAGAAGGAAAGACGAAACTTGTATAATATTTAGCTATTTGACTTCTTCATTATGTTTCTAGTATGTAAAATATCTCCATCATGCATGTAACAATAATGTTTTTGAGATAGTGTATGTTTAATATTGTTTTTCTTGTTGTTGATGATGTTTAGCGCCTATTCCCTAAAGATTTTATTTGTTGTTGAGATTGTTATTGAAGGTTTTATCTTAGGTGTTTTGTTGAGATGATTAATGTGTTTGTTTGTTGTTGTTGTTGTTGTTTTTGTTGTTATCGTTATTGTTGTTGAGATATTGAAGGTTTTATGTTATTGATATGGTGAAGAAATAATATCTATGTTGTCAATATTGAGTTAATGAAGGTTTGTTGTTATTTGCATATTGAAGGTTTTGTGTTATTGAGATATTGAAAGTTTAGTGGTTTTGTTGCATTGAAGGTTTGTTGTTATTGAGGTATTGAAGATTTAGTGTTGTTGTTGTTGTTATTGTTGTTTTATTATTATTATTATTATTATTATTATTATTATTATTATTATTATTATTATTATTATTATTATTATTATTATTATTATTATTATTATTATTACTATTATTATTATTATTATTATTATTATTATTATTATTATTATTATTATTATTATTATTATTATTATTATTCTTGTTGTTGTTGTTGTTGTTGTTATTGTTGTTGTTGTTGTAGGCTTTATTGAGTTATTGAAGGTTTTTAGTGTTGTTGTTAAATTTAAGGTTTAGGGATGTGTAGTACATTTGAGTTTAAATATGATATTTGATATGATCCTGACAATAATGTTGTTAGATTTGTTAAGATATATTAGGTATAATGTTGTTAGATTTGTTAAGATATATTAGGTATAATGTTATTTTTCTCATTGTTAAGAGGTGAAAGCCTAAGTTAAATGTGTTGTTGTTTAACCATAGTTCCTTGATCCTAACTTTCTAAAAATCCATAAACCCTACAACAAAATTTGATAGGCTTCCCTCCAAGAACTATTCACAAACGTACTTGATAGGATCTTTCTAAGCTTAGAAAAAGAATTATACTCAAATCTAAGACTTAGAAGAACACATTTAAGATCATCCGTAAAAGAAGTTGAAATTCCTATACACAAATACCACTTTGAGAGAATCCTTGAGGTACCCTTTAAAGGGATGACCTTCAGTCTTAACATATCAACAAGTTCAAGAACTTTAAACATTCCACCGCCATAAACCACATGGTAATCAACCCAATGGAGAAGAAGAGAATGCCCTTCAAAGTTACACACCTTAAACCAAAAATAAAAATCCTTCACTACCATCTCTCTAGAATCTTATTTCCTAGAGTATAAAACCAGAGTTATGTAATAAGGGAAGATGTGGTACCCTTATGGATCCTAACCCAAGAAATTCCAACTAATTGGATAGATAACATGTTCAACTACATGATCTAGTGCAAGGAAAACTCGTGTGTAGGGCTACCCTATGGCCACCTAATCACAAAATTGCTAGCCATCCTCAATGTTGATACAGTAGACAAGATAGAGGACCCCCATAAACCATAGGATCACCTACAATTCCCTAAATGACGTGAGAATTAACATTAAGCATAAAGACATAGAAGAAGACTCATCCTTCAAAGAAGAAGAAGAAGACAACGAACCAACAAAGGACGAGAGCACCAAGATTGATAAAATTCTCAAGTTCTACCAAGGTACAATTGAGGATATGAAGAAAGTTATAGTAAGGAATGGTGGAACTCATGGCATAGAATAATCTCACCTATGTGATTTCATTTACTTTATGTTATTTCCTATTTTCTCGCAAAATTCTAATTCAACACTTTCCTTTCGATACCTTTGAATTCCGTAAGTTTCCTTCTTGCAATTTTTTGTTCCTGTAAGTTGAATTTTGTAGCAATACTATGAGCTTTCCTTTTTTAAAATGCATGAATTTCCCTTGTTTGCATATTTACTTTTCCCAATGCATCTTTACCTGCCTCTTTTATTTTGACAAAGGGGGAGAAGTATACTCTCAGGGGGAGTAGGGTATATTCTCTATATAACTCATGGTGATTTTATTACTCTAAATATATCTATATTATTTATTTTACCACCTCCCTTGAGAGATGTGTTGTCATCATCAAAAAGGGGGAGAATGTGGAAACGTGTTTTGCAAGTGATATGTTTTTAAGCACATCATCTTTTGATGATGACAACTAAAGTATTACAATAAATGAAGCATGAACGGTTAAACGTATAAAGATGCAAACCTATCTTTAGGGTTCGATAAACTTGATGATCTGATGATGGAAAACAAATAATAATCTAAAGCCACATCTTAAAGTCACACGAGGATGTATCAACATAAAAAGAAGTATCTGACAAAGCCTTGAAGCAATATTTGTTGATCTCCTAACTTAGCATTAGTGATTTACTATTTTAGTAATGAGTGAATGTTTTTTAAAGAAAAAAGAATTTATCATAAAAGTATGAGGATAAACACTCACACGCGTACGCGCGCGCACACATACACACACACACACACATACACACAAAACCCTTTTTAAAATACTTTACAAAAAGAAAATACTTTGAAAAACATCTGGAAGTTGTTTATCGGTAATGTAACAACCTATATAATATATACCTAGGATAATACCATACAAGTGTTAATTACTGGTACTGACACGATATAAGAGCCTAATCGCATCATTATATACACATGTCCAAACTAAATACATATATGGAACGTGTTATAAAATACAACCTAAAAATAAAATCTAAGAATCATGTATGATATCTTTATTGTACACCAATCCACAGCGGAAGATCATAATAATCAGCATTCCCTGAAACATCAATTCATACTTCCTCTTGTATACATAACCTGCAAACATTACCTGAAAAGAAACATAAATAATGGGGTGAGATGATAATCTCAGTGAGTTCCTCTATCTTATGGGTCCACTCGACTCTATAGGGTTTCTAATCAATTTCCTAACTGAAGTCTTCAAAAGGTAAAAACTTAACCAACTAAGGGATTATCGCATTATATAGAAACATGCGCATTTGAGTTCACCAACTCAACTCAATCATTATTCGGAAACCATATCAAGACATCTTTCCCCAGTCAACCTTACGTCTAGGATTCTCGACAAGGGTTACAGATCCTTGTATCATGCTTCAAATTTCTTGTGGATTTCAAATTCTTCTATGGGACTCATACTCAATCTAAGAATAATCGCTCCCTATGGGACTCAACACCCATTTCGAGCCTTATTCCTTGTATGAGACTCTAACCCACTAAGAGGTCCATGTATTCTATGGGACTCTAACCCATTTGGTTACAATATGAGACTCTAATCCATTTGGTTGAACATATGGAACTCTAACCCATTTGGTTGCACTATGGGACTCTAACTCATTTGATTGATCATATGGGACTCTAACCCATTTGGTTGAACATGCGAAGCAATAGTGCATATATCCCAATTTCTACTTTTAATAAGCATTAAACTTTGGGACATGCACGACAATGGATTTTTTTTCGAATACATGACTAGTTTATCAACACAACGTGATTATACTCAACAATCACTAGGTGATCACATTCACCCATTCTCATGTTATCAACTCATGTTCCATACAAAGCACATTAACTCATGACTAAGCTACAATTCTAGCACAAATCGTCCGTGGAACACACCAAGGTACTTTTGCATCCAAGCATCACCACATAACTTATTTTTATAACCTAGATTATCTTACTAGTTCATTCACCTAGTTATGCTCCTAGGTTGTCTCATTCATCTTCAAAACGTTTTTATCATGTTATTACACAAATCACACAACAACAATTCACAATATAAAACATGCATCTTGATATAATTTATAACCTACATAATGCATACATGGTAACATATCACATTACAAAACCATCAACAAGGTTATCCCACAACCCGCCTCATTCTAACTTATTCCACTTCTAAGTCTCATAACAACATTCATCTGTTCATCCTATGGAGGGGTTAATCAGACTCAAAGGGAAATATTTAGTGGAATAAGTCATGGAGACATCTCTCTACATCATATTCCTCTACACTATCTTCCTAACGCATCCATTCTTGTATCAATTGAAGCTATCATTCCCGTTTTATGGTGGAAACAGCGAAATAAGTCATAAGCATACATACTAGTTTATCATCGCTACCCTATAAATAAATTTCATTAAATACACGATTTTACTTTAGAATATACTAGAGCATTGAAAGAGTTTTCCAACGGACCCGACCGCGTCACATTTCGAGTTATGAAACTCAAGTATCGACAATTTCAAATCTGCATTTTTTTCACTCAATCTGTGGTAATCGATTACCAGTATATGATAATCGATTACCAGCCTTGAAAGAGACCAAAAAACTCAATTTTAAGTCAGTAATCGATTACTAATATATGGTAATCAATTACCACAGCAGGTAGGCCAAAAGATACCATATTTTCTTCACACAAAACACTTCCAAACCATACCACATCAACTATAATCATGTATTAACATACCCAACCATGTCATACCATAGTTTCAACATTTCCCAACTCTAAGAAACAACAACAACATAGTTTCACCATATGATTTTACAACATGAACATAATATTAATCCAACAATAACACAACCACCAACACACCAAAACAATATCAAACAACATATAGAGGTCAACTATCACATAGAAGCATAAAAAATAATCAATTAATCAAGTATTATCAGTCGCTTCATGATTAGTAAAATTTCACACAAAACCTTAAAACCCATTGGCATGAAATTCCCCTAAAGGCTAATTCTATCTAGAAATTCACCTCTAACACATGAAGATGATGAAGAAATTGAGATGAATAGATGGTCATGATGATGGCTTCCATGCTTCTTCTTCTTCTACTACTATTTCTTCTTCTTCTTCTTCTTCTTCTTCTTCTTCCTCTCTTCCTTTCTCCTTTTCTCTTTTCCTCTTTCTTTTTACTGGTTTTATCTTCTTTTCTTATTATTACCCACATTTTGCTAATTTTCTTATCACTACACAAATATGTATATATATAATATATAACAATGTGTGGCTAGAAAAATTAGAAAGGAAATATTATCTTATGATATTTCTTACTGCTACACCAATTGACCAATTATTAATGTTAGCAAAATGTTCCCTCTTGTACTTACTAATAAAGGTCAGTCTCTTTTAATAAGAATTGATCTTCTCCTAAGCCTACTGGTTACTCTATTGGTCCAATTTGACATTATTTAAAGTACATAAGAGCTTAAATTATTCCAACTGACAAGAAATACAGTACATAGGAACTCAGTTAGTCTCAACTAACAACCAATTGACCATTTAAAGGAATATGGGATATTACATTCTCCCTCCTTAAATTGAAATTCACCCCCGATTTTCCTCCACTTAAAAAAATAAACAATTTTTGCATCAGTGTCCCAGGTTAACACTTGACGTTGCTTTAGTTCGATCTTCTAACCTACTCAATCTTCCAACGTGTCCTTACTGCCAAATTTCCCATTTCAAAATTTTATTAACTTCTAACATTTCCTCACTTAGTTCATCTGACAGACCGTTCTGAAAAACTTGGGCATAGATCCCTCAAGAGTCAATGACTCCCATTTCTTTCACGGAGTTAACCCTAACCATAACCATGACACCTTATTCTGATTCAATTGTCAATACTTATCAAATCTTCATGAGATAATTTATTGTTTCCTTGACTACACAAGATACTGACGACTCTTCTCTTATAAATTATTCAAAAATTGTGAAAACTTTATAATCCATCTATTGATATCCTTATCAATTTCACTTAACCTGATACTATATACTGTAAGAGTCTACACTTGATGTTTCACTTTTCTCGTAATACTCCAATAGATAACACACTTAGCATGAGATTGTCTTACTTCCATTCTTGCGAGTAACTATCTCTCTGATCCTCCATAAAATTGATTGAGTTCTTCCATTCATCACCTTTCACTGTGTTACGCTGATTCAAACAGTGTGGAACACCTGGGATTCCTAGGAACTACTAGTTAGCTAAAAATTCTCATAGAACTCATACTTATCCTCTGGAGTGCTCACTACCTAAAACAATACTAGAACCTTACAGTCATCTACCGGTAGAACACTTCTCTTGTCAACATAAGATGGAGAATTAGAACCAGTACCTTGTTCTTATTGCCATAATCCATTCTAAGTTTTTCATAGAGTTTGAACTCACTCACGAGTTCTGCTGACATAGGATTCCAACCAAATGGAGAAATAATACTAAAATTAAATTTCAAGTCATCAACTAAACAACGATTTCAAGGAACTTTATCCAAACTAGGATGTAATTTGTAAGTTTCCATACCACTCTCAGAGTCACACAACAAGGTCACGCATCTGGGAGTAACATTATACTTCCTATCCAAAATTACTCGTCTCAACATCCTACTCCATCTCCCATAATTCTAGCTCGTATTCTCATTCATATATAATTCGTGTCACATGCTTAACTTCAAAAATATTTGATTCCCGCTCCTCCTTCAAATCACAACTCACGAGTCCTTTCAATAGGGTAAACCATCATTGCACACATCAGGTACCACTCTTTTGGGATCTACATCTGAGGCCATTAATCAGCGAGAAATAACCAATGCCATACTCAGGCTAACCACTTTACACCTTACTAACACGTATGCAAGATACTGAACGGACCTCCACAAGATCACCACTCAATAAGTCTCTTTCAGCTTCCCTCCTCATGATTCTCATTAGTCATAACAGTGATACCCCTAAGTCTTACTCACACTTAGTATGGTTCACTAGGGCGGGTCCCCAAACATCTAACTTCTTTGACATTTCTACAAATGATCAACTATGCAATACACCTTCATAATTTCCAAATTCAAAACTATCAATCTACCTTGCAATAACTTGCAAATCTTCCTTAACTCGCACATCTACCATGACACACACAACAAAAGTTCATATTCACCCAGCTCCAATAAGGTGTGAATATCATATTTTGTGATCATCCAAACCAAACACCGCTTAGTAAGATAAACAACAACCCGACTTCCAACAAGTCACTCTTACTCTTGTCAACCATATAATATACACTCATGATGAACCTTGGCATTTCCATTTATGATTGGAATTCTCTCCCAAACCAATATCCACTACACCTATCACATAGAGGACACTTATCTAGAGGACATGCTTTTGACAATCCTTATCACCTCCTTATGAGTTCATACGACATAGTTTCGCGATGAGAAAATTTGAGATTTAACTATTGATTAACTTAACTTAGAAAGCAAGAGTCACAACCAAATTTTATTATTTCCAAAGGGAAACGGGGAAAGGTCGAATAAAACCCACAAAGGTAAAACAAAAGAGAAATCTAGATAAGAGGGTTGGTTATGCAAGGGGAAGATATTAGCACCCCTCATATCTATGGTACTCCATAGGAACCACTTGTAAATCTATGTTTATGAAAATTCTGGGTTGTTTATTGATTGATTTTAATTTGAAAAGACATTTTGTCATACTCGAGTGGAAAACTCAACTTACTACCCACAAGAATGAGGAAATGAGCATTTTCATCATCTTGATATGGAGAAATTTTACTTGGACTTTCTCACAAGTACATCTCAACATTCAAGTGGAAAATGTCAAACACTTCACCACATATTATAGAAGTAATATTGTTTTGCATCACTACAAGAATAGACTAATATCCAATCTTTAAAAAAAAGGCTCTTAAAGAAAAATGCATAAAGGCGCAAAAAGAAGTTTGATGAGGTTTGTCTTTTTTAGAAGCTTGAGAAAAGAGTTTAAGTATGCTTAAGTGTTTTAGCATTTATTAAGAAAAATATTTTCTGGATCACTTGACAAAGTCAAGGTTTATTAGAAAAAGACGTGAAGTTTGAAAACAAGAAGTTTTTTTGAAATAGAGAGAAGTTTTAACAATTAAAGAAATGGGAAGGAGATGAAGAGACTATCCTATAGCATAAAGTAAATTAGATGAGTTAAAAGGTCTCATTGTAAGGTATCCCAGGAGAAAGTTTTTGTGTGTGAAAATGTACTAACCACAAGGTGGAGCAAGCATTTGACATTGGTCAAAAGAAGCATTCCTTTTGTCATACCCTAAATTTTACCCTTAGATCATTAAATTCATTTTGCATTTCATTTCATTCTGCATTGCGTTTTAACTAACCGCTAACCGGTTTGTTCAGCCTGTTGCCGTTGCAGGAGAATAACACCGGGTGCGCTTTCATTTAGGAAGGGCAGAAGGGTCGTTATCATAAACCATATGGAGTTGAGTGCGTTGAAATATAAGTGAATTCGGGTTAAATCGGTGCTAGAATTTGTTTTGAGGAATTTATTCTAATAGACACACATTTTCCTGCTTTATGCTAGTTACCAGTCGATTTTAAAGGAATAATGGAGTTTCGGGTCGCGTCAGATTTATAATGAATACTTGTTGGTTTGATCATGATTATCAGTCGAGTTGATCCAGGTTACAGAGGTTATTCAACACACGGGTTGGATTTCAAATGCGGAGTCAGAGTTCATTTTGCCATTAAACTGAATTCTCTGTTTATCTGGTCAAGGTCGTATTTGCCAATTCCATTATCGAATACGGATTAATCGTCAGAGATTTGTTTGAACTCAGGAGTTACGTCGGATGAAATTTAATTCTAAGTTGTGCGAGATGTTTAACTGTCGAATTCGGAAGTTAGTCGCGTGAAGTTAATCGGAGGAATTTAATCAGATGATTTTGATCGGCTAAACTTAATCAAATCAGAGAAACTTATTTGGATAAATTTATTCGGAGAAATTAGATCGGGAAATAAATTCAGTTTATTAAGAAAAATTGAATTTATTTATTCAAATTCTATATATTATTACAATATGCAAGAATAATTACAAAATTAATTCTTAATTGTCCTAAAAGTCCTAATTTTTCTAAGATTGTTTCCGCGTCCAATTCTTCAACTTTCGACTTTTCGGACCTGCAAAAACCGACAACACATGAAAATAATTGTTAAGCGGTTAGAATTAATCCAAAAGTTGGTTTTTATTTATTTCGATACCATCAGCAAATTATCATCATCGGGTACATCGGGAGGGCAACGAAATATTCCACCGCCAGCTCCTGACTTCACTTTCCGACCTTGACAAATCCGGAAATATCTGTTCAAGTTTGTTTGAGAGAGAGAGAGAGAGAGAGAGAGAGAGATTTTAGAAAAGGTGACTATTCAGAAAAAGTGATTATTTGGAAAAAGTGATTTTTTCTGTTTTAGCCAAACAAGACTTAAGAAGATCCATAATCCAAAAATCCATGGATTGAACCACAAGATGAACAAGCACATGAGCAGATGAATATCAAAAGATCCCGATGAACAACAAAGTCACAAAGCCACAAAGAGCATTCAAGTCTTAAATTGAAGATCAAAGGGTCCAAAGGAATCACTAGGTCTCAGATGAATCACATTGTCTTAAATACCACTCCAAGCAAACCAAAAACACTAAGTCCTTGAGGTTCAAAGTTCAAAATACTCCTCAAGCAAGGGATAGTAACACAAAGTCCAAAAGACCATATTAATATTTTTTTATGGTTTTAGCCTTTTTATAATGTTTTTACTCTTTTGAAATAAGAAGGCAAAAAAATGCATAAAGTAAAAAGAAAAAAAAAAGAAAAAACCAAGAATGTAAATGACATAAAAGTAAATGATATAAATGTAAAAGTTAGATGTTAGCACAATTAATATGTCAATGTTAGTGTTAATGGGGATTCAACTGAGTCTGGACAATCTAACGCTATGTTAAGCAACCGTAAATGGACTTATGTAGAAGTCACACCTATCTGAGACTGATAAATAACAATTTATGTTTCATACATGTTAGAAGAATGATACAAAATCATTCTCCTAAAACAATGTAACATAATATTAGTCAAAGTAAAAGAGAAATAAGAAGAAGATGAAGGATAAGAGATGATCAACCACAATTAAAACATAACAAGATATCATCTAATCATCAATTTCAAGCATCCAAGTTTACAATACAATGGGATCAACTTATCATTAATCCAAAGTACCAAAAATGATCAAATGATCATTTAAATGATAAGCATGAAATGATGAAAGTTAATACAACAAATACATCATTAAAAGACCAATAGAAATTAATGAAGCATTGATCAACCAAGTCATGATCCAAGTCAACAAAAGTCAAGACAGAAGATTGATCAAAATAAAAATTAAAAGAAGATTAAAATTATTTAAAATGGAAATTAAAAGGAAAATCCCAAAGATGTAGCAAAATGCAAAATAAATGATTGAGAAAGTTATGGGAACACAAGAAAAATATGAATAAGTGGATCTCAAAAGTTGAATGCAAAAAATATTTGAAAATGATAAAAAATAAAATGAAAAATGATAATTAAATGAAAAATAAAAGAAACTATCAATCAAATGCAAAAATGATTTTACAAAATTATGCATAAAATATATGTGATGTGTTGCACCCTAAAATTTGCTCAACCTTATTCACTTGGTTTATGTTTCAATATCATTAGCATTTGCATCTAGAGTCATGTATATAGTCTAATCATCTGCATAGCATAAGCATAGCAAGTCATCCCGCAGGGGACCAATCATTATTCTCATCTATATGAGCCTATCAAGAGGTTATTATCCTGATTCAATCTCATTCAAGTCATCAGAAAAGAATTGGAAAGCTATCAAGTCAATGGATCAAGCAAGTGCATCCATCTCTTATCTGAGGGTATCTGGGGATCATCAAAAGAATGGTGAGCTGTGAATTGAAGGCATGGAGAGTATCTAGACATCTTGGAGGACTTAGAAAGTCATTTGGAGAAGGAGACAAGTCATTGGTATGATCACAAGAACTGCAGTTGAAGACAGTCAACTAGGGTTTCATCTGGGGTCAACTCTAGGTCAACTCTAAGTCAAATGACTGATTGAAAGGCATTAAGGGCTATTGGAGACATGTGGGGTTCATCATTTGACATATAGAGAAGGATATGTTGTTATGCTAAGAAGAAATCAATAGAAATCAAGGAGAAGAGGAGTTTCTAAATTAGGGTTTCTGTGTAAAATCCCCTAATTTAGGTCAAATTTCCAAGCAAGATAAGTCAAAATGCAAGCTTCAAATGGATCCTTGGCCAACATGGAACTTGTATAGGATCTCAAGACCTTTAATTTGAGTGGTGGAATACATAAAGGAGATTTATAGAACTCAATTTATGGTCCTTGCAAGTTACAGGTCATCTGAGGTATCTGAAATTTTGTCTATGAAAGTGGCTTGACTTCCAAGCAATTTTTACCCCTCAAGGAGATTTCAAATGAATTTCTGGTCAACATAAGAGTTGTTCCTCATTGTCTTAGCTTTATAGAATGGTATAGTATGCATTCATATGATTTGTGGAACTCTACTTATGGTCTTGGAAAGCAAAGGGTATTTTGGTCATTTGAGAATTACAGGTCATTTCAAGCCTATGCCCAAAACTCATACAAGGAAGCTTCAAATGGAAAACTTTACAACATCAAACTTGTTCCAAATGACATTTTGAGTCTAGAAAAGTGACCATGAGAGATTGGAAAGATTCATAGCACAAGGTTTCAAAATTGTTGGATTTAATGAATAAAAATGGACTTAAAAATGAGATTTTTCATATTTTGGCCAAATGGGGCAAAATTATAGGTCATTTTGAATGGAAAGATCATTTTGAGAACATTGGCTAAAGTAGAATTTTGAGCTTGGTTCACATTTTGGGAGTAATTCAAGGTTACTTATCATGGAAGAAACATAAGCCAAATCCAAGGGAAATCACACAAGGGAAGTTTCTCCAAGTTTCTAGGAGGTTCTATTCTCATGTATATATTGATATGAGAGGGTTCATGCCATGGTTGGTGATTCATATTGATCAAAACACAAGTTTCATACCAACTTTCCATTTTTGCAAAAGCTTCTCAAACTACCTCAAATCTTCACCAATCTTCACCATTCTTGATCTGATCTTCATCCTCATCATTCCTAGATCACAATTCTCACAAGCATTTGGTAGATTGGAGCAGAACTCGTGCCACACACTTCCATCATCCAAGAAGCAAGAAACTTGGAATTGCAAGATCCAAGAGGTGTGAGTCCAATTCATTGCATACAGAAGTCAAGAACAAGCTCACTGATCAAGTTCAGACCATTACAAGCATCAAATCCAAGGAGTTCCATAGTTGTTTTCACCATTTTGCACCAGGTTAGTTCCTCTTCGAATTGACTGAATTAGGTAGAATCGTAGTGAATCATTAGGTTAGAATGGTTAGGTATAGTTAGGTGCTTGATTTTGGTGAGTTTGGAGAAGTTTCATGGAGTTTGATCATGGAGTGCATAAACTGTTGGAGCTTGTAACTCATAGGATAATGCATGATAATCTTGGATCCTTAGCTCAGATTGATCAGCATAAGGTGTAGAATAGGTTAGGGTAAAGATTGGAGAGAATTGAGATGGTTGATGACAGGTGATATTGATGGATTCAGAATGTTACACTCATCGAGTTTGATTATTGGTTGAGTTTTAGAAAGAATTATGGACATGGCTGTGTAGAGGGGAAGAGGTAGAGCATTTTTGGTTTTGGAAGCGTGTGATTTCATGGAAGAATGAAGGAGAACAGAACAATGGAAGGTGCTTGCATGGTTAGGGTTTTTCAGAGTTAGGGTTTGGCTCAAGGTTGAAGACAACGTTTGAACCACACGATTGCTTGTTTGACCTTGACTTTGGGACTGATCCAATAGCCCTGATTTAAAATGAAAAACGGAGGGAGAGACTCAAACGCATCGTTTCATTAATGTTTCCAGGATGGGCTTTGGATATCCTTGCTAATAGCACCCTCCCCAATCAGGCCCAATGTGAAATGAACTAGTTTAATTGCTTTTTACACCGTTCAAAGTTTTTTTAATTTTTATTATATTTTCTGTTTGAATTGGGCCCAGACGCGCTTGCTATGCGCGCCCCCCAGTCTGGGCCCATCTCTTAATTTCAACTGATTCCAGTTGCTTGCTGCACCCCTTTCTCAATTAATTCATTTTATTTTTCTTAATTCATTCCATTTCTTTGGAAATTCATAAAAAATAGAAAAATGCATGATTTTAATTGATTCTTTTTGCATATTATTCATACTTTTGTCAAGAAAAATATCACATAAAAAATTTAATATTTCATTTTATTTTTATATTTTTGGCATATTTTCCTTTTAATTAGGTGTAAATAATATTTTGTTGAGTACATGAACTTGTTAATTTTTGTTCTAATAGTTGCTTTAATATTTTTCACCCATTATTTTTAGGTTGATTAATAGATAAGATTAGCTTGTGTATACAATTTAGTTCCCATTTTTAGGACTTAATTTTAGGTGATTAGTTTAGGTGAGAACAACATGAACAAAATTAGGGTTTAAGTGATGACTTAGGAGAATTGAATCATTTCCCTTAGGACTTAGAGATTGAATATTTTAGCTATGGGACTATAGGGACTATGGGTAGTTATTAGATCCCTTAGAAATCACTAGGATTCCCCTACTGCTATTGGTATATTACTATCTGTATTTGTTTGATTGGTGTGGTGTGCCCTTTGGGGATTATTGTTTGTCTGTGTGGGTATTGGGATTGTCTGGGGATTGGGAGAGCTGAAGCTTGTGATGATGAAGCCATTGGAGATCCAGAGCTTGAAGACCAACTTCCAGAGTTGAAGAGGAGATTCCTGCTAGCAGCTGTTGAGGAGACTAGGGTTTAGGAGCTAGGCAGAGCTCTAAATTAGAAAGCTTGTTTCTCAAACATGGATTGCCTTGTCTGCATCCATCCTTTCTCTATGATTCAAAGTCTCTTTCAAATATCCACCTCCTTCCTTTGGAAGGATCAGTGAATGTATTTGAAAGATAGAACTTTTGAGGGAAAATTGTCTATACAATGTTAACAGTTAATGAACCACCCTTGGTAGGTAATTGACTGTCTAACATTCATTCACTTCATCTTGTTGACTGATATTCATCCTGGAGATTGAGACTTGAAGAAAAGCCATTGTAGATTGAAGACTGATAATCAAGACCTTGCTGGAAGGCTGTGGAGATGGAGATTGATGCTTGCCTGAAGCTTGTAGCTGTTTGGAGATGACTTGAAGCCAGATGTTGATGCAGAGCTGCTGTGGCTGTTTATTTTTCTACTATTATTCATTCTTGATGTATTGATTGGTTTTCTGGACTGTATTGTTTGCTGTTTAACCTGTTGGGTTGAAAGTGAAGTCTGTTCACTTTTGCCTATTGTTTTCTAGGTTCGAGGTTGAGTGGGACTCCCTTGCCTCGCTTGTACTGTTGCATCCATGCATTTTACTGTTTTATTATATCTGCTATTGTTTTTGTTTCCGTCTATTCCCTTAGGATCTCTGTTTCTCTCTGTGCAAGAGAGGAGCATGATAGACATTAGGTCTTAACCCATGCATGATAACATTAGGTTAGTTTGATTCCCTTTTCAACCGTAGGTTAGAGTTCTGTCTCTTCTTTCTCAAAACAAACAGAAAAACACTATAATATTTCAAACACAATAAAAGACACTTCTTCCGTAAAAGAATGTGAACTCATCAAGACGTCATTTTTGTCCGCTTGGGCTGTTAATCATGAAAACCTTTTTCAGAAGGAATAAAATCAATAAAGACAAACTTGTGTCGTACGTGGCCCGAACTACGTTTGCTCTGATCTTTCATGCTGTATGAAAGTACGTAGGCATAGGATGCGATATCCTAGCGAGCAACCTTCCCCTCCTTTCCCGTAGGTAGGCGAACTACGTTGACTCTGATTTCTCGTTCCAGACGGGAATACGTAGGCATAAAGTGCGATACTTTGCCGAGTCATTTTCTTTTCTTTTTAACCCTTAACCTTTAGTTTAGATAGAATAACAATCCATACCCGAAAACAAGCGTGGATCCCGTCGAGTACGACGGACGTGAGGGGTGCTAATACCTTCCCCTTGCGTAACCGACTCCCGAACCCAGGTTTTGGTTGCGACGACCATACCTTTCCCGTGTTGTGTGAGGTTTACTCTAAGCGTTTCCTTTCCCTTCCGTGGGATAAATAACGCACGGTGGCGACTCTTCTGTTCAGCCGGCGCCGATTTTCGCAGTAGCGACAGCTGGCGGCTCTGCTGAGGATCCAACGTCCCCTGGCTGCTAAGGACTGCGATGGTTCTTATGCATTTGGGATCCAACGTCCCTTAAGAGAGTCAATCCTAACGCTTGTTTTCCCGTCGAGGATTTTGTATGGATTTATATTTCTGACCTTTATTTTCAGCATTATGTATATTGATTATTATTGCTGTATTGGGGTGTGATGGGTGGTTCTATGATTGAGAGATAAGCCGGACCTGGGCTTGAGTGCACCTAGAATTAGAGTAGAAAGTAGTGGGCGCGTGCCGGCTTTGCTTGCATTAGTGTCTCATGAAATCTACACTCGGACGAGGTTCTTCTGGTTGGCTTCTTTTTCTACCCTTTGGGTCGAAGGGGTTGTTGGTCAGCTGAATTGTCGACTCCGGGAACCGATCATTTGGAAGTTAGCTAAGTGAGGCCTCTTCAGGGTTTGATGATGTCACTCCTTCTGGGAATCGTGTCATCAACCCTAAAAGTCTGTGACACCGACGACCGCATAGGATGCCATACCTTTGTCAGTTACTAGGACATCCACCTGTGAGAGGGTTTGGGGTTATGCAGGTAACTAGACCTTCAGACTACCGGTTATTTCTTGATCAGAGATCCTGGGTATTTATGGAGAGTTCTGAGGTCTGTCAGAGACCAGTTGGAGAGTTCTGAGGTCTGTCAGAGACCAGTTGGAGAGTTCTGAGGTCTGCCAGAGACCAGTTGGAGTTATGGTTTGAGGTCTGTCAGAGACCATTGTTGGAGCTTTATTTTAGGTCTATCTGAGACCATGGTTTGAGGACTTCTATAGAGTCTATCTGAGACTTCTTGATATGGTTCAGGCTATTCAGCTATGGCAGTTGGTCCCTGTTGCATGTTACTTGCATTGCATTGTTTGCATACTCATTATCATTGCATCCCATTAACGTGTGTCTGTGCTGCAGGTGCATTTGCATATCCTCCGATTCTAGTGCCCAGACTTCGGAGTATTGATTATGGCTGGTTTGAGGAAAACAGTTGCGTATAAGCTGCCTTCACCTGATATTACTTCTTTGCTTGGTCTGATATCTCTTGCTGATGAGGAGGTTAGGAGAAGCTTCAGAATGAGTCACGGGAGATTACTGAGATTAGTCTGCAAGCCCACAGCTGATGAGATGAATGGGCTGTACACGCTGATGCAATTCTATGACCCGGCATTGCGATGTTTCACGTTTACTGACTTCATTCTAGGGCCTACCATTGAAGAGTATGTGGAGTTTACTGAGTTACCCGTGCAGAACAAGGTTCCCTTTATTCACTCTGCTGCTGAGCCCAGGTTGGAGGACTTAGCCAAAGCCTTGCATATGGACGCCGCAGAACTGTTAGTGACTTCTTGGCTTGGGATTTCAGGTTTCTCTCTTGATTTCTTGGTTGGCAAAGCCCAGGAGTATGCCAAAAGCGGATGTTGGGTGGTTTTCAACGCTATTTTGGCTCTATGCATTTATGGAATTGTGTTGTTTCCTAACTTGCCCAATTTCGTAGACTTGGACGCTTTCCATCTATTTGCTGCCGGCAATCCAGTGCCAACATTGATCGGAGACTTCTACCACTCCTTGCACTACAAGAATGAAAACAGAAGGGGAAAGATGGTTTACTGTTGTGCGCCTTTGCTGAATATGTGGTTCAAGAGTCATCTTTCCATGAAGGGATCTTTTGCGGAGAGTGCAACCACCGCTAGCTGGTCAGAGCGCCTGATGAGGCTATCTTCCGAAGACGTTGAGTGGTTTGATCGAGACCTGCTAGGGGCTGAGCTTATATTTAGTTGTTCTGGGTACCCTAATGTGTCGTTGATAGGAAGAAAATGGTGTATCAACTACAACCCATCGCTGTTGGTCCGTCAGTTCGGATATGCGCTGAAGAACCCACCGAAGGAGGAAGAAGTACAGGAATCTCTGTACTTCACCGGCGATTTAAGTAGAGAGTTATTGGCCAAGCTGCAGCATGCCTGGACGCGTATTAACCGAAGAGGGAAGCCGTTGTTAGGGAAGAATGACTGTCAGGCTTATGCACCTTACAGAGCTTGGATCCAGGAGAGAGCGAGTCAGTTGCGGATGCCATTTCCAGATGCACCAACCCTTGTTCCTATTCCGGTAGCAGAGCCAACTACTGTTTCTAGGGAAGCCTACGAGCAAGTTGTGAAAGAAAAAGAAGCCTTGATGAAGATCAACGAAGGGTTAGAGCAGGAGCTAGCCCAGATACGCAGCGAGAAAAACAAGGTCGTGCATGCTTTCCAACAGCAGATTGAGCTAATGAACAGATTAGGGGCTGAGTTGACTGAGGAGAGGAAGAAGCGCGAACGTCTGGGGCAAGAGTTCAGAAGCTCCCATGACATGCTCGAATCAAAAAAGAAAGCGCTCGACGCAGCACACCGAGAAATCTCTTCTTGCAATAAGACTTGGAATGCCACGCTGACCAACAATAAGAAGAGGGAAGATAAGTTGAAGCAGCAAATTTCCGACCTCGAAGAGCAGTTGAAGTCCAGCATCAAGAAGTGTGAAGAAGAAGTGATGACCCGGTATAGTCTCCAGAACACACTGAACAAGGCCATCAAAGGCAGAGATGAAGCTGTGTCTCAGAAGCGTAAACTAGAAGATCGCTTCGGAGAAGGGGCATGGGATGAAACTGCTGAAGACGTGCGACATGTGCTTAAGAGAAGAAACCAACTTGTTGAAGGGCTGCTTGCTCGACCAAGTCATCCGGAGACCAAGAAGTTGATAGAAGAATACCAGACTTATGGGAGTGTTTGATCATTTCATGTAGTAACTTGTATGCTTTATTTGCATAGTGCTGACCATCACCAGGATTGTTGGTTGAGGTCATGCCTTCTTATTGTGCTCTCAGTGATATTGTATTTTGGGCTTATTGGTTTCTCCGTAATATATGAGGCTTTCTGTGATTCAACTCCGATCTTTGTATTGCTAGCACTGTCACTGCACCGGCACCTTCACACTAGAATCGGGGAATGAATTTCCCTAATGCACAGACACACATTGCATTGCATTCATATTCATACTGCATTACAGGTAATCTTTGGATGGTGTCTTATTTCCTGCTCTGCACCAGGTACTTTCCAGGATTGCAGATCAGCACCCGCACCGCTATTCCACTCGCTCCAACTGTCGAAGAATCATGGATCAAATGCAGAACGAGATGCAAGATGTGCGCGAGAAGCTAGCTCTCTTTATGCAGACCATGGAAGCTATTGCAAAAGGTCAGGAGAATTTGCAAGCCATGGTACAACCTCTGTTGGTCAGAAACGCCGGTCACGATAACGAGGATCATCAGTCGGTGCGAGTCGATACTGTTCATGGAGATGGCACTCCCACGCCAGTGGCTCCGCCTGTAGTCAATATACCTGCTGCTAATGTTAACAACGCTACCGCTGCTGGGAACGGTAACGTCGGAGTTGGGAACGAGACTGCTGTCCATAACGTTGGGCTTGGTGATGTCAACTTGGGTGATAATATGGGAGGCAACGGCTTTGGCAATGCTGGATTCGGGTTCAACGATCAGGGATTCGATAACGCTGGGAAATATGGTTTCAATGCTCAAGGCTTTGGGCAAGATGGTTATGGTGTGGCCAATCAGGGCTACGGAGGTTTCGGAAATGGAAACGGCGCTGGGTTAATGGCTTTTGGGCCTGCTGGAGGTGTTCAAGGGTATGGCAACAGAGGCCGAGGCCCAGTGATGAATCAAATTAGAGCTGGCCGCAATAATGAATATGAGGGGTATGGAGCTGGGAATGGTATGTGGCAAGAAGATCAGCAGGAGGACGCCTTCTCCGGCGGAGGCTTCGAAGGGCCGATGGATAACTCCCAGAAGATCAGAATGCTAGAAGAGCAGATGAGGGGGGTCCTGAACCAAAGTGTTGTGGGCTTGGACATGGCAACAATGGGTCTGGTACCTGGCTTGAGGGTGCCAATCAAATTCAAAGCTCCTACGTTTGATAAGTATAAAGGGGACACCTGTCCGAAAGTGCATGTGCGAGCTTATTACAGAAAGATGTCTGCGTACTCAACTGATGAGAGAATGCTAATGCATTTCTTTCAAGATAGTCTGTCGGGCCCTTCCTTAGAGTGGTACATGGGGTTGGAACCAACTAATATAAAGACATGGAAGCAATTGGCAGAGGCATTTGTAGCTCACTACAAGTATAACAGCGACTTGGCGCCCAATCGGGTCCAATTGACAGGGCTGTCCCAGAAGAAGGGTGAGAGCTTTAAAGAGTACGCGCAAAGGTGGCGCGATATGGCTTCCAGAGTCCGTCCTCCTTTAGAAGACAAGGAAATGAATGATATGTTTATCGGAACCTTCACAGGCATGTTTTATGACAAGTTGTTTCACACATCTTTGGCCAGCTTCTCAGACTTAATTCTGATGGGAGAAAAGATTGAAAACAACATTAAGCAAGGCAGGTTCCAGGCTGAGGAATCAACTGCATCTGGCAGTAATAGGAAGGCTTTTGGTGGGCGCCGTCAGGGCGAGGCAAGCGCAGTATTTGGAGGCCGAGGCCGAGGCCGAGGCAGGGGTCGAAACCAATATCATCAGCCACATCAGGTGGCGAGTGTTACTATTCCATATCAACAACAACCGTTTCAGCAGCAGCCAATGCAACAACAGCAGCAGCAGCAGCAGCCACAGCAGGGGGCACAGCAGGCTCAGCGAAGATTCCAGGGTGGTAAACCAAGAAGAGTGTTTGAGAAGCCTCCCTCAATGTATGCTGATTTGTTGCAGACATTGTTGGGTTTGAACCTGGTAGAGAAGAGAACTCTGGCACCTATAACGGGAACTCCTCCGTATGGTTATGATGCAAGCAGGCATTGTGAGTTTCACTCTGGGGCTCCGGGCCACGATGTAGAGGGTTGCCATGCTTTTAAGCACGTTGTGCAGGATCTTTTGGACAATAAGGCTATCAATTTCGGAACGGCAGGTCCGAATATAGTGCAGAAACCCATGCCTAATCATGGGGCAAACGCCATTCTGACTGAGGAAGGGTTGAATCTGATTATGAATGTCGATGATTTAAAGACGCCGCTGAGCGAGATAAAAAGTAGATTGTTGCAAGGGGGTGTTTATCCAGGATGTGACGAGTATTGCTTAGAATGCTGGACCCTAGCTAGGGGGTGTGATGATTTGAGGAAAGGCATTCAGGCTTCAATTGATGGAGGTACATTGCAGTTTGGCCGAGCAGCAACTGAAGAGCCTGCAGGGGCAGTAGCAGATGATCAGAGTGATGTGGCCACTGTAACGATTCCTCGGAAGACAATCACTATTGCAGCACCGGTCCAGCGACCACCGATCACCATAACTAAGGCCGGGCCGATCCCGTACGAGAACACAAAAGCAGTCCCATGGTCATATGGGTTGGAGGTGTATTGTGACGGGATAAAGATTAATGTTAATAAACAGCTAGCCGAGACTGTAGAGAATGTGGTTGGTTCAGGAGGTATGACAAGGAGTGGTAGGATCTTTATATCACCTGAGGTGGAGGCCGAAAGACTAGCGAAAGGAAAGGGGAAGATGGTCGAGAATGTCCCAGTGCAAGCAAGCGAAAAAGCATCAGCATCAAAGGATGTAGAAGAGTTCATGCGCTTAATTCGAAAAAGTGATTATAAGATTGTGGAGCATCTGCAGCAGACGCCCTCCAAGATATCTATCTTGTCATTGCTCTTGTGTTCTGAAGCCCACAGAAATGCTTTGTTGAAAGTCCTGGATACTTCCTTCGTACCCCAAGACGTCTCCGTGAATCAGCTGGAAGGAGTGTTGGCACATGTGAACGCCGGCCATAGCTTGGGCTTTACCGACTTCGATTTGACCCCGAAAGGGAGAGATCATAATATGGCGCTGCACATATCTGTCGAATGTAGAGGATCAGTAATGTCGAATGTATTGGTCGACACCGGATCGTCTTTGAATGTGCTGCCCAAGAAGGAGATGATGAAGCTAGATGTCAGAGGAATCCTGTGCACGCCCAGTGACTTGGTAGTCAGAGCATTTGATGGCACATGAAGAACAGTCTTTGGATCGATAACATTGCCTCTACAGGTGGGGCCGGAGGTATTTGCGACCGAATTTTATATCATGGATATACAGCCCGCATATAGCTGCCTGCTCGGAAGACCCTGGATTCATGGGGCTGGGGCGGTCACGTCTACCCTGCATCAGAAGTTGAAATATATGGTCGGAGACAGCGTAGTCACCGTATGCGGAGAAGAAGACATCCTGGTCAGCCACCTGTCGTCATTTAAATATGTGGAGGTCGACGGAGAGATCCACGAAACACCCTGCCAGGCATTTGAAGGGTTGCGTATCAAGGACAAAGGTCCCGAGCCGAGCAAAGTGTCAGAGATAGCCATCTCGTCGTATAAAGAAGCTCAAGCTCTGGTGGAGGCAGGAGAAGCAAAGGGCTGGGGCAAAGTGCTGGATATTCCTGTAAAGATGGACCGGTTCGGGCTGGGATACCAACCGTCATCGTCAGCACCTACTGTGGGGCCACCCCGTTTCAGAGGGCCAATAACCATCTCTGCTAGAGGAGTATGTCACGAAACCATCAATGCCGCTTCGGAGTCTGACGAAGGAGACAGCGACTGTGATATGGATGCCTGGATTCAGCCAAGCACGCCAGGACAGGGACTGTGCAACTGGTCTATTCAGGAGCTTGTTCCTGTGACTCTTAAATAGTAATGCTTTGCTTTATTAATTGTTGAATAATCTGATGTCTTGCCTGAGGCATCGTGATTTGCTTAGGATTGTGTTGTTATGAACATTGCGTGTTAATCATTAAATAAATGGCATTTTTTTCATGTGCAAATACTGTAATCTCTGTCTTTCTTGTTTTGCATTAAAATGGCAACGTGGTTATTCGCTTTATACGCATTTTGAAGCACTTAACCATTCCTTTTGCAGGATAACATTTTCAGATGACATCCTTGAACCACCTATGACTCGTCCCGACTTTGAGCACCCGGTATTTCAGGCCGAAGAAGAGGTTGTCGAAGATAACGACGTTCCTGAAGAACTGTCTTGGTTGGTGAAGCAAGAGGAAAGAGTCATTCTGCCTCACGAAGAGGTCATCGAAATTATCAACTTGGGGTCGGAAGGGGTTGAGAAGAATATTCGTATCGGAGCCGCGCTGCAGAGCGATATCAAGCGAAGACTGGTTGAAATGCTCAGAGAGTATAGTGATGTATTCGCTTGGTCGTATGAAGATATGCCAGGGCTCGATACAGATATGGTTGTGCACCGTCTGCCATTGAAAGAAGAATGCCCGCCGGTCAAACAAAAGCTTCGCAGAACTCGACCAGATATGGCAGTGAAGATCAAAGAGGAAGTTCAAAAACAGTGGGATGCTGGTTTCTTGGCTGTGACAAAATATCCCTCATGGGTTGCTAACATCGTACCAGTGCCAAAGAAAGATGGCAAGGTTCGGATGTGCGTGGATTATAGGGATTTGAATAAAGCAAGCCCGAAGGACGATTTTCCACTTCCTCATATCGACGTGCTAGTTGATAATACCGCTCAATACTCCGTATTCTCCTTCATGGATGGTTTCTCAGGCTATAATCAAATTAAAATGGCGCCAGAGGATATGGAGAAGACTACTTTCATAACGCCTTGGGGAACATTTTGTTACAAAGTGATGCCCTTTGGCTTGAAGAATGCTGGGGCAACATATCAGCGTGCGATAACGACTCTTTTTCATGATATGATGCATAAAGAGATCGAAGTTTATGTTGACGATATGATTGCCAAATCCCAGACAGAGGAAGAGCATCTGGTGAATCTGCTGAAGTTATTTAAAAGGCTTAGGAAGTTCAGGCTGAGACTGAACCCTAACAAATGCACCTTCTGGGTGAGATCGGGTAAGCTGGTGGGGTTTATCGTAAGCGAAAGAGGAATAGAGGTCGATCCTGCTAAAATAAAAGTGATACAAGAAATGCCGACGCCTAAAACAGAGAAAGAGGTGCGCGGGTTTTTAGGGAGGTTGAACTATATCGTCCGGTTCATATCTCATCTAACGGCCACGTGTGAACCATTATTCAAGCTGTTGAAGAAAGATCAAGCTGTAACGTGGAACGAAAATTGTCAAAAGGCGTTCGATAAAATAAAGCAGTATTTGCAGGAGCCTCCTATTTTGATACCCCCAGTGGCAGGTAGACCCTTGATTATGTATTTGACAGTTCTTGAGGGAAGCATGGGTTGTGTTCTCGGTCAGCACGACGAGACAGGAAGAAAAGAGCATGCGATCTACTACTTGAGCAAGAAATTTACAGATTGTGAATCTCGATACTCAATGCTTGAGAAAACTTGTTGCGCGCTAGCCTGGGCCGCCAAGCGTTTGAGGCAATACATGCTGAATCATACAACCATGCTCATCTCGAAGATGGATCCTATCAAATATGTATTCGAAAAGAAGGCGTTGTCAGGGAGGATTGCCCGTTGGCAGATGGTCTTGACTGAATATGACATCCAATACGTCTTGCAAAAGGCTATAAAGGGGAGTGTGCTGTCTGAGTACTTGGCTGAGCAGCCTATTGAAGATTACCAATCAATGAGGTTTGATTTTCCTGACGAGGATATCATGTACCTAAAGATGAAAGATTATGAAGAGCCGTTGCCAGACGAAGGGCCAGAGTTGGGTTCCAAATGGAAGATGATATTTGACGGAGCTGTGAATGCTTACGGTAGCGGAATAGGGGCAATCATCACTACGCCACACGGGTCGCACATCCCGTTTACTGCCCGATTGACCTTTGCCGTTACCAACAATGAGGCTGAATACGAAGCTTGTATAATGGGGCTTGAAGAAGCCATTGATTTGCGAATCAAGAATTTAGACGTATACGGAGACTCAGCTCTGGTGGTGAATCAGATAAAAGGGGAATGGGAGACACGTCAGCCCAATTTGATACATTACATGAACTATGCAAGGAGATTGTTGCCTTTCTTCGACAAGGTTGAATTGCATCACGTACCGCGGGCAGAGAATCAAATGGCTGACGCCCTGGCCACTTTGTCTTCCATGTACAAAGTCAACTTCTGGAACGAGGCTCCCCGAATCATTATCTCTCGGCTTGACAGACCAACTTTCGTATTTGCTATTGATGAAGCATCTGACGACAAGCCGTGGTATTTTGACATCCTTAATTTCCTGAAGAATAAAGAGTATCCGACTGGGGCATCCAGTCAAGATCAGAAGACTCTCAGGAGATTAGCGGGTAATTTCTATTTGAATCCGGATGGCGTCTTATACAGAAGAAACCACGATTTGGTGCTGTTGCGTTGTGTAGACGAGAAAGAGGCGAAGCTGCTCATGGAGGAAATACACGAAGGTACCTTTGGTACGCATGCTGGTGGGCATGCTATGACGAGAAAGCTGCTGAGGGCAGGTTATTTTTGGCTGACTATGGAAACTGATTGTTTCAAGTTTGCGAGGAAGTGCCACAAGTGCCAAATCTATGCTGATAAGATCCATGTGCCTCCGAGTCCTCTGAATGTAATGTCATCACCATGGCCATTCTCGATGTGGGGAATCGATATGATTGGAAAGATCGAGCCGACAGCTTCTAACGGGCACAGGTTCATTCTAGTAGCGATCGATTATTTCACCAAGTGGGTGGAAGCGGCGTCGTACGCAAATGTAACGAAGCAAATGGTGGCCAAATTCATCAAGAGAGATATCATTTGCCGATATGGGATTCCCGAGTGGATAATCACGGACAACGGTTCAAACCTGAACAACAAAATGATGAAGGAGCTCTGTCAGAATTTCAAGATTGAACATCACAACTCCTCCCCTTACCGACCCAAAATGAATGGCGCTGTCGAGGCGGCCAATAAGAATATCAAGAAGATCGTTCAGAAAATGGTGGTGACCTATAAGGATTGGCATGAGATGCTACCTTTCGCTTTGCACGGTTATCGTACGACGGTACACACATCAACCGGGGCAACCCCGTTCTCGTTAGTATACGGAATGGAAGCGGTATTACCATTGGAAGTTGAGATCCCTTCTCTGAGGGTATTGCGAGACGTTCAGCTAGACGAGGCAGAATGGGTGAAAGACAGGTTGAATCAACTGAGTTTGATGGATGAGAAGAGGCTAGCTTCTCTAGCATACGGTCGTTTGTACCAGAGCCGAATGAAGAAAGCATATGATAAGAAGATACATCCGCGGAGGTTTCAGACGGGCGACCTTGTGCTGAAAAGGATTCTCCCACCGCAAGCAGATCACAGGGGCAAGTGGACCCCCAATTACGAAGGGCCATACGTTGTCAGGAAAGTCTTTTCAGGAGGAGCGTTGTTGTTATCCACTATGGACGGTGAAGACTTCACGTCGCCTGTGAATTCGGACGCAGTTAAAAAATACTTTGCTTAAAATTGACCCGTTGGACAGGAAAAAGAGAGTCCAGGCAAAAATGGGGCATCCTGGCGAACCAAAAACAGAATGAAAGGTTCGGGCAAAAGTTAGGGATAAAATGAAAAAATGTACACCCACGAAGTTGAAAACCTACACTGGGCGGCTTCGGCAAAAAAGGGTATCCCGGTGAACTGAAAACCCGTAAAGGGCGGTTCACGCAAAAGTTAGGGATGTGAAAAGCAAATGACTGCGGTCCGAATTTGGTATTACAATGAGCATCAGTGCGGGAGTATATGAGGGGTCGATTATCAGATACAATCTCGGCGGAAGTGTGAATACCGGGAAAGCATTAGAGTCGGGCGAGTCATAGGAGGATCAGTTCGTGGTGTTCGTCTGCATCCCGTTGCCGACATGTGTACAAATCTAATTTGTCAATATATTTATGCTTCTTGTGCATACTTGTATATTTGCTTTGCGTAGCTTCCTCTTTTCAGGAGTTACATCCCGTGTACAAAAACTTCCGCCCATTCAGGGGCCCAATCAATAAAATTGTTATTCAGTACTTGATGATGGTTCTTTACTGTTTTGTGCATGATAAAGCGCCTGAGTTTACTGAAACTAGCACGTGTATAACATCACTGGCCCTTGCCTACAATTGCTAAAGCTTTGAATTAACTGAAAATAACGTCATTAACCTGAATCGATGTGGTTGTATAGGCTTGTCTTGTCTTGTTTGTGTTGTTGCAGATTTCATAACCGTACGAGGAAGATGATCAAAAGATTGCGGTAACAAAAGACTCGACCCCCACGCAGGTCATGCATGCTCTTCCTGAAGAAGGATAGAATTCCCCAGCTAGTCGTAGCTTATCCAAAGGATATTCTCCAGCAAAATCATTTATCCTCAACAGAATTGACGATTCCAAGATTGTAAGGCTGTATCCAGATAGTGTATCTCAAGCAGAGGGGGTTTAATCGCAGAAGATTAATGTTCGTGAGCTGTATTCGGACAGTTCACTTTCCCCGCAGGGTCATTTACTCTCCCCCAGCGGAGCCAGTTGATTTTCCCCGAGAGAATCATCTTGTCCCTAGCGGAGTTCTCTTTTCAGCAAAGGCATTCCTCCCAGTGGAACTCGAAGATTAAGACTCTCCCCGGCCGAGTTGGTGGTGCGCCCAGGCATTTATTTTATCAAAATACCGTGTGATATCCGTTCACTTTCCAGCAGAAGTCCAATCATACCAAGCGCATCCGCTATTTTCCAGCAGAGTTGTATTCCCCCAGCAGGGTGTTACTTCAACGAGGTGTTTGGTTTCAGTTCCCCATTTCCCAGCTGAGTTGACTTCACTCTCCCAGCATTTATTTTGCTGGAATAATTCTGTAGCATCTGGCTATCCCCAATGGAGTTGGCATTATCTTCAGCATTTATTTTGCTGAAGCAGTTCCTGTATCTCAGTAGTTCGGGTCTGCATTTGCGTTGGCATATGGTGTCATATTTGCATATAGTGTCATACTTGCATTCACCGAAGGAAAAAGCGTAGCATTCCCATGTCGATTGGAGCATTGCGTCATTGTCAAACATATGCATTTTGAAACATGAACCAGGTTGGCTAACCGTTTGTTTCAAGTATTGTTTCTCTTGCAGGTAGAGAGAGCCCTCGCTCAGGTGAATCAATAAACATTCGAAGTCTCGGCATGAGACATTCAACGAAGTGTCAGCTTTGGCGCTACTCCCCACGGAGTCAGCAGGATAAGTTTCTCTTTGTCCCCAAGTAGAGTTACTTATTTCCCCGCCAGGGTTTCTTGTTGAAGTTTCTCTAGTCCGACCAGCAGATTGTTTCCTTCAAAGTTGTTGTTACATCAGCATTAAAAGGTTTCATGAATCAGAATTTCAGAGGCCACCGCCGGGTATCAGGGCAGGCGTCCAGTAGTTTGATTTCCAAATATCCCCAGTAGAGTCCGCTTCAAAATCGCTGTCACGTCAGTGCTAAGAAGTTTTGAGGGATGAGTCCTGACGTGGACGAAATTGGTTACTCTTCGTGTTGGTGTCCTGACGTGGACCATTTATTTCCAGCAGATAGCTTTATTCGTAATGTTGAAATGTGCGTCCTGACATGGACAAGTTTGTAGTTCTTTGTGATGACAGGATACGAGAGTCCTGACGCGGACAAAGTTATCCTTCTTCGTGTTGTTGGCCAAGTATGAGTCCTGACGTAGACAAGTTTTATTTTCTCAGCAGAGGAGATGTGAGTCCTGACGTGGACAAGTTTTATTTCCCCAGCGGGTCGAAGATGCCTGAGTCCTGACGTGGACAAATCAAGACGAAACGTGGGTCCTGACGTGGACGAGTTTATTCCTTTCGTGGAAAGAGAAGTGTTATTCCTAACGTGGAAATGTTATTCCTAACGTGGAAAGAATGTTATTCCTAACGTGGAAATGTATTTCCTAACGTGGAAATGTTATTCCTAACGTGGAAATGTTATTCCTAACGTGGAAATGTTATTCCCAACGTGGACAAGTTATTCCTTACATGGAAAGAAGTTGTATTCCTTACGCGGAAAAATGAGATCCCTAACATGGAAAGGGTGTTCCTTACGTGGACAGATTCAGAAAAGAAGTTGATTTCCTTACGTGGAAAGATGTGATTCCTGACGTGGAAAAGCAATGTATTCCTGACGTGGAAGAGTTTAGTCCTGACGTGGACAGATGCAGAAGAGATGATTCCTTACGCGGACGGTGTTTTTCCTAACGGGGAAGAGTTTATTCCTAACGTGGACGATTTATTTCTGATGAAATGTAGACGAATTAGCCACAGCGAAGTTGCCGAGATTTTTCAGGATGGACGGCATGTGGAGTCCTAATGTGGACAAGTTTAGTTGAGGTTTCTTTGTATTGACAAAACAGGAGTCCTAACGTGGACAAGGTTTTGATGGTGGAATCTTTTTCAGGACGATGAAAATAATCCCCAGTACATCGCTAACAGAGCAGTGGGTTACCGTAACACCCAGATCCAGGCAGTGGATGTCGTTCCCCAAACAATGGCGCAGTTTATTTCTGCGGTTGGCAGATTTCCGGGTTCTTAGTATTCAACCGTCTCGTACCGCGAATGTTTGAAGGCCGTTCGCTCTTCACCCAATCGGGTCCAAGTCGCTTGAATAGGGGCAGCTGTTGCACCCTAAAATTTGCTCAACCTTATTCACTTGGTTTATGTTTCAATATCATTAGCATTTGCATCTAGAGTCATGTACATAGTCTAATCATCTGCATATCATAAGCATAGCAAGTCATCCCGCAGGGGACCAATCATTATTCTCATCTATATGAGCCTATCAAGAGGTTATTATCCTGATTCAATCTCATTCAAGTCATCAGAAAAGAATTGGAAAGCTATCAAGTCAATGGATCAAGCAAGTGCATCCATCTCTTATCTGAGGGTATCTGGGGATCATCAAAAGAATGGTGAGCTGTGAATTGAAGGCATGGAGAGTATCTAGACATCTTGGAGGACTTAGAAAGTCATTTGGAGAAGGAGACAAGTCATTGGTATGATCACAAGAACTGCAGTTGAAGACAGTCAACTAGGGTTTCATCTGGGGTCAACTCTAGGTCAACTCTAAGTCAAATGACTGATTGAAAGGCATTAAGGGCTATTGGAGACATGTGGGGTTCATCATTTGACATATAGAGAAGGATATGTTGTTATGCTAAGAAGAAATCAATAGAAATCAAGGAGAAGAGGAGTTTCTAAATTAGGGTTTCTGTGTAAAATCCCCTAATTTAGGTCAAATTTCCAAGCAAGATAAGTCAAAATGCAAGCTTCAAATGGATCCTTGGCCAACATGGAACTTGTATAGGATCTCAAGACCTTTAATTTGAGTGGTGGAAGACATAAAGGAGATTTATATAACTCAATTTATGGTCCTTGCAAGTTACAGGTCATCTGAGGTATCTGAAATTTTGTCTGTGAAAGTGGCTTGACTTCCAAGCAATTTTTACCCCTCAAGGAGATTTCAAATGAATTTCTGGTCAACATAAGAGTTGTTCCTCATTGTCTTAGATTTCTAGAATGGTATAGTATGCCTTCATATGATTTGTGGAACTCTACTTATGGTCTTGGAAAGCAAAGGGTATTTTGGTCATTTGAGAATTACAGGTCATTTCAAGCCTATGCCCAAAACTCATACAAGGAAGCTTCAAATGGAAAACTTTAAAACATCAAACTTGTTCCAAATGACATTTTGAGTCTAGAAAAGTGACCATGAGAGATTGGAAAGATTCATAGCACAAGGTTTCAAAATTGTTGGATTTAATGAATAAAAATGGACTTAAAAATGAGATTTTTCATATTTTGGCCAAATGGGGCAAAATTATAGGTCATTTTGAATGGAAAGATCATTTTGAGAACATTGGCTAAAGTAGAATTTTGAGCTTGGTTCACATTTTGGGAGTAATTCAAGGTTACTTATCATGGAAGAAACATAAGCCAAATCCAAGGGAAATCACACAAGGGAAGTTTCTCCAAGTTTCTAGGAGGTTCTATTCTCATGTATATATTGATATGAGAGGGTTCATGCCATGGTTGGTGATTCATATTGATCAAAACACAAGTTTCATACCAACTTTCCATTTTTGCAAAAGCTTCTCAAACTACCTCAAATCTTCACCAATCTTCACCATTCTTGATCTGATCTTCATCCTCATCATTCCTAGATCACAATTCTCACAAGCATTTGGTAGATTGGAGCAGAACTCGTGCCACACACTTCCATCATCCAAGAAGCAAGAAACTTGGAATTGCAAGATCCAAGAGGTGTGAGTCCAATTCATTGCATACAGAAGTCAAGAACAAGCTCACTGATCAAGTTCAGACCATTACAAGCATCAAATCCAAGGAGTTCCATAGCTGTTTTCACCATTTTGCACCAGGTTAGTTCCTCTTCGAATTGACTGAATTAGGTAGAATCGTAGTGAATCATTAGGTTAGAATGGTTAGGTATAGTTAGGTGCTTGATTTTGGTGAGTTTGGAGAAGTTTCATGGAGTTTGATCATGGAGTGCATAAACTGTTGGAGCTTGTAACTCATAGGATAATGCATGATAATCTTGGATCCTTAGCTCAGATTGATCAGCATAAGGTGTAGAATAGGTTAGGGTAAAGATTGGAGAGAATTGAGATGGTTGATGACAGGTGATATTGATGGATTCAGAATGTTACACTCATCGAGTTTGATTATTGGTTGAGTTTTAGAAAGAATTATGGACATGGCTGTGTAGAGGGGAAGAGGTAGAGCATTTTTGGTTTTGGAAGCGTGTGATTTCATGGAAGAATGAAGGAGAACAGAACAATGGAAGGTGCTTGCATGGTTAGGGTTTTTCAGAGTTAGGGTTTGGCTCAAGGTTGAAGACAACGTTTGAACCACACGATTGCTTGTTTGACCTTGACTTTGGGACTGATCCAATGGCCCTGATTTAAAATGAAAAACGGAGGGAGAGACTCAAACGCATCGTTTCATTAATGTTTCCAGGATGGGCTTTGGATATCCTTGCTAATAGCACCCTCCCCAATCAGGCCCAATGTGAAATGAACTAGTTTAATTGCTTTTTACACCGTTCAGAGTTTTTTTAATTTTTATTATATTTTATGTTTGAACTGGGCCCAGACGCGCTTGCTATGCGCGCCCCCCAGTCTGGGCCCATCTCTTAATTTCAACTGATTCCAGTTGCTTGCTGCACCCCTTTCTCAATTAATTCATTTTATTTTTCTTAATTCATTCCATTTCTTTGGAAATTCATAAAAAATAGAAAAATGCATGATTTTAATTGATTCTTTTTGCATATTATTCATACTTTTGTCAAGAAAAATATCACATAAAAAATTTAATATTTCATTTTATTTTTATATTTTTGGCATATTTTCCTTTTAATTAGGTGTAAATAATATTTTGTTGAGTAGATGAACTTGTTAATTTTTGTTCTAATAGTTGCTTTAATATTTTTCACCCATTCTTTTTAGGTTGATTAGTAGATAAGATTAGCTTGTGTATACAATTTAGTTCCCATTTTTAGGACTTAATTTTAGGTGATTAGTTTAGGTGAGAACAACATGAACAAAATTAGGGTTTAAGTGATGACTTAGGAGAATTGAATCATTTCCCTTAGGACTTAGAGATTGAATATTTTAGCTATGGGACTATAGGGACTATGGGTAGTTATTAGATCCCTTAGAAATCACTAGGATTCCCCTACTGCTATTGGTATATTACTATCTGTATTTGTTTGATTGGTGTGGTGTGCCCTTTGGGGATTATTGTTTGTCTGTGTGGGTATTGGGATTGTCTGGGGATTGGGAGAGCTGAAGCTTGTGATGATGAAGCCATTGGAGATCCAGAGCTTGAAGACCAACTTCCAGAGTTGAAGAGGAGATTCCTGCTAGCAGCTGTTGAGGAGACTAGGGTTTAGGAGCTAGGCAGAGCTCTAAATTAGAAAGCTTGTTTCTCAAACATGGATTGCCTTGTCTGCATCCATCCTTTCTCTATGATTCAAAGTCTCTTTCAAATATCCACCTCCTTCCTTTGGAAGGATCAGTGAATGTATTTGAAAGATAGAACTTTTGAGGGAAAATTGTCTATACAATGTTAACAGTTAATGAACCACCCTTGGTAGGTAATTGACTGTCTAACATTCATTCACTTCATCTTGTTGACTGATATTCATCCTGGAGATTGAGACTTGAAGAAAAGCCATTGTAGATTGAAGACTGATAATCAAGACCTTGCTGGAAGGCTGTGGAGATGGAGATTGATGCTTGCCTGAAGCTTGTAGCTGTTTGGAGATGACTTGAAGCCAGATGTTGATGCAGAGCTGCTGTGGCTGTTTATTTTTCTGCTATTATTCATTCTTGATGTATTGATTGGTTTTCTGGGCTGTATTGTTTGCTGTTTAACCTGTTGGGTTGAAAGTGAAGTCTGTTCACTTTTGCCTATTGTTTTCTAGGTTCGAGGTTGAGTGGGACTCCCTTGCCTCGCTTGTACTGTTGCATCCATGCATTTTACTGTTTTATTATATCTGCTATTGTTTTTGTTTCCGTCTATTCCCTTAGGATCTCTGTTTCTCTCTGTGCAAGAGAGGAGCATGATAGACATTAGGTCTTAACCCATGCATGATAACATTAGGTTAGTTTGATTCCCTTTTCAACCGTAGGTTAGAGTTCTGTCTCTTCTTTCTCAAAACAAACAGAAAAACACTATAATATTTCAAACACAATAAAAGACACTTCTTCCGTAAAAGAATGTGAACTCATCAAGACGTCATTTTTGTCCGCTTGGACTGTTAATCATGAAAACATTTTTCAGAAGGAATAAAATCAATCAAGACAAGCTTGTGTCGTACGTGGCCCGAACTACGTTTGCTCTGATCTTTCATGCTGTATGAAAGTACGTAGGCATAGGATGCGATATCCTAGCGAGCAACCTTCCCCTCCTTTCCCGTAGGTAGGCGAACTACGTTAACTCTGATTTCTCGTTCCAGACGGGAATACGTAGGCATAAAGTGCGATACTTTGCCGAGTCATTTTCTTTTCTTTTTAACCCTTAACCTTTAGTGTAGATAGAATAACAATCCATACCCGAAAACAAGCGTGGATCCCATCGAGTACGACGGACGTGAGGGGTGCTAATACCTTCCCCTTGCGTAACCGACTCCCGAACCCAGGTTTTGGTTGCGACGACCATACCTTTCCCGTGTTGTGCGAGGTTTACTCTGAGCATTTCCTTTCCCTTCCGTGGGATAAATAACGCACGGTGGCGACTCTTCTGTTCAGCCGGCGCCGATTTTCGCAGTAGCGACATGATGCAAAATATTTTTAGTATTTTTGTGTAAAAAAATTTGGATCAAAATGAATTAAAAATCATTTAAAATAAAATCAGAAAAGAAAAATAAAAATAAGATTAAATTTGAAAAAAGCGCCAACGACTAGCATGTGTGTCAAGCTGAGAGAGACTCGAATTAAAATTCACACGCAAATTGAACTTCATCTTCAACCTTGTTTTGATTTCTGTAAATCACAAACTAGGTGTTTTTAGCATGAATCAAGGAAGGATTAAACATCAACATCCATCATTGTCCATGTCTCTTTGCATCAGAGCCATTGATTGGATCTGAGCAAAGAGAATTTGCTCAAGAACACGAAGAGCCCTAGTTCTTCAAAGTAAAATTAAATGACTAATATGCAATATAAATTACAGGTAGTTAGGGGCTTTTCATTAGTGAGTCAAGACGAACACGCTGGTAACTTACTTGAAGTGTAATTTTACAGTTATCTACCTTTTCAGTTGAAACTTTCAAGATTCAGCAATGGTGAAAATGGAAGTCAGGTTTTAGAGAGCTCCAAAGCAATGCAATGGTTCATCTGCTTCAGAAGGTGCCGGTGAGTAATTTTGGGTAAAGAAACGAAGATAAAAGAGCTTGAATTAAAGAAATGGTTAACAATTTTTTTGAAGTATCGGGTTGAAATGGTTTCAGAGTTTCTTTAGCTATCCAAGCATGGAATCGAAGGAAAATGAGGCTGAAGGTGAGAAAAATACACAAGAAGGGAGGGGTTGAATTGTGTTTGCGAGACTCTTTTTCCTTCTGAACTAGAGTTCAGAATTTGATGATAAATGCAACAGAAAAATGTAACATAAGCAAATAAAAGCAGTAAAGAAAACATAACAGTTATCCTGGTTCCTATCCAACTGAGAGTACTCTAGTCCCTTTTCCATGCAAGATATTTTCACTATAATTAACTTGATTACAGCTACTTATACCCGTAAGTATAAGACTTTCCCTGCTCAGACCTATAGTCTAAGAATTCTTGCTAGATCAACACCAGATCAAGACTTCTCTACTTAAATCCTCAGATCCTAAGACTTCTTTTGCTTAAACCTGCCTAGTACAAGACTTCCTTTCTTAGACACTCTGCCTAAGACTTCTTTGTTAAGACCACTGTCCAAGGCTTCTCTTCTCATACCATTGTCCATGACTTCACTGCACAAGTCCACTTGGTTCAAGACTTCTGCTCATACCACTGTCCAAGACTTCTTTGCTCAAGTCAATGGTAAGAGACTTATATCTAAATTGGATGTTTAGAGAAGGAATAAATTACAACAACACTTGATTAACAATCAGACGTGTTCAAATATTGTACAACACACTTTACACAAATAATTCTTAAACTATACAATAATAAGAACATTTTAACATATTAGCCTCTCTTGAGCTGAAAGTAGTGTGTATGTATCTCAGTTGTAGTTGTAGCGTTATTTCTTAAATTGATCTTCCAATCTTCTGCTCCTTTTATAGCTAAATAAATATAGTCGTTGAAGTATTCACAACGGCTATAATCAAATCACATCTTCTAGTACATCTTCTTTTCCAAGAAGGTAGATGTTGGAACTCGTAGTCAAGGAAAAATCCAAAGAACAAAGTCTTTGTCCAGAGAACACTTCTATGAAACAAGTACAATACAATATTTAGAAGATAATGTCAACATATCTCGAGTCCCGTATTATTAGAGCTTGAGTTAACACTACTCAATTTCAGAGGCATCCATGGCACGCTTCTGATTCTAAAGTGTACTAGCAGTAACTTTCTAATCAGACTCTCTCACGAGTGTATAATCAAAACCATATAAAAGCTTCTTCTGTGTCAGAACTAGTTACATTAAATAAATACAATTCCGCACACACGAACCATATAGTTAGAAATCCTAATTGTTTTTTCAAATACTTTGTTATCATCAGAACTTTAGAGGATACACGATAAGAACCAATTTTTTTTATCAACAGAGGCCTCTATTTATAGGAAAAATGATGAGCAGCTTGTACGTGTGAAATCGGATAGAGAACGTATGAATAAACTTGGAATTTTCATCTTAGCAATCTATGTGAGAGTGAGGGTGAAATGCGTGAGTTTGGCATGAAACCTGGTTGTTTTACACTCTACTCTACACGTTTTGTAAGGACAAATAACTCTGCACATGTATTGGTGGTCCCAAGTGAAGATTTGGATGATTACAAGTTTCAAGTCATGCGTGAAATGCAGAGTCCACGACACCATGTTAAAGCTTAGGCCAAATGAAATCCACTAGTGCGTTTTGAAATGTTCTTAGTGCCAGATGATCTTCTCACGTTGAAGAATAAAATGAAAAAAGAATCACATCAAAAGGATTTTTGAGTTGAAAATGGCATGGATGAAAATTTTAGGCCATGACTTGAAATTTCAGGCCAGCCATTAGGTCGATTTGGTCTTGGACCTGCTTTTATGCACACATGGGCATCTTGGAAAATTCCAAAATTGATGGACTTGGAGGAAAAATTGATGTTTGAGCCTTGAAACAAAGTTGTATAGGAGTTCAAATTTGAAATTTGGCTCAAAGTAGATTACAAAAATATTGAGAAATGAGAGAGTTATGGTGTTTGGACAAAGTGAGATGCCATGCTTGATTTTAAGTCAACCAAACATGTGCCAATTTTGAAGTTTCTTGTTATTTCTTGAATCCAAAGGACCAATGATGAACACTTGAATACAAAATGAAGGAAGCTTGATTATCCTTTGAGTAATCTTGATAACTTCTTGAGAATTGGATGGAGATGACATGAAAATAAACACATGAACCATACTTGAATCAACTTTGAAATCATGCGCCAAACATGAACTTCTCTTGATCAAATGATGTTAAATGAAGCTTGACATGAATGTAAGCTAATATTATAGGTCATACCTTGAAGTGAAGGCTCTTGTGGACCACTTGTTAACCAAAACTTTAACTTTGAGAATCAAAACTTAATTTGGAAACCAAGCTTGATCCTTTGATTGCAATCCCTACCTTGTTAAGCTTCATTTTAAGGTATAATGAATTTATTTTAAGTTATTGTTATTTTAATTACTTTTTTTAAAATTATAATTATCTAACAATTAACTTGAATGGCATAAAACATTGCAGGAAAAGTGCACATGGGAAGTAATTAAAGATGTTAGGATTGAAAAAAACTGGCGGGGCAGAACAACGATTTAACTTTTCGACATGCTACGACGTGCTAGCTGTGGTTGGGAAGAGCAAAGTGTTCTTCCTAACTGGATAGGCAAGGAAGTTTTTGATGAACTTCTTATCTATTGGGACTCACTTGGTTTTAAGGCAAGATTTGAAATTGCAAAGAAAACGAGAGCATCTGAAAAGGAGGATCACCTTAATGCAGCTGGAAGCATTAACATCGTCAAACATGCTCGACGCACGATAATTATAGCTACTTTTAAAATTTATATTTTGATTTATTATATATTTTTAATTAAAGTTAATTTTATTATTAATTAGCATAAGGATTTGAGGAGACCTCCACGAATGAATAAGCTGGTTGCAAAGACTCGTACAAAATGTTTTGGGGATTTTGTTAGCGAACATACTAGATTAGCTTTGGTAAGTTCTTTATATTGTATTATTTTATTTAAATTAATTTCCATATATGAATAATTTTTTTTAACTATACTAATATTTAATGGCAAAGTTGTAGCATGATTTTCATGTGACAACTAATTTAATGTTGTTTGTGGCGTGAAAATCATGTACCTATATTTAATTATTTTATTTAATTTAAATCTTGTATATAACTAAATTGTTTAAACTATATTTAATTAAAAAAAAATTTGTATGTGTAGAAGGACTATGATAGATTGCTCGCAGATTTTTTAGTTTAAAATCCTCAGTATATTCTGATAGGTTCAAACTTGATGGATGATCGTGTGGATCTTTATATTTGAAATTTAGTAATTGGCATGAGAGGACCTAACAAGTGTTTATTTGGTGCTGGATCTTTGGCCGGAAACTACAGATTAGGGAATAGAGCATTATTTAGAAGAGCTGTGAATGGGGAAGGAATGTCACGTCCATAACAATTGACACCTAAAATGATGAAAATAGTGTGACAATTGACGCTAACAAAGTTAAGACGCGAGGCGGCTGAATGTCAAGCAACGATAAATGTCTAAATGGAGGCAATGAAGAAGAGACAAATTGAGATGGATGAAATAATGCGACGATTGTTCTCATAATAATGAAACCAAACAAATAATTTAATGGGAGGGGGGGTTGATAGAGATGATGATGATGATGATGATATGGAAGAAGTTATCAGTGATGATAAAGATGATGATGTTGATTGATTTTTTTTTTATTGTTATTTTATTTTTAAATATTAATTTTTGTAAAATATTTTGAATTATTTTGAATTTTAATCATTTTAAGTTGAAATTCATATTTTAAATTTAATTATTTTTAATTATCATATGAAATTAATATTTTTAATTATTAATTTTGAATTTTAATATTTTGTAATTGTAAACAATTAATAAATTTTATTATTAATTTTGAATATTAACTATTTATGATTTTTTTAATAAAAAATTAGTCTACGTCATGACAAGCACGACGCTAATTGAAAATAATTTTTTAAATTAGTGGCGTGAAAAACACGACACAAAACTTACTTTTGTGTTATGAATTTCACGTGGCAAACCTGCTAACATGCACAATAGAATTGTAGTAGAATTTTGTGACATAAAAATCACGTGATAAACTTTTTCGACGTGAAAATCACGAGACTAATTTGTGACGTGATTTTAACGTGACAAAATTTTTGTCATAAATGTTCCTACCTCTTGAATTATTACGATGCTAATTTAGGTTTATGACGTGATTTTTACTTTAGTAACCTAAAAATTAGGTCGCTAATGAGTATTTTTTATAGTGATAATTTCTTTTTAGTTTTAATTTTAAAACTATTTCTAGTGATTAACAAATTTGGTTACCTATATATAGAATTGTTAATATTTTTGTTACATGTTATTATTGAATACTCTAAAGGTATATTGGTCATAATATAATAAGTCAATAACTTATATATTGAAAATACAAACTACTACTTACGTGTATCTAATAAGTATGTCATTTTTTTTTAATATGAACATCCATTTTATACCTCTTTTTTATTATGATATTATATATAATTTTATTATTTTATAATATTTCTCATAAATAAATAAAAAATATATGTTGGATAATTAATATAGACAGTATATTGATCACATACATTCAATATACTAAGGAAAATTATAAAATATTTTTAAAAATAAAATTTCCATAATTATTTATAAGAAATTCATAAAAAATTAAAATACTTAACTTTTAAAAGCAATTTCTTTATGTCTAATCGTTAAAATTTCTCTATATAACACTTTTAAAGAAAAATTTATTTAAAAGTATTATTAAAAGAAAAACGTAGACAATTTTTCCTTAAAACTACAACTAAAATTGAATTTGGATACATTAATTAAGCATTGCACAAAAATGAAAGGAGTTGGCAATTTACTTTTGTCCAAAGTCATCCTAGCGTAATCATCAAAGATTCTTCAAGATTTGTACCTTTATATAACAAAAACACAACCACACAAAAATCAAATCCAAATTCCCTATCTTCCATTCATTCTTCATTCAAATTTCAAACAATTCTTCAACCTAAACCAACCATGTCTTCACAAGACCAAAACACCAAACAAGAAATTCATGTTCTATTGGTAGCATTTTCAGCCCAAGGTCACATAAACCCTTTACTTAGACTAGGAAAATCACTATTAACCAAAGGCCTTAAAGTCACCCTCGCCACCACGGAGTTAGTTTACCACCGCGTCTTCAAATCGACCACCACTCCAACCACCACCACTGTCCCGACCTCTTACACCACCAACGGAATCAACGTTATCTTTTTCTCCGACGGCTTTGATATCGCTGAAGGCCATGTATCCGTCGACGAATACATGAACCTAATAGCGAAATTCGGTCCCATTAGCCTCACAAATCTCATAAAAAACAATTTCCTCAACAATAGTTCTAAAAAACTAGCTTGCATTATTAACAACCCTTTTGTTCCTTGGGTAACAAACGTAGCTTATGAACTCAATATCCCATGTGCTTGTCTCTGGATTCAACCTTGTACTCTTTACTCCATTTACTATCGTTTCTACAATCATTTAAACCATTTTCCAACCCTCGAAAACCCTAAAACCGACGTCGAAATACCCGGTCTCCCGATATTGAAACCACAAGACCTTCCATCTTTTGTTCTTCCAACAAATGATATAAAAGCCCTATCAAATGTTTTACAAGAGATGTTCCAAAACATGAAGAAACTCAAATGGGTATTAGCAAATTCTTTCTATGAATTAGAAAAAGACGTGATTGATTCAATGGCTGAGATTTTCCCAATAACAACCGTAGGTCCATTGGTTCCTCCTTCATTATTAGGTCAAGATCGAATCGACGACGACGTCGGAATCGAAATGTGGAAGCCAAAGGATTCATGCATGGAATGGCTTAACCAAAAGCCACCATCTTCAGTTATATATATCTCCTTCGGAAGTCTCATTTTTCTCAAGGAAAAACAAATGCTGAGCATAGCTAAAGCATTGAAGAACACTAACAAGTATTTTCTCTGGGTGATGAAAGATAAAGAAGGAGACGAAGTTCGTCTTCCCGAAAAATTCGTCGAAGAAACAAAAGAGAAAGGAATGATAGTAACATGGTGTCCACAAACTAGGGTTTTGGTTCATCCTTCAATAGCATGTTTCTTAACACACTGTGGATGGAATTCAACGTTGGAAGCCATAGCTTCTGGAGTTCCTATGATTGGTTACCCACAATGGAGTGATCAACCGACGAACGCGAAACTCGTGTCGGATGTTTTTCGTACTGGGATTCGGTTGAAACCGGACAGTGATGGGTTTGTGGAGAGCGAGGAAGTTGAAAGGGCGATTGAGGAGATTGTTGGAGGAGAAAAGTTTGAGGAGGTTAAGAAAAATGTTTTGGAGATGAAAAGTGCGGCGAGGGAAGCGTTGATAGATGGTGGATCTTCTGATAGGAATATTCAATCGTTTGTTGATGAGATTCTTGTCTGTGTTGAGAACAATAATTGATTTGTTGTTGAATTTTTATATGTTTTTTGTTTGTGTCGACAACAATAATTGATTTGTTGTTGTTGAATTTTTTATATGTTTTTGTTTGTGTTGGGAAATTTATTTTGTTTTATTTGTAGTTGGATTATTTTTTTTCTTTCTTATTGATTGGTGGATTACCTTCAAGTTATGAAGTTTTTGGTTCAAATACTATGTGGTTTTGTATCAACCAACTTGTTATTTTGATATATATCTAATAATTTACATTCTCATTATGATGTTTTTGATTTATTCATTGATATATACCTTATAGTTTATTTATTATAATTTACATTTTAAACAAAATTTCTAATGAGTACTCCTAACTATTAGGAATTTCTAAATTATTTAGAAATTTTAAAAATATATGATATAAATTGATTTGCCTGCTATATGTCGCATTTGATTATGTCGAATACAACTGACTGCTACAATTTCGACTAGCTGCTTCGACTCAGTCGAATGCTAGTTCTCAATCAGAATATCGAATTACAGCTTCTAACAAATTCTCTAATTCATGTTTTCGAGACTTCTTATCTCGATACTTCTCTTCAACTCGTTGAACCTGACTTTCTTCAGAGGTTTGCTGAGTAAATCAGCTAGTTTCACTTCTGTATTGCAATACTCAAGTTCAAGATCTCTTTTGTTGACTTGGTCCCTCAGAAAATGATATATCCTCCCTATATGCTTACTTTGACCATGACACATTAGATGATTCGCCAAGTCGATAGCTGACTTATTGTCGACAAACAACTTCATTTTCCTTGATTCCATTATCTCAATCCATATACTGCTTGACTTGTTGCGTATAATGCAACCACATACTCAACCACAATGTTTTTCTTCCTTGAGCTTCATGAGATTTGGTCGCCTTCGATCATGAATATGTATCCTGCAATACTATTCTTTTCGTCTTCTCTTCGAGCATACTTCTGCATCTATGTTGGTTTTCGTTTGCCTCGACATGAGCACACCATGATCAATCTTACCCTTTATGCATCTCAACACCCTTTTGACTGCAGTAAGATGACATTATTGGAGTTTCTCGTTGAATCTACTTAACAGTCCAACACTTTGACAAATGTCTGGCCTAGTATTGCAAAGATACCTCAAGGATCCAATGATTTGTTTGTACAATGTATCACTTACAAACTCATCATTTGTCTCCTTCTTCAACTTTGCTCCAATTTTTAGTGGCGTAGTTGTTTACTAGTGTTTTTAGTTAACATCACGAGTTTGAAAGTCTGCGAGATTAACTCGAAAAATCTCCAAAGCAATTCGTGCAAATAATTTGTGTGAACACGTGTGTGTGTGCGTGTATTAAATGCAGTGTAGCAAAAAGACTTTAAGTGAAGTCAATGTGTGATAAATGATAAGTTAAAATGCACTAAATAACATTAAATAAAGTAAAATAAAAAAGTACATGTTCTGTTTAAGGAAACAAAAAGACTAAGAAAAACAAGATGGACGCAGACGCATACATGTTTCTTGCTCAATTGTTTCGCTCTTTGACTCGGGTACTCCAGTGGTATAGAGAGTATGTATGACATTTTATGACATTTGATCCCATTTATAAGTCTCCTATTTATTCTATTTACAAAGTAAATGTCGACGATGATCATGACCACTACGGGACTACTGTATTTTCTCCACATTCATCATAAAGGTCTTAAGAATGTTATCCAAAGCTACCTGTGTGAAGAATGGAAAGAGAGACACCCCAATATGGTGGATGACGTTTGTAACACCCCAAGTTTATTGGAATATTTATTTAATTTATTTAAATAGGAATATTCGTATTTTTGGTGATTTGCGGTGGTTGGTATGAAGTATTGAGAATTATGGATTTTGAGTTATTTATTTAAATAATAGTATATAATATGAATATATTGGTATTATTATTAATTTAAATAAATATAAGTGAATTAAAGGCAAAATGGACATTTGAGGAGGAGTTAGTGAGGGTGAAATTGGAAAGTCCGTTTTAAGGCTCGAAGTTAGGTTTAATAAAAAGGAATTTTGAGGGAATTAGGATTCATTCTTGTTAGACTGTGAAAAGAGAAGAAATAGAGGTCAGAGCTCTGAGGGAAGAGGATTGACGCAAAGTTTCGCAAGGTTTCCAAGAATCAAAGAAGAAAGGTTTAGAGCCAGCAAATTAAGATATGAGGAGTATTACCTTCATTGTTTTCAATATATGATTCGATAAATTTAAAGTCGGATTAAGGATTTAGTAGGTTTTTGAGTTTGAGGAAATTAGGCCTTCGTGGCCAAATCTGTTTTTGAGGTTGTTTAAGTATGGGGATATTACCTTCATTGTTTTCAATATTTGATTCAATGTATTTAAAGCCAATTTAAGGGTTTAGAGATTTTGAGTATTGAATTGTTATTGCCTTTCAGATGAGTTTAATGAGTTTGAGGGATTTGAACTGATGGTCTGATAGGTTCGAGACTGATTTGGGAGTAAGGGAAATTAGGCCTTTGTGGCCAAAATCTGTTGTTGAGCTTTTAACCGTATAAGGTAATTGATTATGAGAACTCTAATGAATGTGGAAAATTGTAAGGATTTTGTGGGAATTTGAGACGTAAATATGATACGGGATAGGCCTAATAAGTCGTAGATTTTGTGCCTTTAACGCTGTAATACCTTAGGAATGATTTAGGGGTGTTTTTGGGGCATTGGGGAAGGAAATTGTAGGGACTTTTGGGTTGGTTTTGCTACTGGTGCTTAACAGCGTTTTGCTGTAATCGCAAATTTGCACAGCGAGCAATCCTTCGCACGACGAACACTCGCCCCAGACTCGCACGGCGAACTGTCCAGCGAATGTAGTAGAGTTTCACGAATTGTGTTCTTGTGCAGTGTTGTTTTGATGCTTTGATGCTGTGATTTTTTGGATGAATTACCTTGAGTGTGACTGTGATTCATATGTGATTAATACATGATTGTATGATGATTCCTATGAGTAATGATGATGAGTTATGATGTTGATTCCATGAGTTTTTGATGATTATATGATGACATGATTATTATGATGATTTTGATGAATGATGATGCACCTAATGATTTTATTATGAGGATGATATTGACTTGTGCATCATGAATTCATATGCATTCCGGACTTCGGTCTAGTGTTTGATTCTTGTGGCTTCAGTCCCATTGTGCGGATGTAAAGTATTTTGTTGTTTATGGTTCTTGTGTAGAATCGATCCTATTGATGAGGATCTATAGAGGATTGATGGCCTAGTGTCCATCGAATTTTGATGAATTGGTACCACATGCATGAGTCTTGTTACATTTGCATTTATGTGACAATTTGGTGTAATTTATTATATTATGGCTTTTTGATGTTTCCTTGATGATTATGATGATGTTGAATATGGAAATGACACTATTTTATATATTGATTTCTATATTGATTATTATGAATGGTTTTACTCACCCTGCCTGTTTGAATGTTACCTCCACGTGGGTAACGTGCAGATGACCAGGTTTAGCCGTGGATGTCGTCGAGAACTTTTTGGAGTTTTTGACATTTTGGTTGACTTAGAGGGTCTTGCTCTGATAGTGTAACATTGGGTTGGGGTCTTTTAGTTAAGCCATGTTTTATTGATTTTTGTTATTTTGATTATGTTGCTATGCAAGGAAAACTTTGGAATTGCCTTTTTGAGTTCCGCTGCCATTTGAGCAATTTTTGAGTAATTTTGGGAAAACCCGTTATTTACGTAGCATTGACTTTGATTTGAATTATTAAGAAATGTACGCCCTTTGAGGTAATTTTTATTATGTTAAAAATATTACTCTGATAAATGTGAATGATTTTCCATTATATTTTTGGGGTAGAAAAGGGTGTTAGAATGTTTCTTCTATGTTTTTACTTCTGCGGTTCATCTCACTAGAGCTTCCTCGGCAAAGGGACTTATACTATTGCGGTTTATTTTTGCTTGACTACGTGGAATGTTTTCTGGAGGAAAATCATCGTAAAAATGGAAACAAATCATATAAAACGTGATCACAGGAAATCACTAATAAAAACAAATACATATTATTTCCAAATCAAAATCGGCAACAAATCAAGACGACAATCTAGCATTCAATTCAAAAATCAACTCATATGCCTATATAAAGAAGCAACAATCATTCACAAAAGGAAGGACATAATATGTATCATCACGGTGAAACAACAAAAGCAGAAATTCATAACACATATGATATCACAAAGTCATACAAAAGTTGCAGAACACAACAACAGCCGTCCAAGTATTCCAGAAAGATTGAGGCAAGCCATACCATACCAGAAGGGAGAAAAAACACTGAAAAACAATACAGTCCTCATACGAAAAGCCACGGAAAGACACGGTTTCACGACAGAGGCATTGGAAAGTCACACATAAAACAAAAGCATTCATCACAATAATCACAAGCATATCGAAGATTGAAAAGAACAGCAGACAGAGACTTACTTGGAAATTGTCGACGCCGAACCGTTACATCGAAACTCTTCGAAGCTACACAGCTGTCACAATCCTCATCTTTGAATTTATGGAACTCCATTAAGAAATTATGAAGTATCAATTTGTTATTTCCAATTTGAATTCGTGAGTAACCATTAGAAAAATCTCGATCGACGTCAGTTGGTGAAACTGAGGAGTAAGGAAAATGTTGGAACTGCGAGGGAAGAAGAAGAACTTCGCTCTCCATCGTCGGCCGATGGCCATGGCGCGGCGAGCCCCTTTTTCTGGTCACGAGAAGACGATCAAGAGAGAGTAGAGAGGAAAGATGACGTTAGAGAAAGAAGAAGTTTCTGCCGAGTGTGATTTTTTCCCAAGTATGCACTTAGTATTGATGGATCGGGTGAGTTCCCAGACCCGACCCAACTTTTTTTTATATACTTTTTTAGTTTTTAGTTTTTCTTCTCTTTGTGAGTTCTTTCATGGGCTTCAGATATTAGCCCATCTTTCTTTTTTTCTTAAAAAAAACATACACCTTTTTTTTAGTTAGATTTTCATTTTTTTTAATTATTAATTTTTTAAATCCCTAACTTTGCTAAATTAGGTTTATAATGGACTAATTAGAATTTTTTAAAAATTCTAATTAATAAACTATGTTTTTAGTTATTCTTAACTGCTTTTTTAATTAATTGGGATATTAATTTTTATTATTTGTTTATTATGTTTGTGAAGTTGTGATACGTTCTTTGGCTGGATCTGGTCCAAATGTCCCCTTAGAATGTCTCGATTCTATTTGACCCTTGATAAATAGAATTAAGATTTGAACTTTAGGATTCTCATCCAAACACGACAACTTATAGGATAGTCATCCTTTGATCCCAACCTTAGGACCATTGTGGATGACAACATTAACAGTTAGTTCCCCTTAATTGTTTTCTTTTCAACCTTTGCGTCCTTCTATTTCATCCCTCAAATAAAATAAAACAATTAATAAAGACAATGTGTAAAGTGCATCACGAGCCTTAAGCACATAGGAAAAGATGAGCAGATGCATTTTTAACCTCATCTTAGGGTACTTTGTGCGTGAGACGTTTGGACCGTTAGCGCGAAGTACTTGATCCTATGTCATAGACTTTAGTGTGATGCACGTCACAAACAAAGTTAATCCACTTCTTTAAAAAACCTCAAATAAATTCAAACCATTTTGTCCTTCGGGATTTCCTTCCAAACCTTTTTTAATAAAGGGTATGTTACCTCCATTCTACTGCAAACAGGCATCGACCCTAACTGCTGGAACGTGAGCTTAGCATTGTTAATAAAAGACACCCAACCAACCTGTGGTAGCTCAAACTATGACTGCTCTGACTTCCTCTTTCTCGTCCGAATGAGAATGTGTAGGCACAAGATGGCAAAGTCTTGGCGAGCACAATCCCCCCATTCTTCCGTAGTCCTCCGAACTACGTTGACTCTGACTTTTCCATTGCACGAGGGAATACATAGGCATATGACATTGATGTCCTATCGAGTCACCTTTTGTTTAGTTTCCGTTTAGCAGTAGGCTTTAGATTAATACACCATTTGATTAGAACAACAAGAGTGGATCCCGTTGAGTACAACGGATGCGAGGGGTGCTAACACTTTCCTCTCACGTAATCGACTCCCGAACCAAGAATTTGGTTACGAGACCATGTCTTATCCCTATTGAGGTTTCTTTGATCGTTTCCTTTCCCACTTCGGGATAAATAACATTCGGTGGCGACTCTGTTTTTTTGCCGGTTACTTTTTCGCGTTGCGACATGGGGGCTCACTAAAAAGGAGGACATCCTCGGGTCGAGAGATACACATGGCGACTTTACCCCGCTTCGTCGGAGGGAGGAGACACTTCCTCAAACCTTTTGGCTTCGCGGGCCTCAGGTCGGGGAGTTTTACCTCTTCGGGTGTACTATTTCAGGTGCCCTACCTTAATTAAGATCTCGATTGCATTCTTTAGGTGGACGCAATCCTCCGTGACGTGTCCATGACTTCGGTGGAACTGACATTATTTGGATTTTCCGCGTTGGGCTTCGGGGGCGTCAGTTTCGGGGAACAGACATCGTCCCTCTGAAATTCTGAATTGATGCATTTGGACAGGATGCGTTCGTGGGGAGCTGTGAGCAGCGTGTACTCAAGGAATCGGACTGCGGGACCCCTGCTCGTGGGGTCGGTCTTCGCGTCTTCTTTCCCCGCTTCGTCGAGGAGGAGCGACCTCCTCATTCCTGGCGCCCCTAAATCCTTCCTAGTTCCGTGTGTCTCTAGAGGTGTTTGCAGCTTCTATCTCCTCATACTCGATGTATGATTGGGATTTATGGAGAAGGGCATACAAGGTGCGGAGAAGTTCAATCCCAATGGCCTTGGCGAAGTCAAAGTGAGGTTTTATGCCTCTCTAGATCAGGAATCTTCATGTCTTCCATGGTGGATACCTGGGCTGCCTCTTGGTTAAACCTCTCTATGTAGTCTTGGAGAGGTTCATTCTTCCCTTTGATAATGGCTTCCAGGGCCGCCTCTGTCTTCGGATGGCGTCAGGAGGCCGTGAAGTTCCTGAAGAACTGCCTCTTGAGTTTTCCCCAGGAGGTGATGGATTCGGGCGCGAGGCGTTTGTATCATGCCATGGCGCCCTTCTTCAGGGTAGTGGGAAACAACCTGCACTTAATGGCTCCCCAAATGTTTCGATAATCGAGCATCGCGTTGATGCTTTCGATGTGGTCATCCGGGTCGGCCGTACCATCGTATGTTGCCAAGGATGAGGGTTTCTCCATCCTGACGGGTAGTGGGACCTCCCTGATGGCCCTACATAGTGGCGAGCGTTGGACGTGTTCGTCACTCCTGACGGGCGACATTGAGAGGGAGACTGATCCCTGATTGTTTCTGTTATATCGGGGAAGACTCTTTGGTTGGGCTTTTTATTTGGAGACCCCTTTGGGTTTTGTTCTTCTTCTGAACTAGGGAGCATCGTTCCTTCTGGGAGGCGACCTGCCCCACTTCTGGGAAGCCAACTGTTGTGGTTGCTCCAAACGAGGGAGACGCTCAGTCGGTCGAGGAGAGGGGCATCAAATGGTTGTGTCCCTCGCAGGGGAGGAGAGGTGATGTTGGAAATCGGACGACAATGTCTCTGTGGGGGAGAGCGTGATGTCGTTCCCTCTCGAGCATCCTTATTCGCTTGTTCTTCCTGAAGATGATTAGTTTAGTCTGGTTGATCTATGCGAACAAGGCCACCATGGTAGGATCAGCGCTTTCTGGCACTGGGATGGGCTGGTAGACAGCGGGGCTATCGAAGCGTTGGGCGGTTTTGAAGGTCGCGTCTTCCAATGAGGGAGAGGTGTTGTGCCCGTCCCTGTAGTCGCTTTCTTCGTTGCGAATAGTCGCGTTGGGATCGTGGTCGTCTCTGTTGGTGAAGGGGATGAAGGCGATTTCAGAAGCATTGTCGTCGCATGGGCTGACCATGATTAGAATGGAAGTTGAATGTTTGTTTGATTCTTGAGCTTCTGTGTTTGGACATGAGAAAGAACGAGGAAATAAAGAGTTCCCACAGATGGTGCCACTGATCGTACCTGATCAGAAAGGAATAAGTAGCCTACCACGCGACGTGAGTTGCTGACTTCACCGATGTTGTGGAGGAGAAAAAGGGGGTGTACCTGCAAGATGCTCTGATACTTAAGTGAGTAATAAAACTAGAGATAGAGCAAGTACATAGAGAATGTGTAATGAAAGGAATATCTGACCCTCTAGTGAAAGAGGGTATTTATAATGTGCCTTCAGCGCAGGGTCAAAGGTTACATTGCATTAGGCCGGATTGCCAAGCCCAACACAAGTAACTGCCAGGGCTTATATGGCATAGTGAAGACTAGCACGTGATCTTCGCCCTAGATCAACTGCCCCGTGATCTTTAGAAGGTGGGATGACCATCTCTTTCGGAAGTGGATAGTTGCCTGATGACGTGTCCCCATGTGGGGGACACGTGGAGAACGTGGGGAAAACGTGTGAGCTATCCCCGTGTCAGAGAATGCTTTGCTCGACTAGTGTATTCCTTGTTGGGGCTTGTGCTCAACAAAGAGAATTGGGCCTTGTTGGGCCTCATCAACATAGTATTGGGTTGGGCATGCCCGTCTGAGGGGCATGTTCAGGCCCAACCCTGAATAATTTAACAAGCAAAAAAAATTCATCCCTTTCTTGTTCAGAAGTATTTCAACTTCACCACGCTCATTGAAAAACATATTCACCACAAGAACGACAGCAACCAAATACTCCAACATGTCAAACTTTTCACCATTCTCTAAAAGTGCTTCACTTCTTAAGGTACATGTATTATCATTAAAATCAAATTAATATGTGTCCTTCATTCCACCTAATTTGTATATACGTGATAGTTTTCTATGAAACCTTTTCTTTCTTAATGTCGCATGACCTCTTTGGGACATTAAACCAATCTTCGTGTACATTTAAGACATGAACATTTTTTCTGTCCTTAAGATCTACAAACTGTTGCACCCCAAAATTTGACCAACAATTATTTATTCATTGAGTGTTTGAAAGTGGATACCTTCATCAGAAAGTTCAAGAGATCCTCAGAGGAAGTGGATTGAAACCAGGGTTGTGTGCTTCATAGCTTGAGAGTTGTGGGTGCCCCTCAGATGATTCTGAGACTTTGAGAATGAACTTGATGTTTTGGGAAAGCCTATGAGATGTCTTGATAGCCTTCATGAAGCCCAGAGAAGTCATTATGCAAGAGTTCAGAAGATTCAACCATGAATGATAGAATTAGGGTTTTGACTGGGTCAACCCTAGGATAACTGAAGATTTGGGGAAGGTTGAGACCCAATCCAAGGGCCATGAGATCATGGAATGATGCATAGAGATGATATAAAGATGATTCCTAGGCCAACTCATCATGAGTGAGGAGTTTGAGAAGTTTCAAGTCAGGGTCCCCAAGGATTGTCAGTGAAAAACCCTAATTTGATCCCTATCTTCCAGGCAGTTTTAGCTCAAGATGTGATTGATATCTCATCTTCCCCACAACATGAATGTTGTAGAGCTTGTTCTTAGCTTTAATTTGAGTTGTGGAAGTCCTTGATAGGAGTTACAGAGCTCAAGTTATGGTTTTGACAAATTACAGGTCAGTAGAGGTGTGTGAATCTGGGTCCTTGAAAGTCACCCAACTTGCAGACAACTTTTGCCCTAGTAGGATGATTCCTATGATCTCTTGGTCAACATGAATGTTAAAGGGCATCTCCTTAGCTTTAATTTGAGTGGTAGAAGTCCTTGATAGGATTTGTGGAACTCAACTTATGGTTTGAACAAGACAGGGGTATTTTGGTAATTTGTCAGTTATAGGTCATTTTTAAGCAAATGCCATATCTCCTATTTCCAAGCCTCAAATGGAAAAACTCAAAACATGAAAGTTGTTCAAAATGTGATTTTAAGTCTAGAAAGAAGGTCATTAATTGTTGAAAAAGCTTGGAGCATGGATATTTTAAAATGGTCAAAATGACTTGAAAAAGGCTTATAAGTTAAAAAAGTTGAAATTGAATTTTGGTTTGAGAGATCTACAAATCCAAAATGGGGCATATGATAGATGATTTTGATTGGAAACAACATTTTGGAAACAATGGTTTAGCCACATTTTTGAGTTTAGGCTTAAAAATTGGAGTTGCTTTGTAAATTTGTTACTTGCACTTTAAGGCATCAAAAGGAAAGATGAGAAAATGCTACATAAAGGTTTGTAAGACCTTATTCTCATGTCATAATACCATATGGGGAGAATTTAAGTAAGATTGCATGGTTTATCATGAGATGGCATGAGATTTACTCAAGATGACAAATTCTAATTCTCATTACGTGATACATTCTAGAAACTTCATGGAAGGTTCTACAAACTTCCACACATTTCTATTCTCATCTATATAAGCCCTAGGGTGGCTCCATGCATTGGTTGGTGATTCTAAAAGCTTGCATACTACACTTTGATTCCTTCACTCCAAAATTGCATTTTCATTCCAAACTCCATTAAAACACCATCAATCACTACAATTCTGATCATCATCATCATCTATAATCAACATTGAGCATTTGGCAAGAAAAATCAAGAAGAATTCGTGGCTGATTCATGAAATCACAAGGTTCACTCCAACTTGCATGAAGGGTTGGATAGGTTGATTCAAGAAGTGTGATCAAGAACCACTGCAAACAGAAGCACATAGGTCCATTGAAGATCACTTGTAGCAAGTACCAAGGCTTGGATTGGAGAAGAAACACCATAGCCATCACCACTTGCAAGGTATGCATTTTCTCTTGAATCTCATTATTTATGCATAGTTAAGGTTTGTTGTTAGGGTAAGCATGATAGAGACCAATTAGGGATGAATCTTGGTGAGTAGGAGAGCATTCCATGGGAGTTTGTTGTATGGCCGTTTCTGTTTAGGGAGCAAGAACTCATGCCTTAGTGTACTATAATCTTAGTTCTTTAGCTTAGTGTAATCCTCATAAGATGTAGATCATTCTAGGTTAATATGAGCCCATTCCATTTCCATGCATATCCATGTGAAACAAGTGGTACCAGACCTTGCGCGCTTTGTAACTCTTTGTGGAGTGAGTCTTAATGAAATCCATGACCATGGCTGTGTAGAGGGAAATGAGTAGGTCAAGTTTGATGTTTGGATCGTGAGTTTTCATGGAGAGATGAGGGAGCTATGGATGCTGGAAGACAAGTGCATGGAAACTGTTTTTAGAAACCCTAAGTGACCAAAGGTAGAAGAGATAATCTCTACCATTGATTCATGTTGGAATATTTGACTTTGTCCCTCAATCCAGCGGCCTAGATTTCATTCATCTTCAAAAATTCATAACTAAATAGAAAATGCATATTTTTAACTCATTCTTTTTTTAACATTTTTCTTAACATGTCTAGAAAATTAAAAAAATATAAAAATTGCATTTTACATTTTTTTCGCATTTTTTCCATATTTTACAAATAAATACACATTTTTAATCATTCATTTCATCCATGATCTTGTAGATTTTTGTTCTTACACTTAGAAATAGATTTTTTGCCCATTCTTTTTTGTGGTGATTAATATTGAATTGTAGTATTCCCAGAATTTATTACTAGATTTTTTAGAATAAATTTTGATTAGTTTAGATAATTGAACTTAGGATAGTTTAATTAGGTTTTTAAGTAGTATACTTGAACTTCAACATTTTATTTTTGGGGTTTTTAGGACAAGTTAGCCTATGGGGAATATATGGGACTTAAGGGTAGTTAAATAGGATCTCCTAGAATTTTGCTAGAATATTGTATGGTATTTTAGTATTTTTCATTGATTTTCTCTTAAATAGCTTTTAAAATAGGATTAATTTTGTGCATGATTTTGTGGAATTTGTTTTAGGACCTTCCTTTAGTCTTTTTAATCCATTATTTTTTGTGTAATTAGATATTGAACCATAGCTCCCCATAGGATTTAATTCTTGATTTTTAGATTAAGATTTGATTAGTTTAATTAGGGTAGCTTTAGGGTATCCTAATTAGGGTTTAGGTTGTGCATAGGTGAGGAAATTCATTTTCTTTAGATAGTTTTGTCTTGATTTTTGGGTAGAGGTATATGTGGATGTTATGGATAGATATTGTAGACCCTTGTGAATAATTGTTAGATTTTTCCCCCTTGGTTTAGTATTTTTAGGTATTTTCTGAAGTTGCCTGAGGATTCTGTCTGTCCTGTGGTTATCTGTTCATATCTGGGGTTTAGTTTTGGGGAATTTGTTGTGGGGCTTGTGTTGTCTTGAAGACCTTGTTGGAGAGCATGATGAAGAGAAGATTGAAGATCAAGTCCCAGAGACCCAGAGCTTGGATTATTCCCTGCCTGTGAGGTTTGAGATCCTGAAGTTTGAAGGAAGTTCATGGTACTTTCCTGAGGAAGGCACTATGAATGACTTTCATTCTTTCTTCTCACCTCTTTCTTAAGTATCCAATGATGTTGGAGCCAACTTGTGAGTTTAATTTCTCCTGAGGAGGAATGTAAACTGATCACATGTTGTTGAGCCACATGGGATACAACTCCTAAGTGAAAGCCTCCTAGTACTTTCCTGAGGAAGGTCCTATGGGTCTATTCACTTAGTTCCATTAGTTTATCTAGGATTTCTCAAGTATCCAATGATGTTGGAGCCAACTTGTGAGTTTAATTTCTCCTGAGGAGGAATGTAAACTGATCACAGTTGTTGAGCCACATAGGATACAACTCCTAAGTGGAAGCCTCCTAGTACTTTCCTGAGGAAGGTCCTATGGGTCTATTCACTTAGTTCCACTAGTTCAGATAGGATTTCTCAAATATACAATGATGTTGGAGCCTGCTTGTGAGTTTAATTTCTCCTGAGGAGGAATGTAAACTGATCACAGTGGTTGAGCCACATAGGGTATGACTCCTGAGTATACACCTCCTAGTGCTTTCCTGAGGAAGACACTATGAGTCTGCTTACTTAGCTCCCTTTCTTTGGTAAGCTTGTTCTGAAGCTTGAAGACTGGGAAGGATTTCTTTTGGTTAGGTTTTGCTTTAGGGCTTTGCTTAGATTTGATTCAGATTCTGTGTTAAGGTTAGGATTAGAGAGTAGATTCTTCCTTTCTCTAGCATGCATGTTTTGTTTGCCGGATGGCACTTCGTTTCTTTTATCTGTTCATTGCTTGATAGCATGTTGTTTATTTTCAGTATGATTACTGTTATTTCATGACTGGCTTGAGGTCGAGACGAGCTTGTGGAGGCTGAAGCCCCACACACATTTCCTCCCTCACTTGCATTGCATGCATTTTACTGTTAAAGCTGATGCTTTTGTCTGTTTTGGTGTATCATTGATATGATCCCTTAGGACTCTCATTTCTTCTGATGAGGATTTGATGATAGACTTTTAGGTTGAAACCTATGCATGACAACATCTAGGAGTTCCCTGTTCAAACCTCAACCATAGGATGAATCCATGGCATGATAACAGTAGGACTTGATAGTCTCCCTCCTAGTTGGGTCTGTTCTCTTCTCATCTTGAAGCAGTTTAAAATACAGTAATCATGAATGATTTCTTTCGTACGTTACGAGCCTTAAGCTATCTGAGGTGGGATGTTTAGTATGGTACCCTTTGGGTGACATGCGACGCATTCACTCTCAGGTCATAGTCTCTAGTGCGGTCGAGATCGCAAACAATAAAAAACACTTCTTTCAGGAGATAACCCGTAGTTAGCCGAACTACGTTTGCTCTGATCTTTCATACCAGATGAAAGTACGTAGGCATAGGATGCGATATCCTAGCGAACAACCTTCCCCATCTTCCCCCGTAGTTAGGCGAACTACGTTGACTCTGATTTCTCATTCTCTGATGAGAATACGTAGGCATAAAGTGCGACGCTTTGCCGAGTCATTTTTCTTTTCTTTTTCAGCCAGCCTTGATAGGTAGATAGATTATAACCAACCCGTCCAAGTAAACAAACAAGCGAGGATCCCGTCGAGTACGACGGACGTGAGGGGTGCTAATACCTTCCCCTTGCGTAACCGACTCCCGAACCCAGACAACGGTTGCGATGACCTTGTCTTATACCTTTTCGTCAGGTTTTTCCGATCGTTTCCTTTCCCGCTCTGAGGGATAAATAACGAAAGGTGGCGACTCTTCTGTCATGCCGGCACCTTATTTTCGCGCAAGCGACAGCTGGCGACTCTGCTGGGGACTCATGGCATCTAGGGACTTTTCCCATCCCTTATGCTGGGACCGTTTCCCATCCCCTACGCGAGTCAATCCTATCGTTTGTGTGTTTGCTTGTTGGGTTGCGTTTATTTATCGCATTTTTACTTCCCGCATTTTTACTTCCCGCATTTTATTTCCCGCATTTTATTTCCAGTTGATATGATTATCTGTGCTGCTGTGGGAGAGGGATGTTACTGTGAGTGAAAATCCGAACCTGGGCTTTGAGTACACACCTAGATATAGTTGCGGAGAAGTAGTAGACGAACGTGTCTGCTGAGCAGGCACAGTTCCCTACGAAAATCTGCGCTCAGACGAGATTCTTGCAGAGGTGCTCCTTTCCGGTCCTGAGGATCTGAGGGGAGTCCAGACGTGAGGATTGTCGACTCTGGGGACCGATCATTTGGAAGTCAGCTAAGTGAGGCCTCTTCATGACTTGATGATGCCACTCCTTCTGGGAATCGTATCGTCACTCATGAAAGTCTGTGACGCTGACAACCGCATAGGATGTCGTACCTTTGTCCGTGGATTAGGTCCATACCTGTGAGTGGGGTCGGGATATTGCAGGAAACTTTGACCTCCCGACTACCCGGTTTTCTTGACAGTGAATCAGTTATGTTGGGTTCTCAGTTGCAGATATGTTCTTGATAGAGCAAGGGTTGATCAGAGGATCTTATCATCGGGTGTTTGTCTGTTCTTGATAGAGCAGGCTTTGATCAGTGTATTATCGCCAGAGGTTTGTTTCGGACAGAGCAGGTTTTGAGTGGGGTCTGAAGATCTCATCGGCAGTTGTTATTTGTTCTTGATAGGGCAGATTTTGAGTGGGGTCTGAAGATCTCATCAGCAGCTGTGTGTTTGTTCCCGACAGGGCAGATTTTTGATTTGGGGTCTGAAGACTTCATCGACAGATGTTACTCGATCTTGCATCCGGGGTCTTTATTATCAGGCCTTCGTTCTTGGCAGAGCAGGATTTTGGTCTCGATCCTATCAGATGGTTATTCTCAGCATATCAGATCAGTGGGTTTACGCCGGGGTTTCCTTCTCATCAGTGACTGTTGACACCGAATCTCCACAGCAGCCACCTGGATATATTGTTGCATGCCTGCATTTTGCATTAGCTTGCATAATCATTCGCATTCCATTGGCGTGTGTCTGTGACAGGTACCGGTTCCCCGATCCAGGGTCTCTCACCTCTTACTGTGCTACTGCAGCCTCTCTCAGGAAGACTGATGCGTACGAGTTCTCGGTCCTTGATGTGTCGAATCTGACTATTGCTATGTGAGGTTACTAGTTCCATGATTGGGCCTGGATTCCTCTCTTTATTATTGTCAACAGGTGCCAGGATCGGGGGATAATCTCTCAAGCACACAGACACACGCATGCATCTGCATAAAGCATTTTGCATGACATACATTCTGCTGCTTTTCCTAACCTTTGATGTTGACAGGTTTTTCAGGTACTCAGGTTCCGAGCTGCTTTCGATCTCCAGGATTGATCAAAGACTCATCCACCGCTACTCAACTCGCGCCAATCAGACAAGGATAATGGACCAGGTACAGTCAGATGTTCAGGAGCTTCGTGAACGGATGGATCGTTTTATGGAGCTGATGCAAGTAGTTGCGAACGGGCAAGACCAGCTTCGTACTTTGGTTCAACCTCTCATCTCCAGGGTTGACAGTAATGGAATACTTCACGGCGGGGCCGTGCCCACTCCTCCTCCAGGGGATACTCCACAGTACGTTGTTCCTGCTGCCGGGGGCAACGGCAGTGCTAACGGCAATCTTATGACTAATCTCGGACTCAATGCGGCAGGCGCCGGCAATGGTAGTTTGGAAGCCAATGTTAACATAGGGCCGGTCAACGGCAATGCTGGTGCAGGAAATCTGGTGGTTCCTCAACCGTGGCTGGAGGACCATCAGGATGACATATTCTCTCAGAGAGGTGTAGAGGCAGAATTGACTGCTGAAGCTCGACTCAGGTTCAAGGCGCTGGAAGACAAGATGAGAGACATAGAAAATCAGAACACATTGGGCGTTGACATGTCCAAACTCGGGTTGATTGATGACTTTAAAGTACCTCACAAGTTCAAGGTGCCTACCTTTGAGAAGTATAAGGGTACTACCTGCCCCCGTGTTCACCTCCGATCTTATTACAGAAAGATGTCCGCCTATTCTGACGATGAGAAGTTGCTGATGCACTTCTTTCAGGATAGTCTTTCGGGTCCATCGCTCGAATGGTATATGGGTTTGGAGCCCGCTACTGTGCGCACCTGGAAAGATCTTGCAGAAGCGTTTGTTCTCCACTATCAATATAATAGCGACTTGGCTCCCAACCGAGTTCAGCTTCAGAATCTCTCACAGCGGAACAATGAAAGCTTCAAAGAGTACGCCCAGCGGTGGCGTGAGCTGGCTGCTCGGGTTCAACCGCCAATGGTTGAGCGTGAGTTGGTGCAAATGTTCGTGGCTACCCTTCCTGGAATCTATTATGAAAAGCTGGTCAGTGGCATGTCGGGAACATTCTCGGCTCTTATCACTTTGGGCGAGCATGTTGAGAACGGTATAAAGATCGGAAAAATTCAGGGCGAATCATCCTCAGCTGGAGGAGGTAGCAAGAAACCCTATACTGGCAAGCGTCGAGAGGGAGATGCCAGTGCTGTCACTAATGCTAGGAGAAAGGGTAAGGGCCCTCAGCCTCAGATTGCTAGCATAAACATCCCAGCTGCTCCCCCACAGCCGCAGCAGCAGCTCCAGCAGCAGGATAATCAGGGGTATAAAAGATATCAGAATCAGGGTCCTCTGGCAAGTCGTCATTTGGAAACTCCACCTATGTCATATGCACGGCTTCTGCAAACGTTGCTTCAGCTCCAATTGGTTCACAAGAGGACAATGGCTCCCTTAACAGGGGCACCACCACCAGGGTATGATGCCAATGCTACTTGTGAATTTCACTCTGGGGCACCTGGCCATACGGTTGAGAATTGTAAAGCTTTTAAGCACAAAGTCCAGGACTTGGTGGACGCCAAGGTTATCAACTTTTCTGACAACGTGCCCAACGTCACCAAAAACCCGATGCCTCATCATAAGGGGGGTGGAGTGAATGCTGTTATCATTGAGGAGAGTTCAGACTTGCTGACTGATGTTAAAGATTTGAAGACGCCGTTGAGTTTTGTCAAGGCTAAGTTGCTGAATAAGGGCTTCTTTCCTGGGTGTGGAGAATTATGTATGGCTTGTGCTACACTTTCTGGTGGGTGTGAGCAGTTGATCGAAGGTATCCAAAGTCTAATGTCCGAGGGTATCTTGCAATTCAGCCGGAGCATTGAAGGTGCATCAGGGGAGGTCGTGCTAAAGCAGGCAGATGAAGTTGCCACCATTACTATTCCTCGTCACCCTATTACTATTTCTGCGCCCCGTCCGCCTACTATCACCATCACCAGGGCCGGACCAATCCCATTCGAGAGCACCAATGCCGTTCCATGGCATTATGGCGCCGAAGTTTATTGTAATGGTCAGAAGATAGAGCTTGAGCCGTCCGGATCGACTGTGCAGAATCTTACTGAAGTCAGTGGTATCACTAGAAGCGGAAGAGTGTTCGCACCAGCAGAAGTTGCAGCAGAGAAAGTGGTTCGGGCTGACGCTGTGGATAAGGGTAAAGGTAAAGCTGTTGAGGAGGTCCCTGCAGGGGCAGAGAAGGACTTGCTGGTTAAAGATGCTGAAGAGTTCATGCGTCTAATCAAGAAGAGTGACTACAAAATTGTAGATCATCTTCATCAGACTCCGTCAAAGATCTCGATTCTTAACTTGTTGCTGTGTTCTGAAGCGCACCGCAACGCGTTACTAAAGGTGTTGAATGCTGCATACGTGCCGCAGGAGATATCAGTAAATCAACTCGAGGAAGTGGTAGCCCATGTCAATGCTGGTAATGGCCTGGGATTTACAGATCTGGAGCTAACTCCTAAGGGAAGAGATCACAACAACGCCTTGCACGTCTCAATAGAGTGCAGAGGCACGATTATGTCACATGTCCTGGTGGATACGGGTTCCTCGCTTAATGTGCTTCCGAAGAAGGCACTGATGAAGTTGGACACCCGTGGATTGCTGTGCACGCCTAGTGATCTGGTCGTGAAAGCCTTTGATGGGACCAAGCGCCACGTCTTTGGAGAATTGACCCTGCCAATCCAAGTTGGTCCAGAGACGTTCAATACGGTTTTCTATATCATGGATATCATGCCCGCCTATAGTTGCCTCTTAGGTCGGCCATGGATCCATTCTGCTGGTGTCGTGACGTCCACGCTGCATCAGAAGCTTAAATATGCTGTTGGGGGCAGCATTGTAACCGTCTGTGGTGAAGAGGACATCATGGTAAGCCACCTGTTGTCCTTTAAATACGTTGAAATGGATGGTGAGATCCATGAGACTTTTTGCCAAGCATTTGAAACCGTCAGGGTAAAAGAGGTAGCTCCTGTCGTCGTAGAGAAGTAGGAGATGAACCTCTCCTCGTTTAAGGAAGCTCGGGCCGCTATCGAAGCCGGTTCCACCCCAGGCTGGGGGCACGTCTTGGATATACCAATCAAGCAGGATAAGTTTGGATTGGGGTATTCTCCTGGAGCTGAAGCTTCATCTTCTTCTGGCAGCTCGTCTCGTGGGAAAGGGCCGGTCCTATTCACCAAAGGGGGAGTAATTTTCGAGAGCATCAACGCTGCGTCGGAGGACAGCGGGGATAGTGATTGCGATCTTGACGCCTGGATTCAACCGAGCAAGTCGGGCGAGCGCCTCCACAACTGGACCATCAAGGAGATTATCAAGCTGACAAGTGAAGAGTAATGATTTGCTTTTTACAATCTTTGTACAACCCTATGTCCTGCCCGGGGCATAGTGGTTTTACTATCAGGGCCTTGTTGGATTATGTGCATGCATTTTGTTAATAAATAAAAGGCGTTTTCTTCGTAATCAAATATTGTGTTCTCTTTTATTCCTGTTTTATGTTTATTTCGAAAAACAGTAAAATGGCAACGGGGTTCGTGCTAACCTGCATATTCTTGCTTTAAACTTAACCCTTGTTATTGCAGGATCCACGTAACAGACGACATCGACTCTGGACCCTCTACGGCTCACTACGACTTTGATTGCCCGATCTATCAAGCCGAGGATGAGATTGATGAAGACGAAGACCTTCCGGAAGAGTTGGCCCGCTTGTTGAGACAAGAGGAGAAGGTTATTCTGCCTCACGAGGAGGATATTGAGATCATAAATCTGGGTTCTGAGGAGCTCGTCAGAAATGTCAGAGTAGGGGCTGCGCTGCAGAATGATGTCAAGCATAGACTGGTCGAGATGCTTCGAGAGTATAGTGACGTCTTTGCTTGGTCATATGAGGATATGCCCGAACTTGACACTGATATCGTGGTTCATCGCTTGCCGTTGCGAGAAGATTGCCCTCCAGTCAAGCAGAAACTCAGGAGGACGAGACCAGACATGGCTGTAAAAATCAAAGAAGAAGTCCAGAAGCAGTTGGACGCAGGATTTCTAGCCGTTACCACTTACCCTCCGTGGGTCGCCAACATAGTGCCTGTACCGAAGAAGGACGGTAAGGTACGTATGTGCGTCGATTATCGGGATTTGAATAGGGCGAGCCCTAAGGATGATTTCCCGTTGCCTCATATCGATGTGTTGGTCGACAATACAGCCCAGTTTTCCGTGTTTTCGTTCATGGATGGCTTCTCCGGTTACAATCAGATTAAGATGGCGCCGGAGGACATGGAGAAAACAACGTTTATTACCCCCTGGGGCACGTTCTGCTATAAGGTAATGCCCTTCGGTCTGAAGAACGCAGGGGCCACTTACCAGCGAGCAATGGTAACTTTGTTTCATGATATGATTCATCATGAGATCGAGGTCTATGTTGATGACATGATTGCAAAGTCCCAAACGGAGGAAGAGCATCTGGTCAATTTGCTGAAGCTGTTTGAAAGGCTTAGGAAGTTCAGGCTGAGGCTGAATCCTAACAAGTGCACTTTCGGAGTGCGGTCCGGAAAGTTATTGGGGTTTATCGTTAGCGAACGAGGTATTGAAGTTGATCCTGCAAAGATAAAAGCTATCCAAGAAATGCCAGCGCCGAAAACAGAAAAAGAAGTTCGTGGTTTCCTGGGCCGAATAAACTACATTGCAAGGTTTATCTCTCAGCTCACAGCCACTTGTGAACCGATGTTCAAGCTGTTAAAGAAAAATCAGGCGATTACTTGGAATGAGGATTGCCAGAAGGCATTCGATAAAATAAAGCAGTATCTTCAAGAACCTCCAATCTTGATACCCCCAGTGGCTGGACGGCCATTAATCATGTACCTGACGGTTCTGGAGAATAGTATGGGGTGTGTTCTCGGTCAGCACGACGAGACGGGCAGAAAAGAGCATGCCATTTATTATCTGAGTAAAAAGTTCACTGAGTGTGAATCTCGATACTCGATGCTGGAGAAGACGTGTTGTGCATTAGCCTGGGCCGCCAAACGTCTACGACAGTATATGCTCAACCACACCACTATGCTAATTTCGAAGATGGATCCGATCAAGTACGTCTTCGAGAAGCAGGCTCTTTCGGGCAGGATTGCCAGGTGGCAAATGGTGTTAACGAAATATGATATTCAGTACGTTTCTCAGAAAGCCATTAAGGGAAGCGTGTTGTCTGATTACCTTGCCGAACAGCCAATCGAAGACTACCAGCCGATGAAGTTCGAATTCCCTGACGAGGACATTATGTTTCTCAAGGCGAAGGATTGCGATGAGCCATTGCCCGATGAGGGGCCAGATAGGAAGTCTCAGTGGAAGTTGATATTCGACGGAGCGGTTAATTCCTATGGAAGTGGTATCGGGGCTATCATCACGACTCCTCACGGATCCCATATCCCGTTTACTGCAAGACTGACGTTTCCAGTTACCAACAACGAAGCCGAGTATGAAGCATGTATTATGGGTCTAGAAGAGGCAATTGATTTGAGAATCAAGAATCTAGACATATATGGTGACTCAGCGCTTGTAATCAATCAGATTAAAGGGGAGTGGGAAACTCGTCAAGCGAATTTAGTGCCGTACATGAATTACGCCAGGAGGCTGCTTCCGTTCTTTGACCGAGTAGAACTTCATCATGTACCCCGGGCTGAAAATCAAATGGCTGATGCTTTAGCCACGCTGGCTTCAATGTATAAAGTCAATTATTGGAATGAGGCTCAAAAAATTGTGCTTTCGTGTCTTGACAGACCAGCGTTTGTGTTCGCAATCGAAGATGCCACTGACGGCAAGCCATGGTTCCACGACATCCAGACCTTTCTTACGACCAAGGAGTATCCTGCGGGTGCGTCAACCCAGGATAAGAAGACTCTAAGGAGGCTATCCGGAAACTTTTACCTCAATCCTGATGGAGTGTTGTATAAGAGAAACCACGATCTCGTGCTACTCAGATGTGTAGATGAGAAAGAAGCAAGTATGCTCATGGAAGAAGTCCATGAGGGCACATTTGGTATGCACGCCGGCGGGCATGCCATGACGAGAAAGATCCTGAGAGCAGGATATTACTGGCTGACTATGGAGTCGGATTGCTTCAGATTCGCGAAGAAATGTCATAAATGCCAGATTTATGTTGATAAAGTTCATGTGCCGCCGTGCCCATTAAATGTCATGTCCTCCCCTTGGCCGTTCTCCATGTGGGGCATCGACATGATAGGCAAGATCGAGCCCACTGCATCCAATGGTCATCGTTTTATTTTGGTAGCTATCGACTACTTCACCAAATGGGTGGAGGCAGCCTCGTACGCTAATGTGACCAAGCAGGTGGTAGCTAAATTCATAAAGAAGGACATCATCTGTCGCTATGGAATTCCCGAGCGGATCATTACTGATAATGGTTCGAATTTGAATAATAAGATGATGAAGGAGCTGTGCCAGAGCTTCAAGATCGAACACCACAACTCATCTCCTTACCGGCCGAAGATGAATGGCGCTGTTGAAGCGGCCAACAAGAACATCAAGAAGATTGTTCAGAAGATGGTTGTGACGTATAAAGATTGGCACGAGATGCTGCCGTTTGCCTTGCACGGTTATCGTACGACGGTGCGTACGTCGACCGGGGCAACTCCTTTCTCCTTGGTGTACGGTATGGAAGCTGTCCTACCGCTAGAAGTGGAGATTCCTTCTTTGCGAGTTTTGGTTGATGTAAAACTTGATGAGGCAGAATGGATTACGAATTGCTTGAACCAACTCAGCCTGATGGACGAGAAGAGGTTAGCATCGATTGCATTTGGTCGCCTGTACCAAAGCCGAATGAAGAAAGCTTATGATAAGAAGGTGCATCCTCGAAGCTTTCAGACGGGTGATCTCGTCCTGAAGAAGATTCTTCCGCCACACTCCGATCACCGGGGCAAGTGGACTCCAAATTACGAAGGGCCGTATGTCGTCAACAAGGTCTTCTCAGGAGGAGCTTTGTTGTTATCCACGATGGATGGTGAAGATTTTGCATCCCCGGTGAACGCGGACGCAGTTAAAAAATACTTTGCTTGAAAGAGACCCGCTGGACAAAAAAGAAAGAGTCCAGGCAAAAAAGGGGCATCCCGGCGAACCAAAAACAGAATAAAAGGTTCGGGCAAAAATTAGGGATATATTGAAAAAATGTACACCCGCGAAGTCGAAAACCTACACTGGGCGGCTTCGGCAAAAAAGGGTATCCCGGTGAACCGAAAACCCGTAAAGGGCGGTTCACACAAAAGTTAGGGATTTGAATAAGCAAATGACTGTGTTCCGCGTACGGACTTTCATTGTTTAGTGGTTCGGAAGACCTGAGGGCCGTTTATCTGAATCAATCTCTTCCAAAGCTGAAGCGTCGGAGAAGTATCAAAGTCGAGTGGGTCTTAGAGGGATCAACTCATGGTGTTCGTCTACGCCTCGTTGCCGACATCTGTATATACTGATGTATATTTATGTTTTCTTTTTGCGCGGCTTCCTCATTCCAGGAGCTTGCCTCTGTTGTAAAACATTTTTTCCCGTTCAGGGGTTCATCATCAATAAAATGCACATTATTCAGCAATTCTACTTGTCTGTTTAGCATTTATCTGTTTTGTTTGCGAATGAAAACGCCGATGTTTTTTGATAAAATGCGCATACATAAACCTGCGGGCCTAGGCCCATCGATTGTTGAAACAATTAATTAATTGAACATTGTCACGAGATAATAACCCTGATAGGCCCCTTTGAGGAAGGTATCTTGTCTGTTTGTTTGTGCTGTTGCAGGTATAGCACCTTCCAGAAAATGTGTCGTGCGCATCCCCGAAGCAGGGCGAGTCCTCCTTCTCCAGCAGAGTTCAGTAGTCTCTCCTCCGCAGAATCTGAACGCAGACAGTGAGCATTGATATGTCTCCCTAGGTAGAGAGGATTTTCTTCCCCAAGCAGGCGCATCCTGAAGGAACGTCACCTCATCAGTTGAGTCAAAGGCCGAAGCTCATGTCCCCAGCACCGGGTCACAAGTGTAGATTCCAGAGAAGTGTTCGGGTGCCGAAGCTCGTGTTTTCCCCAGTAAAGTCACCGAAGCAGGTGTCTCCCCCGCACCGGGTCACAAGTGCAGGTTTCGCAGGAGGCTGTTCGTATGCCGAAGGATGCAGTAACTGATGGTGCCAGACTAAGGTCCCCAGCGGAATTGAGATTCCCCACCAGATCCGTGTTCTCTCCTGAAGTTGGACGATTCCCTCTTCCCCAATAGAGTATTGGAACGGCTGATGTTGTATTCCCTTGCAGAGTTGTACTCTCCCCCGAAGGCAGATGATCCTTTCTTCCCCGGCAAAATTGAAATTCCGCACCAGGGTCGCACTCTCCAGTGAAGTAGAATGATTTCCCTCCCCGGCTGAGTCCGCAGAAAAGTAGAATCCTTGGAAGTTGATCAGATCATGATCAATTTTCCCCAGTAGAGCGTGGGGCAGCTAATGTTGTGTTTCCCCAGAATCGCACTCTCTCCATCGAAGCAGAATGATTTCTCCTTCCTCAACCGAGTTTGCAGATGTCCAAGAGATCCGAATCCTTGGAAGTTGATCAGATCATGATTGGTTTTTCCCCAGTGGAGTGTTGAGCAGCTGAAGTTGGTTCCCCTCAGAGTGGTCATCCCCAGAAGAGTAGTCGAGACGGCCGCGCAGTTCATTCTCGCGATTGATATCAGCAGATCCAAGTTCTCGTAGAGCTTCGTCCCCTGCAGCAGTCAGCTGAAGTTGTTCCCCTGCAGCAGTTCGCGGAAGATCAATTCCCCAGACAGAGCCTGATTGATATTGGCGTGTTCACGTTTTCCTCAGCAGGATGATTCCTCTACCTGAATGGTTCTTTCTCCTTGACATGAGGATTTCCCCCTTCGGCATTTATTTTGCTGACGGGATCGCATCATTGTGCATGACTGCATAGCATTTAACACTGCATAGCATTTAACGCTGCATAGCATTGTGCATGATTGCACAACATTTAGCATAAACGCATATCATTCCCGCCGTGTGGGGCATGGTGCCGGAGCATACGCATCATAAGCATGATCTAGGTCATTATCATTCTTGCCTTCCAGGTGTGCGACCAAAAGACCGGTTGCTCAGGACGATTCTTGATGTTCTCCCCAGCAAGGTCGCTCTTGAGATGATTCTTAAAGACCCCGGTGTAATCCCCACGGTCGCTCGCTCAAGATGATTTTTGAGATCCCCAGCGAAGTTTTCAGTTCAAAACGACCCTTGAACTCCTCAGCAGGGCCGTTTGCTTAAGGTGATTCTTAATACCTCAGTGCAGGTTCCCGAGTTGTTTGCCTAGGGTGATACTTGAGCTCCCCAATAGCGTCCCCAGCAAGAGTTGCCCAGGAAGATTCCTGGAATACCCAACAGAATGTTTGCTCCAGAAAGGTTATCAGTTCAGGACGATTCTTGAAGATGCCCGACGGATCTGTTTGTTCAAGATGATTCTTGAAGTCCTGAGCAGCATGATATGTCTGCTCCAACAATGATGTCTAATCTGAAGATGGATTTCGTAAGCGCCTGAAGGCGATATCAGAAAGTTCCTGTGAGTTCAGATTTCCGTGTTGATGAATCAATGGGTGGCTGAAGACAAGGTTCCAGAGTTTGTAGATATAACAGAGTGATTCGTGTGGGTCTGAAGACCAAGTCAGTTATCCTGAGGTGATGATTGATTGCGATCAAGTGAATGATATTTCTTCTGACTGAAGTCGAAGATGTTTCTCCAGCGGTGATGCGGGGTATTTTGATTTTCCGACGGTGATGTCAGAAGATGTTTCTCCAGCGGTGATGCGGGGTATTTTGATTTTCCGACGGTGATGTCAAAAGATGTTTCTCCAGCGGTGATGCGGGGTACTTCGATTGTCCGACGGTGATGTCAGATTTAGTTCTCCAGCGGTGATGCAGGGTACTTCGATTGTCCGACGGTGATGTCAGATTTAGTTCTCCAGCGGTGATGCAGGGTACTTCGATTGTCCGACGGTGATGTCAGATTTAGTTCTCCAGCGGTGATGCAGGGTACTTCGATTGTCCGACGGTGATGTCAGATTTAGTTTCTCCAGCGGTGATGCGGGGTACTTCGATTGTCTGACGGTGATGTCAGATTTAGTTCTCCAGCGGTGATGCAGGGTACTTCGATTGTCCGACGGTGATGTCAGATTTAGTTCTCCAGCGGTGATGCAGGGTACTTCGATTGTCCGACGGTGATGTCAGATTTAGTTCTCCAGCGGTGATGCAGGGTACTTCGATTGTCCGACGGTGATGTCAGATTTAGTTCTCCAGCGGTGATGCAGGGTACTTCGATTGTCCGACGGTGATGTCAGATTTAGTTCTCCAGCGGTGATGCAGGGTACTTCGATTGTCCGACGGTGATGTCAGATTTAGTTCTCCAGCGGTGATGCAGGGTACTTCGATTGTCCGACGGTGATGTTAGATTTAGTTCTCCAGCGGTGATGCAGGGTACTTCGATTGTCCGACGGAGATGTCAGATTTAGTTCTTCAGCGGTGATGCAAGGTACTTCGATTGTCCGACGGTGATGTCAGATTTAGTTCTCCAGCGGTGATGCAGGGTACTTCGATTGTCCGACGGTGATGTCAGATTTAGTTCTCCAGCGGTGATGCAGGGTATTTCGATTGTCCGACGGTGATGTCAGATTTAGTTCTCCAGCGGTGATGTTGGGTATTTTGATTGTCTTACGGTGATGTCAGGTCGATATTTCTCCAGCTAGTTGTTGAGCAGCTAGTGTTGCAGTATTCAAAGATTTGTTCCCCGCAGAGTACCGTGTGCTCGTGCAGTTGGCAAATTTTCGGGTTTACCGATATTCAACCGTCTCGTACCTTGATTGGTTGAGAGCCGTTCGCTTCTCACCCAGTCAGGTTCAAGCCGTTTGAATAGGGGCAGCTGTTGCACCCCAAAATTTGACCAACAATTATTTATTCATTGAGTGTTTGAAAGTGGATACCTTCATCAGAAAGTTCAAGAGATCCTCAGAGGAAGTGGATTGAAACCAGGGTTGTGTGCTTCATAGCTTGAGAGTTGTGGGTGCCCCTCAGATGATTCTGAGACTTTGAGAATGAACTTGATGTTTTGGGAAAGCCTATGAGATGTCTTGATAGCCTTCATGAAGCCCAGAGAAGTCATTATGCAAGAGTTCAGAAGATTCAACCATGAATGATAGAATTAGGGTTTTGACTGGGTCAACCCTAGGATAACTGAAGATTTGGGGAAGGTTGAGACCCAATCCAAGGGCCATGAGATCATGGAATGATGCATAGAGATGATATAAAGATGATTCCTAGGCCAACTCATCATGAGTTAGGAGTTTGAGAAGTTTCAAGTCAGGGTCCCCAAGGATTGTCAGTGAAAAACCCTAATTTGATCCCTATCTTCCAGGCAGTTTTAGCTCAAGATGTGATTGATATCTCATCTTCCCCACAACATGAATGTTGTAGAGCTTGTTCTTAGCTTTAATTTGAGTGGTGGAAGTCCTTGATAGGAGTTACAGAGCTCAAGTTATGGTTTTGACAAATTACAGGTCAGTAGAGGTGTGTGAATCTGGGTCCTTGAAAGTCACCCAACTTGCAGACAACTTTTTCCCTAGTAGGATGATTCCTATGATCTCTTGGTCAACATGAATGTTAAAGGGCATCTCCTTAGCTTTAATTTGAGTGGTAGAAGTCCTTGATAGGATTTGTGGAACTCAACTTATGGTTTGAACAAGACAGGGGTATTTTGGTAATTTGTCAGTTATAGGTCATTTTTAAGCAAATGCCATATCTCCTATTTCCAAGCCTCAAATGGAAAAACTCAAAACATGAAAGTTGTTCAAAATGTGATTTTAAGTCTAGAAAGAAGGTCATGAATTGTTGAAAAAGCTTGGAGCATGAATATTTTAAAATGGTCAAAAGGACTTGAAAAAGGCTTATAAGTTAAAAAAGTTGAAATTGAATTTTGGTTTGAGAGATCTACAAATCCAAAATGGGGCATATGATAGATGATTTTGATTGGAAACAACATTTTGGAAACAATGGTTTAGCCACATTTTTGAGTTTAGGCTTAAAAATTGGAGTTGCTTTGTAAATTTGTTACTTGCACTTTAAGGCATCAAAAGGAAAGATGAGAAAATGCTACATAAAGGTTTGTAAGACCTTATTCTCATGTCATAATACCATATGGGGAGAATTTAAGTAAGATTGCATGGTTTATCATGAGATGGCATGAGATTTACTCAAGATGACAAATTCTAATTCTCATTACGTGATACATTCTAGAAACTTCATGGAAGGTTCTACAAACTTCCACACATTTCTATTCTCATCTATATAAGCCCTAGGGTGGCTCCATGCATTGGTTGGTGATTCTAAAAGCTTGCATACTACACTTTGATTCCTTCACTCCAAAATTGCATTTTCATTCCAAACTCCATTAAAACACCATCAATCACTACAATTCTGATCATCATCATCATCTATAATCAACATTGAGCATTTGGCAAGAAAAATCAAGAAGAATTCGTGGCTGATTCATGAAATCACAAGGTTCACTCCAACTTGCATGAAGGGTTGGATAGGTTGATTCAAGAAGTGTGATCAAGAACCACTGCAAACAGAAGCACATAGGTCCATTGAAGATCACTTGTAGCAAGTACCAAGGCTTGGATTGGAGAAGAAACACCATAGCCATCACCACTTGCAAGGTATGCATTTTCTCTTGAATCTCATTATTTATGCATAGTTAAGGTTTGTTGTTAGGGTAAGCATGATAGAGACCAATTAGGGATGAATCTTGGTGAGTAGGAGAGCATTCCATGGGAGTTTGTTGTATGGCCGTTTCTGTTTAGGGAGCAAGAACTCATGCCTTAGTGTACTATAATCTTAGTTCTTTAGCTTAGTGTAATCCTCATAAGATGTAGATCATTCTAGGTTAATATGAGCCCATTCCATTTCCATGCATATCCATGTGAAACAAGTGGTACCAGACCTTGCGCGCTTTGTAACTCTTTGTGGAGTGAGTCTTAATGAAATCCATGACCATGGCTGTGTAGAGGGAAATGAGTAGGTCAAGTTTGATGTTTGGATCGTGAGTTTTCATGGAGAGATGAGGGAGCTATGGATGCTGGAAGACAAGTGCATGGAAACTGTTTTTAGAAACCCTAAGTGACCAAAGGTAGAAGAGATAATCTCTACCATTGATTCATGTTGGAATATTTGACTTTGTCCCTCAATCCAGCGGCCTAGATTTCATTCATCTTCAAAAATTCATAACTAAATAGAAAATGCATATTTTTAACTCATTCTTTTTTTAACATTTTTCTTAACATGTCTAGAAAATTAAAAAAATATAAAAATTGCATTTTACATTTTTTTCGCATTTTTTCCATATTTTACAAATAAATACACATTTTTAATCATTCATTTCATCCATGATCTTGTAGATTTTTGTTCTTACACTTAGAAATAGATTTTTTGCCCATTCTTTTTTGTGGTGATTAATATTGAATTGTAGTATTCCCAGAATTTATTACTAGATTTTTTAGAATAAATTTTGATTAGTTTAGATAATTGAACTTAGGATAGTTTAATTAGGTTTTTAAGTAGTATACTTGAACTTCAACATTTTATTTTTGGGGTTTTTAGGACAAGTTAGCCTATGGGGAATATATGGGACTTAAGGGTAGTTAAATAGGATCTCCTAGAATTTTGCTAGAATATTGTATGGTATTTTAGTATTTTTCATTGATTTTCTCTTAAATAGCTTTTAAAATAGGATTAATTTTGTGCATGATTTTGTGGAATTTGTTTTAGGACCTTCCTTTAGTCTTTTTAATCCATTCTTTTTTGTGTAATTAGATATTGAACCATAGCTCCCCATAGGATTTAATTCTTGATTTTTAGATTAATATTTGATTAGTTTAATTAGGGTAGCTTTAGGGTATCCTAATTAGGGTTTAGGTTGTGCATAGGTGAGGAAATTCATTTTCTTTAGATAGTTTTGTCTTGATTTTTGGGTAGAGGCATATGTGGATGTTATGGATAGATATTGTAGACCCTTGTGAATAATTGTTAGATTTTTCCCCCTTGGTTTAGTATTTTTAGGTATTTTCTGAAGTTGCCTGATGATTCTGTCTGTCCTGTGGTTATCTGTTCATATCTGGGGTTTAGTTTTGGGGAATTTGTTGTGGGGCTTGTGTTGTCTTGAAGACCTTGTTGGAGAGCATGATGAAGAGAAGATTGAAGATCAAGTCCCAGAGACCCAGAGCTTGGATTATTCCCTGCCTGTGAGGTTTGAGATCCTGAAGTTTGAAGGAAGTTCATGGTACTTTCCTGAGGAAGGCACTATGAATGACTTTCATTCTTTCTTCTCACCTCTTTCTTAAGTATCCAATGATGTTGGAGCCAACTTGTGAGTTTAATTTCTCCTGAGGAGGAATGTAAACTGATCACATGTTGTTGAGCCACATGGGATACAACTCCTAAGTGAAAGCCTCCTAGTACTTTCCTGAGGAAGGTCCTATGGGTCTATTCACTTAGTTCCATTAGTTTATCTAGGATTTCTCAAGTATCCAATGATGTTGGAGCCAACTTGTGAGTTTAATTTCTCCTGAGGAGGAATGTAAACTGATCACAGTTGTTGAGCCACATAGGATACAACTCCTAAGTGGAAGCCTCCTAGTACTTTCCTGAGGAAGGTCCTATGGGTCTATTCACTTAGTTCCACTAGTTCAGATAGGATTTCTCAAATATCCAATGATGTTGGAGCCTGCTTGTGAGTTTAATTTCTCCTGAGGAGGAATGTAAACTGATCACAGTGGTTGAGCCACATAGGGTATGACTCCTGAGTATACACCTCCTAGTGCTTTCCTGAGGAAGACACTATGAGTCTGCTTACTTAGCTCCCTTTCTTTGGTAAGCTTGTTCTGAAGCTTGAAGACTGGGAAGGATTTCTTTTGGTTAGGTTTTGCTTTAGGGCTTTGCTTAGATTTGATTCAGATTCTGTGTTAAGGTTAGGATTAGAGAGTAGATTCTTCCTTTCTCTAGCATGCATGTTTTGTTTGTCGGATGGCACTTCGTTTCTTTTATCTGTTCATTGCTTGATAGCATGTTGTTTATTTTCAGTATGATTACTGTTATTTCATGACTGGCTTGAGGTCGAGACGAGCTTGTGGAGGCTGAAGCCCCACACACATTTCCTCCCTCACTTGCATTGCATGCATTTTACTGTTAAAGCTGATGCTTTTGTCTGTTTTGGTGTATCATTGATATGATCCCTTAGGACTCTCATTTCTTCTGATGAGGATTTGATGATAGACTTTTAGGTTGAAACCTATGCATGACAACATCTAGGAGTTCCCTGTTCAAACCTCAACCATAGGATGAATCCATGGCATGATAACAGTAGGACTTGATAGTCTCCCTCCTAGTTGGGTCTGTTCTCTTCTCATCTTGAAGCAGTTTAAAATACAGTAATCATGAATGATTTCTTTCGTACGTTACGAGCCTTAAGCTATTTGAGGTGGGATGTTTAGTATGGTACCCTTTGGGTGACATGCGACGCATTCACTCTCAGGTCATAGTCTCTAGTGCGGTCGAGATCGCAAACAATAAAAAACACTTCTTTCAGGAGATAACCCGTAGTTAGCCGAACTACGTTTGCTCTGATCTTTCATACCAGATGAAAGTACGTAGGCATAGGATGCGATATCCTAGCGAACAACCTTCCCCATCTTCCCCCGTAGTTAGGCGAACTACGTTGACTCTGATTTCTCATTCTCTGATGAGAATACGTAGGCATAAAGTGCGACGCTTTGCCGAGTCATTTTTCTTTTCTTTTTCAGCCAGCCTTGATAGGTAGATAGATTATAACCAACCCGTCCAAGTAAACAAACAAGCGAGGATCCCGTCGAGTACGACGGACGTGAGGGGTGCTAATACCTTCCCCTTGCGTAACCGACTCCCGAACCCAGACAACGGTTGCGATGACCTTGTCTTATACCTTTTCGTCAGGTTTTTCCGATCGTTTCCTTTCCCGCTCTGAGGGATAAATAACGAAAGGTGGCGACTCTTCTGTCATGCCGACACCTTATTTTCGCGCAAGCGACAGCTGGCGACTCTGCTGGGGACTCATGGCATCTAGGGACTTTTCCCATCCCTTATGCTGGGACCGTTTCCCATCCCCTACGCGAGTCAATCCTATCGTTTGTGTGTTTGCTTGTTGGGTTGCGTTTATTTATCGCATTTTTACTTCCCGCATTTTTACTTCCCGCATTTTATTTCCCGCATTTTATTTCCAGTTGATATGATTATCTGTGCTGCTGTGGGAGAGGGATGTTACTGTGAATGAAAATCCGGACCTGGGCTTTGAGTACACACCTAGATATAGTTGCGGAGAAGTAGTAGACGAACGTGTCTGCTGAGCAGGCACAGTTCCCTACGAAAATCTGCGCTCAGACGAGATTCTTGCAGAGGTGCTCCTTTCCGGTCCTGAGGATCTGAGGGGAGTCCAGACGTGAGGATTGTCGACTCTGGGGACCGATCATTTGGAAGTCAGCTAAGTGAGGCCTCTTCATGACTTGATGATGCCACTCCTTCTGGGAATCGTATCGTCACTCATGAAAGTCTGTGACGCTGACAACCGCATAGGATGCCGTACCTTTGTCCGTGGATTAGGTCCATACCTGTGAGTGGGGTCGGGATATTGCAGGAAACTTTGACCTCCCGACTACCCGGTTTTCTTGACAGTGAATCAGTTATGTTGGGTTCTCAGTTGCAGATATGTTCTTGATAGAGCAAGGGTTGATCAGAGGATCTTATCATCGGGTGTTTGTCTGTTCTTGATAGAGCAGGCTTTGATCAGTGTATTATCGCCAGAGGTTTGTTTCGGACAGAGCAGGTTTTGAGTGGGGTCTGAAGATCTCATCGGCAGTTGTTATTTGTTCTTGATAGGGCAGATTTTGAGTGGGGTCTGAAGATCTCATCAGCAGCTGTGTGTTTGTTCCCGACAGGGCAGATTTTTGATTTGGGGTCTGAAGACTTCATCGACAGATGTTACTCGATCTTGCATCCGGGGTCTTTATTATCAGGCCTTCGTTCTTGGCAGAGCAGGATTTTGGTCTCGATCCTATCAGATGGTTATTCTCAGCATATCAGATCAGTGGGTTTACGCCGGGGTTTCCTTCTCATCAGTGACTGTTGACACCGAATCTCCACAGCAGCCACCTGGATATATTGTTGCATGCCTGCATTTTGCATTAGCTTGCATAATCATTCGCATTCCATTGGCGTGTGTCTGTGACAGGTACCGGTTCCCCGATCCAGGGTCTCTCACCTCTTACTGTGCTACTGCAGCCTCTCTCAGGAAGACTGATGCGTACGAGTTCTCGGTCCTTGATGTGTCGAATCTGACTATTGCTATGTGAGGTTACTATTTCCATGATTGGGCCTGGATTCCTCTCCTTATTATTGTCAACAGGTGCCAGGTGTCGCTACTGCGAAAATCGGCGCCGGCTGAACAGAAGAGTCGCCACCGTGCGTTATTTATCCCACGGGAGGGAAAGGAAACGCTCAGAGTAAACCTCGCACAACACGGGAAAGGTATGGTCGTCGCAACCAAAACCTGGATTCGGGAGTCGGTTACGCAAGGGGAAGGTATTAGCACCCCTCACGTCCGTCGTACTCGACGGGATCCACGCTTGCTTTCGGGTATGGATTGTTATTCTATCTACGCTAAAGGTCTGGGGTTGAAAGAAAAGAAAATGAAAATAAAAAATGACTCGGCAAAGTATCGCACTTTATGCCTACGTATTCCCGTCTGGAACGAGAAATCAGAGTCAACGTAGTTCGCCTACCTACGGGAAAGGAGGGGAAGGTTGCTCGCTAGGATATCGCATCCTATGCCTACGTACTTCCACACAGCATGGAAGATCAGAGCAAACGTAGTTCGGGCCCCGTACGACACAAGCTTGTCTTGATTGTTTTTATTCCTTCTGAAAAAGGGTTTTTCTGATTAACAGTCCCGGCGGACAAAAAATGACGCTTTGATGAGTTCACGTTCTCTTACGGAAGAAGTGTCTTTTATTGTGTTTGAAATCTTTATTGTATTTTCTGTTTGTTTTGAGAAAGAAAGAGACAGAACTCTAACCTACGGTTGCGAAGGGAAACAAACTATCCTAATGTTATCATGCATGGGTTAAGACCTAGTGTCTATCATGCTCCTCTCTTGCGCAGAGAGAAACAAAGATCCTACGGGATAGGCAGAAACAGAAACAATATCAGATATATACGGTAAAGCAATAAAATGCATGAATGCAACAGCACCAGCGAGGCAAGGGAGTCCCACTCAACCTCGAACCTAGAAAACAATAGGTAAAAGTGAACAGGATTCACTTTCAACCCAGCAAGGCAAACAGCAAACAATACAGTCAGGAAAACCAATCAATACATCAGCAAATGGAATACAGCAATAAAAGAAACAGCATCAGCAGCTCTGATTCAACATCTGGCTTCAAGTAATCTCCAATCAGCTACAGGCTTCAACAAGCATCAATATCCATCTTCATGGCCTTCAGACAAGGGCTTTGATCATCATTCTTCTATCTGCAATGGCTTTTCTTCAAGCTCAAACCTCCAGGATGAGGGATCAGTCACAAGAGTGAATTGGGTGTTAAGCAATCAGTTGACTACCAAAGGTGGTGAACAGATTGCTCCTAACACAAGAGACATTTTCTCTCAAGAGTTCTATCTCATAGACACTATCACCAAGCCTTCCAAAGGAAGGGGGTGAGTGTCTTAGAGAGACTCTGAATCACAGAGAAGAATGGATGCAGACAAGGCAATCCATGTTTGAGAAACAAACTTTCTAACCTAGAGCTCTGCCTAGCTCCTAAACCCTAGTCTCCTCAGCAGCTGCTAGCAAGAACCTCTTCCCTAACTCTGATAGTTGATCTTCAATCTTTGGATCTCCAATGGTCTTCATCTGCACAAATTTCAGCTCTCCCAGGTCCCCAGACAAACCCAATACCCAAGCAAGCAAGCAATAATCCCCAGAGGGCACACCACACCAGTCAATCAGATATACAGACAGTATTGATAGCAGTAGGGGAATCCTAACTTTTTCTAAGGGGTCTAGTAACTACCCATAGCCCCTATAGTCCCATAACTAATCTAGTTAAACCCTAAGTCCTAAGGGAAAGAATCAAACCTCCTAAGTCATCACCTAAAAAACCCTAATTTGTTCATGTTATTCAAGCCTATATTAAGCCCCTAAATTTAATTTCTAAAAAAGGGAACTAAATTGTTTCTACAAGTTTAATGTCTAATCTAAACAATATAAAAAGAATGAACAAAAAATATAGCAGCATGTAATAGAACAAAAATTATTAAAATGATGCATGAAATGAACTATTTAAAATGACATTTATTTAGAAAATATGGAAAAAATATGAAATAAAAATAAAAATGCAATTTTATTTTTCTACAATTTTCTACACATCCTAAAGAAAATAGTGTAAAAAGAATGGATTAAAAATGAATTTTTATGAATTTGTTATGAATTTATGAAAATTGGTAAAAATTAAAGAGAAACAAAAACAATTGAATTAAAATGAGGGAGGGGGGTTAGAATAGCAGGCGCGTTCAGTTATAAATCCATTGGGCCAGCGAACAGGGGGGTGCGCGTATCATTTTACTAAGGCCCAGAATCACTCAGCAATATGAAATAAAAAGAAAACCAGCAGGGGGTGAAAATAGAAACCAAAATCACGTTCAAATTGGAAATGGGCCTATTACTGGGGGTGGGATTAGCAACAGAATCTGAGGCCCGCCCGTTTCAATTAATGAAACGGTGCGTTTGGCACCCAGTCAATTCCCTCCAAATCTGAAATCAAATAATAGCCACACGATGGCTCTCCAAGTCAAGGGTCCAAGGCAAGATGGATGGCCACGATTATGTCTTCCTCATTGCATCTGTTAGAACTAGGGTTTCACCATGAATGTCCATGCACGAACCAAGCTTACACCAATCTGTTCTCACTCTACAAGCCATGAATCATCACGCTATAAACATGAAAAATGCTCAGAATTCTTCCCTCTACAATCCTATGGTCTCAGCTTGCTTTGAAACTCAACACATCAACAAACCCGATAGCAACAACTTCTGACTCCATGAAAGCACTCTGCAACTCACCATCACACTTCTCCCTCAAACCTATCCTAATCTGCTCTATGCCTAATGGTGATTAGCCTGCGCTATTAAGCTAAGATTCCAATGTACTAACCTAAGAGTTTCAAGCCCTAACAGTTTCTACCACCTGCTAACAATGGTCTCTATTCAGCCTCAAATTCATCCTAATTACTCTACTAACCACCTAGATCATATCTAAACTAACAAAGCTATGCCTAACTAACTGAATCAAGCAATTTGAATGAAAACATACCTGGTGTAAAAGCTTGAAAACAACTATGGAGACTTGTGGATCTGAGGCTTCCAAGGCTTGGATCTTGATCTACACACTCAATACTCAATTCTGTATGCAACACTTTGATGATTCCTGGCTTGAATTGTGCTGTCCACTTGAAACTCCAATTTTGATGTTGATGATGGAAGTGCTCGAAAATGTAGTGTTCACCTCTTGTTCTTGATTGAATTATGATCTATGATGATGATTGAATGAGATTGAATTGATGTGGATGAAAATTGATGAAGATTTTGAGGAATTGAAGTGAAAACTCAATGAGAAAGAATGAGAGGATTTTTGGGAATTCTTGGTGAAAATGAAGCCAACCCTTGATCAATCCTCATCTCATGAATATATAGAGCTCATATGAACATTCTAGATCCATCTTGCACATTCCCTTGCTTTCCAACTTTGATCCATTTTGGTTATGTTTCTTCAATTACAAGTAACCAAAGATAACTTTCTTTTTCCCTTCTAAACTCAAAAAAGTGTTTGAACCATTGTTCTTAGAATTGCTTTTCCATTCAAAATCATATATTGGAAGTCTCCATTTGGACTCATAAATCTCCCAAACCATTTTTCACTTTGAATTTCTTTGAATTATAAGCCATTTTAGTTCATATTTTGACCAATTATGCAACTTCATGTTATGAGCTTCTCCAATAATTTGTGACCTTCTTTCTAGACTTAAAATCCCATTTGGAGCAAGTTTGATGTTATAAGTTTTTCCATTTGAGGCCTCCTTGTATGAGTTTTGGACATAGGTTAAAATGACCTGTAATTCACAAATGCCCAAAATACCCTTTGCTTGCCAAGACCATAAGTTGAGTTCCACACATCATATGAAGGCATACTATACCATTCTAGAAAGCTAAGACAATGAGGAACAATTCTTATGTTGACCAAGAATTCATTTGAAATCTCCTTGAGGGGAAAAACTAGCTTGGAAGTCAAGTCACTTTCACAGACAAAAATTCAGATACCTCAGATGACCTGTAACTTGCAAGGACCATAACTTGAGTTCTATAAATCTCCTTGATGTCTTACACCACTCAAATTAAAGGTCTTGAGATCCTATACAAGTTTCATGTTGGCCAAGAAGCCATTTGAAGCTAGCATTTTGACTTATCTTGCTTGGAAATTTGACCTAAATTAGGGGATTTTACACAGAAACCCTAATTTAGAAACTCCTCTTCTCCTTGATTTCTCTTGAATTCTCCTTGGCATATCTCCATATCCTTCTTTATATATCCAATGATGAACCCCATATCTCTCCACTAGACTTGAATGCCCTTTAAATCAGTCAATTGACCTAGGGTTGACCTAGGGTTGACCCAGATGAAACCCTAGTTGACTGCCTTCAACTATAGCTCTTGTGCTTTCATCAATGACTTGTCTCCTTCTCCAAATGACTTTCTAAGCCTCTCATAATGTCTAGATACTCTCCATGCCTCCACTTCACAGCTCATAACCCTCTTGCTGACCCTCAGATACCCTCAGCTAGGAGATGGACTCAAGGCTTGATCTGCTAATCTCTTTGCTTTCAAATTCTTTCCTGATGACTTGAATGAGATTGAATTGGGATAATAACCTATTGATAGGCCTCTAGAGATGAAAATAATGATTGGTCCCCTGTTGAATGACCTGCTATGCCTATGCTATGCAGATGGTTAGTCTATGTACATGACTCTATATGCAAATGCTAATGACATTGAAACATAAACTAAAGGAGAATAAGGTTGGGCAAATTTTAGGGTGCAACAGCTGCCCCTATTCAAGCGACTTGGACCCGATTGGGTGAAGAGCCCGGAGCCTTCAGACATTCGCGGTACGAGACGGTTGAATACTAGTGAAACCAGAAATTTGCCAACCGCAGAAATAAACTGCGCTCCTGCTTGGGGAACGACATTCATCAGCTGACTCTGACTGTTACAGCAACCCACTGATCTCGCGCGAGCATGCTGGGGATTGTCTTCATCGCTCTGAAGAGGATTCTGTCATAACAAATTGCTTGCTTGTCCACGTTAGGACTCTGTCTGTCATCAATACGAAGAAATCTCAACTAAAACCTGTCCACGTTAGGACTCCACTTGCTGTTAACCCAGAAAAATCTCGGCAACTCCGCTGGGGATAATTCGTCTGCATTTCCATAAACTGAATCGTCCACGTTCAGGAATAAAACTCTTCCACGTTAGGAGTAACACTTGTCCACGTCAGGAATCATCTTTTCTGTATCTGTCCACGTCCGGACTAACTCTTTCATTTTTCCACGTCAGGAAACCATCCTCTTTCCACATAGGGAGAACTATATCAATCTGTCCATGTAAGGACTCCAATCCCACTTGACATGTCCGCGTCAGGACTCCACTCTTTCCACGTAAGAAATTCAACTTTGGTTCTGAACCTGTCCCCGTCAGGACTCAACTTTCCATATAAGGGGTACATCCTTCTTCCACGTCAGGAATCTTGAATCTGTCCACGTCAGGACTAAAATTTCCACATAAGGAGACAATCTTCTTTTTCCACATTAGGAATAATCCATTTCTTTCCACGTCAGGAATCAACTTCGATACGTCCGCGTGAGGACTCAATCTTTCCACGTTAAGAATAAACTCGATTCTGAACCTGTCCACGTCAGGACTCAACTTTTTCTTGCATCTGTCCATGTAAGGACCCTAATTTTTCCGCGTAAGGAATAAACTTCTTCTTCCATGTTAGGAATAACTTCTTTGATCTGTCCGCGTCAGGACTAAACTCTTCCACGTCAGGAATAATCCATTTCTTTCCACGTCAGGAATCAATCTTGATACGTCCGCGTGAGGACTCAATCTTTCCACGTAAGGAGTGCTGTCATTTCCACGTAAGGAATCCTATTCCGATACGTCCGCGTAAGGACTACATCGTCCACGTTAGGACCCACTTCTCCACGTTAGAAATAATAGTCTCTTTGATTTGTCCACGTCAGGATACTGATCTCGTCTTGATTTGTCCACGTTAGGATTCAGACGTCTTCGACCCGCTGAGGAAATAAGACTTGTCCACGTAAGGACTCGCATCCTTGTCTGGTCTGTCCGCGTCAGGACACCAATACAAAGAGTAATTACTTTTGTCACCGTCATGACCTCCCATTCCACTAATTCCGAGAAACCGAATCTGCCCACGATAGGACTAACACATCTCCCCAATCCAAGGAAATAAACCTGTCCACGTTAGGACGCCCACTTCTGAAGAAATCCCGTCAATATAGGAATAAATTGGCCGCGTCAGGACTTAGTTCTTCAATGATCCTCACCCACAAACTTCTTAGCACTGACGTGACAGCGACTTTGAGATGAACTCTACTGGGGATGTCTGGAACCCAAACTATCGAACGCCTGTTCTGATAACCGGCGGTGGCCTCTGAAATTCTGATTCATGGAACCCGTTGATGACAAACAAACTCTGCTTGGGGATAAGGAGAAACTTATCCTGGTAACTCTGCGGGGAAAATAAGAGACATTTGCATAAACGACTCTGTTAGAGACAAAGAGAATCTCATCATGCTGACTCTGTGGGGGATACTGCCGAAACTGACGTTAGATGGCCCATGCCGAGATCTTGAATATTTGATTGTTCATTTGAGCAAGAGCTCTCTTCGCCTGAACTATTAGAGTACAGAGACTGCTTCAGCAAAATAAATGCTGGAAGGATAATGCCGACTCCGCCGGGGATAGCTAGATGCTACAGAATTATTCCAGCAAAATAAATGCCGGGAGGGTGAAGTCAACCCTGCTGGGAAATTGGGAACTCAACCCAAACGTCCTGTTGAGGTAACCCCCTGCCGGGGAATATAACTTTGCTGGGGAATAGCAGATGCGCATAGTTCGATCGGACTTTCTGCTGGAACGTGAACTGATATCACCCTTCTCTCTGACAAAATAAATGACAGGTACCACCACCAACTCTGCTGGGGAGAGTCTTGATCTTCGAGTTCCACTGGAAGGAATGAAAACACTTGCTGAAAAGAGAACTCCGCTGGGGATGGGATGATTCTCTCGGGGAAAATTAATTGACTCCGCTGGGGGCGAGTGCATGACCCTGCGGGTAAAGATGAACCTGTCTGAATACAGCCTTACGATCTTAGAATCGCCAAACTCTGCTGAGGGCGAATAACTTTTCTGGAGCGCGTCCTTTGGGTAAGCTACGGCCAGCTGGGGAATTCTATCCTTCTTCAGGAATAACACGCATGACCTGCGTGGGGATCAAGTCTTTCGTTATCGCAATCTTTCAATCATCCTCCTCGCATGGTTATGAAACCTGCAACAACACAAACAATACACGACAAGCCTATGCAATCAAATCAATTCAGGTTAGTGACGTTACACCCAGTTAATTCAAAGCTTTAGCAATTGTCGGCAAGGGCCAGTGATGTTATACTCATGCTATTTTCAATAAACTTAGGCGCTTTATCATGCACAAAACAGCAAAGAACAGGCATCAAGTACTGAATAACACATTTTCATTGATTGGGCCCCTGAATGGACGGAGTTTTTGTACACGGGATGTAACTCCTGAAATGAGGAAGCTACGCAAAGCAAATATACAAGTATGCAAGTATTCACAAGAAGCATAAATATTGACAAATTAAATTTTGTACACATGTCGGCAACGGGATGCAGATGAACACCACGAACTGATCCTCCCATGACTCGTCCGACTCTAATGCTTTCCCGGTATCCCCACTTCTGAAGAGATTGTATCCGATAACTGACTCCTCAAATATATTCTCCCGCATTGATGCTCATTGCAATATCAAATTCGGACCGCAGTCATTTGCTTTTCACATCCCTAACTTTTGCGTGAACCGCCCTTTACGGGTTTTCAGTTCACCGGGATACCCCTTTTTGCCGAAGCCGCCCAGTGTAGGTTTTCATCTTCGCGGGTGTACATTTTTCAATTTTATCCCTAACTTTTGCCCGAACCTTTCATTCTGTTTTTGGTTCGCCAGGATGCCCCATTTTTGCCTGGACTCTCTTTTTTTGTCCAGCGGGTCTATTTCAAGCAAAGTATTTTTTAACTGCGTCCGAATTTACAGGTGACGCAAAGTCTTCTCCGTCCATGGTGGACAACAACAACGCTCCTCCTGAAAAGACCTTACTGACAACGTATGGCCCTTCGTAGTTGGGGGTCCACTTGCCCCTGTGATCTGCTTGCGGCGGGAGAATCCTTTTCAGCACAAGGTCGCCCGTCTGAAAGCTTCGCGGAAGTATCTTCTTGTCGTACGCTTTCTTCATTCGTCTTTGGTACAAACGACCGTATGCCAGAGAAGCTAGCCTCTTCTCATCCATCAAACTCAGTTGGTTCAATCTATTCGTTACCCATTCTGCCTCGTCCAGCTGAACGTCTCGCAATACCCTCAGAGAAGGGATCTCAACCTCTAATGGTAGTACCGCTTCCATTCCGTATACCAACGAGAACGGAGTTGCTCCGGTTGATGTGCGTACCGTCGTACGATAACCGTGCAAAGCGAAAGGTAGCATTTCATGCCAATCTTTATAAGTCACCACCATTTTCTGGACGATTTTCTTGATATTCTTATTGGCCGCTTCGACAGCGCCATTCATCTTGGGTCGGTAAGGGGAGGAGTTGTGATGTTCGATCTTGAAATTCTGACAGAGCTCCTTCATCATTTTGTTGTTCAGATTTGAACCATTATCCGTAATTATCCGCTCGGGGATCCCATATCGGCAAATGATATCTCTCTTGATGAATCTAGCCACCACTTGCTTCGTTACATTTGCGTAAGACGCCGCTTCCACCCACTTGGTGAAATAATCGATTGCTACTAGGATGAACCGATGCCCATTAGAAGCCGTCGGCTCGATCTTTCCAATCATATCGATTCCCCACATCGAGAATGGCCATGGAGATGACATTACATTTAGAGGACTCGGAGGCACATGTATTTTGTCAGCATAGATTTGGCACTTGTGGCACTTCCTCGCGAACTTGAAACAATCAGTTTCCATCGTCAGCCAAAAATAACCTGCCCGCAGCAGTTTTCTCGTCATAGCATGTCCACCAGCATGCGTACCAAAGGTACCTTCGTGAATTTCCTCCATGAGAAGCTTTGCCTCTTTCTCGTCTACACAACGCAACAACACCAAATCGTGGTTTCTTCTGTATAAGACGCCATCCGGGTTCAAATAGAAATTACCCGCTAATCTCCTGAGAGTCTTCTGATCTTGACTGGATGCCCCAGCCGGATACTCTTTATTCTTCAGGAAATTAAGGATATCAAAATACCACGGTTTGTCATCAGATGCTTCGTCAATAGCAAATACATAAGCTGGCCTGTCCAACCGAGAGATAGTGATTTGGGGAGCTTCGTTCCAGAAGTTGACCTTGTACATGGAAGACAAAGTGGCAAGGGCGTCAGCCATTTGATTTTCTGCCCGCGGTACGTGATGCAATTCAACCTTGTCGAAGAAAGGCAACAGTCTCTTTGCATAATTCATGTAATGTATCAAATTAGGCTGCCGTGTCTCCCATTCCCCTTTGATCTGATTCACCACCAGAGCTGAGTCTCCGTATACGTCTAGATGTTTGATTCGCAAATCAATGGCTTCTTCAAGCCCCATTATACAAGCTTCGTATTCGGCCTCATTGTTGGTAACGGCAAAGGTCAGCCGGGCAGTAAACGGGATGTGCGACCCGTGTGGCGTAGTGATAATTGCCCCTATTCCGCTACCGTAAGCATTCACAGCTCCGTCAAAAATCATCTTCCATTTGGACCCCAACTCTGGTCCCTCGTCTGGCAACGGCTCTTCGCAATCCTTCATCTTTAAGTACATGATATCCTCGTCAGGAAAATCAAACCTCATCGATTGGTACTCTTCAATAGGCTGCTCCGCCAGATACTCAGCCAGCACACTCCCCTTTATAGCCTTTTGCGAGACGTATTGGATATCATATTCAGTCAAGACCATCTGCCAACGGGCAATTCTACCTGACAACGCCTGCTTTTCGAATATATATTTGATTGGATCCATCTTCGAGATGAGCATGGTTGTATGATTCAGCATGTACTGCCTCAAACGCTTGGCGGCCCAGGCTAGCGCGCAACAAGTTTTCTCCAGCATTGAGTATCGAGATTCACAGTCTGTAAATTTCTTACTCAAGTAATAGATTGCATGCTCTTTTCTCCCTGTCTCGTCGTGTTGACCGAGAACACAACCCATGCTTCCCTCAAGAACCGTCAAATACATGATCAAAGGTCTCCCTGCCACCGGGGGTATCAAAATAGGAGGCTCCTGCAGATACTTCTTTATTTTGTCGAACGCCTTTTGACAATTTTCGTTCCACGTTACAGCTTGATCTTTCTTCAACAGCTTGAATAATGGTTCGCACGTGGCCGTTAGGTGAGATATGAACCGGGCAATGTAGTTCAATCTCCCTAAAAACCCGCGCACCTCTTTCTCTGTTTTAGGCGTCGGCATTTCTTGAATCGCTTTTATTTTAGCAGGATCGACCTCTATTCCTCTTTCGCTTACGATAAACCCCAGGAGCTTACCCGATCTCACCCCGAAGGTGCATTTGTTAGGGTTCAGCCTCAGCCTGAACTTCCTAAGTCTTTTAAACAACTTCAACAGATTCACCAGATGCTCTTCCTCCGTCTGGGACTTAGCAATCATATCGTCAACATAAACTTCGATCTCTTTATGCATCATGTCATGGAAAAGAGTCGTCATCGCACGCTGATATGTTGCCCCAGCATTTTTCAAACCAAAGGGCATCACTTTATAGCAAAATGTTCCCCAAGGCGTTATGAAAGTAGTCTTCTCCATATCCTCTGGCGCCATTTTAATTTGGTTGTAGCCTGAAAAGCCATCCATGAAGGAGAATACGGAGTATTGAGCGGTATTATCAACTAACACGTCAATGTGAGGAAGTGGAAAATCGTCTTTTGGGCTTGCTTTATTCAAATCTCTATAATCCACGCACATTCGAACCTTGCCATCTTTCTTTGGCACTGGTACGATGTTGGCAACCCATGAAGGATACTTCGTCACAGCCAGGAAACCAGCGTCCCACTGTTTCTGCACCTCCTCTTTGATCTTCATTGCCATATCTGGTCGAGTTCTGCGAAGCTTTTGTTTGACTGGCGGGCAATCTTCTTTCAGTGGCAGGCGATGCACAACCATATCTATATCGAGCCCCGGCATATCTTCATATGACCAAGCGAATACATCGTTATACTCTCGGAGCATTTCAACCAGTCTTCGCTTGATATCACTTTGCAGTGCGGCCCCGATACGAATATTCTTCTCAACCCCTTCCGACCCCAAATTGATAATTTCGATGACCTCGTCGTGAGGCAGAATGGCTCTTTCCTCTTGCTTTACTAACCAAGACAGTTCTTCAGGAACGTCGCTATCTTCGACAACCTCTTCTTCGGTCTGGAATACCGGGTGCTCGAAGTCGGGACGAGTCATAGGTGGCTCAAGGATGTCATCTGAAAATGTTATCCTGCAAAAGGAATGGTTAAGTGCTTCAAAATGCGTATAAAGCGAATAACCACGTTGCCATTTTATTGAAAAATACAAAACAGGAAAAACAGGGATTACAGTATTTGCACATGAAAAAACGCCATTTATTTAATGATTGACACGTAATGTTTATAACAACACAGCCCTAAGCAAATCCTGATGCCCCGGGCAAGACATCAGATTATTCAACAATTAATAAAGCAAAGCATTACTGTTTAAAAGTCACAGGAACAAGCTCCTGAATAGACCAGTTGCACAGTCCTTGTCCTGGCGTGCTTGGCTGAATCCAGGCATCCATATCACAGTCGCTGTCTCCTTCATCAGACTCTGAAGCAGCATTGACAGTTTCATGACATACTCCACTGGCAGAGATGGTGATTGACTTTCTGAAATGGGGGGCCCCCACGGAAGGAGTTGATGACGACGGTCGGTACCCCAGTCCGAACCGGTCTGTCTTCACAGGAATGTCCAGCACTTTGCCCCAGCCTTTGGCTTCTCCTGCTTCCACTAGCGCTTGAGCTTCTTTATACGATGAGACAGCTATCTCTGGCACTTTGCTTGGCCCGGGACCTTTGTCCTTGATGCGTAAACCTTCGAATGCCTGGCATGGTGTCTCATGGATCTCTCCGTCGACTTCCACATATTTAAATGAAGATAGATGGCTGACCAGGATGTCTTCTTCTCCGCACACGGTGACCACGCTGTCTCCGACCATATACTTTAACTTCTGATGCAGGGTAGACGTGACTGCCCCTGCCCCATGAATCCAGGGTCTTCCCAGCAAGCAGCTGTACGCAGGCTGTATATCCATGATATAAAACTCCGTTGCAAACACTTCCGGCCCCACTTGCAGAGGCAAAGTAATCGATCCGAAGACTGTTCTACGCGTGCCGTCAAACGCTCTGACTACCAAATCACTGGGTGTACACAAAATTCCTCGAACATCCAGTTTCATCATCGCCTTCTTAGGCAGCACATTCAAAGATGATCCGGTGTCAACCAATACGTGCGACATTGTCGATCCCCTACACTCCACAGACACGTGTAATGCCATATTATGATCTCTCCCTTTCCGAGTCAAGTCAAAATCAGTAAAGCCCAGGCTGTGGCCTGCATTCACGTGTGCCAATACTCCTTCTAGCTGATTTACGGAGACATCCTGGGGTACAAAAGAAGTGTCCAGGACTTTCAGCAAAGCGTTTCTGTGAGCTTCCGAACACAACAGCAATGACAAGATAGATATTTTGGACGGTGTCTGCTGCAGATGCTCCACAATTTTATAATCACTTTTCCGAATTAAGCGCATGAATTCTTCTACATCCTTTGATGCTGCTTCTTTTTCACTTGCTTGTACCGGAACATTCTCAACTGCTTTCCCTTTTCCCTTCGCTAGCCTTTCGGCCTCCACCTCAGGAGATATAAAGATCCTGCCGCTCCTTGTCATGCCTCCTGAACCAACAACATTATCCACAATCTCCACTGGCTGCTTGTTGACATCGATCTTTATCCCGTCACAATACACCTCTAACCCATATGACCATGGGACTGCTTTCGTGTTCTCATACGGGATCGGCCCGGCTTTAGTTATGGTAATCGGTGGTCGCTGAGCTGGTGCTGCAATAGTGATCGTCTTCCGCGGAATCGTTACCGTGGCCACATCACTCCGATTATCCACTACTGCCCCTGCAGGCTCATCAGTTGCCGCTCGATCAAACTGCAATATACCTTCATCAATTAAGGCCTGAATGCCTTTCTTCAAATCCTCACACCCCTCAGCCAGGGCCCAACAATCTAAACAGTACTCGTTACATCCTGGGTAAACACCTCCTTGTAACAGTCGGCTCTTTATTTCGCTCAGCGGCGTCTTTAAATCCTCAACATTCATGATAAGATTCAGACCCTTCTCAGTCAGCACGGCGTTCGCCCCATGATTAGGCATGGGTTTCTGGACTATATTCGGACCTGCCGTTCCGAAATTGATAGTCTTGTTGTCTAAGAGATCCTGCACAACGTGCTTAAAAGCATGGCAACCTTCTATATCGTGACCCGGGGCCCCCGAATGAAACTCACAGTGCCTGCTTGCATCGTAGCCGAACGGGGGAGCTCCCGTTATCGGTGCCAGAGTTCTTTTCTCTACCAGATTCAATCCCAACAATGTCTGCAACAAATCAGCATAGGTAGAGGGAGGTTTCTCAAACACTCTTCTCGGTTTACTACCCTGAAATCTTCGCTGAGCTTGCTGTGCCCCCTGATGAGGCTGCTGCTGCTGTGGCATTGGTTGCTGCTGAACCGGTTGTTGTTGCTGGATTGGTTGTTGTTGATATGGGATAGTAACACTCGACACCTGCTGCGGTTGACGATATTGACCTCTTCCCCTGCCTCGGCCTCGGCCTCGGCCTCCAAATACTGCGCTCGCCTCGCCCTGACGGCGCCCACCGTAAGCTTTCCTATTACTGCCAGATGCAGTTGATTCCTCGACTTGGAACTTTCCTTGCTTAATATTACGCTCAATCTTTTCCCCCATCAGAATCAGGTCTGAAAAACTAGCCAGAGACGTATGAAACAGCATATCATGAAACAGCCCTGTGAATGTGCCGACAAACATATCATTCATTTCTTTATCTTCCACAGGAGGACGGACCCTGGCAGCCATATCGCGCCACCTTTGCGCGTACTCTTTAAAGCTCTCCCCCTTCTTCTGCGAGAGCCCGGCCAACTGGACCCGATTGGGCGCCAGGTCGCTGTTATATTTGTAATGGGCTACGAACGCCTCCGCCAATTGCTTCCATGTCTTGATATCAGTTGGCTCCAACCCCATGTACCACTCTAGGGAAGGACCTGATAGACTATCCTGAAAGAAATGCATTAGCATTCTTTCATCAGTGGAGTATGCAGACATCTTTCTGTAATAAGCTCGTACATGCACTTTCGGACATGTGTCTCCTTTGTACTTATCGAACGCAGGAGCTTTGAATTTAATTGGCACCCTCAAGCCAGGTACCAAGCCCATTGTTGCCATGTCCAGTCCCACAGCACTCTGGTTTAGGACTCCCTTCATCTGCTCTTCCAGCATTCTAATCTTTTGGGAATCATCCATCGGCCCTTCAAGACCTCCTCCGGAGAAGGCGTCTTCCTGCTGATCCTCTTGCCACATACCATTTCCAGCCCCGTACCCATCGTACGCATTATTACGTCCAGCTCTGATCTGATTCATCCCCCGACCTCGGCCTCTGTTGCCGTACCCTTGAACACCTCCAGCGGGACCAAAGCCCATAAATCCAGTACCATTTCCGTTACCAAAGCCTCCGTGACCCTGATTGACCATACCATAACCATCTTGCCCAAAGCCCTGAGCATTAAAGCCATACTTGCCAGTGTTGTCGAATCCCTGATCGTTGAATCCGAACCCAGCGTTGACAAAGCCGTTGCCTCCTAGATTATCTGCCAAATTGACATCACCCAGCCCAACATTATGGACATCAGTTTCATTCCCCACTCCGACGTTACCGTTCACAGCAGCGGTAGCGTTGTTGACATTAGCGGCAGGTATATTGACCACGGGAGGAGCCACTGGCGTGGGAGTGCCGTCTCCATGAGCAGTATCAACCCGGACAGACTGATGATCGTCATTACCATGACCAGCGTTGCGAGCCAACAGAGGCTGGACCATGGCCTGCAAATTCTCCTGCCCTTTTGCTATAGCTTCCATGGTTTGCATGAAGAGAGCGAGCTTCTCGCGCACATCCTGCATCTCGTTCTGAATTTGGTCCATGACTTTTCGACAGTTGGAGCGTGTAGAATAGCGGTGCGGATGTTGATCTGGAATCCTGTTAAGTACCTGGTACAGAGCAGGAAATAAGACACCATTCAAAGATTACCTGTCATGCAATATGAATATGAATGCAATGCAATGTGTCTGTGCATTAGGGAAGTTCATTCCCCCCAGTTCTAGTGCGAAGGTGCCGGTGCAGTGACAGTGCTGACAATAGGAATATCGGAGTTGAATCATAGAAAGCCTCATATATTGCAGGGAGAATCAATAAGCCCAGGGTACAATATCACTGAGAGTACAAAGAAGGCATGACCTCAACCAACAATCCTGGTGATGGTCAGCACTATGCAAATAAAGCATAACTACATGAAATGATCAAACCCTCCCAAAAGTCTGGTACTCCTCTATCAACTTCTTGGTCTCCGGATGGCTTGGTCGATCAAGCAGCCCTTCAACAAGCTGGTTTCTCCTCTTAAGGACACGGCGTACGTCTTCAGCTGTTTCTTCCCATGTTGCTTCTCCGAAGCAATCTTCTAACTTTCGCTTCTGAGACACTGCTTCATCTCTGGACTTGATTGCCTTGTTCAGTGCATGCTGGACACTGTACCGGGTCATCACTTCTTCCTCACACTTCTTAATGCTAGACTTCAACTTCTCTTCGAGGTCGGAAATTTGCTGCTTCAGCTTATCTTCCCTCTTCTTATTATTAGTGAGTGTAGCATTCCAAGTCTTATTGCAAGAGGATATTTCTCGGTGTGCTGCGTCGAGCGCCTTCTTTTTGGCTTCCAGCATGTCATGGGAGCTTCTGAACTCTTGCCCCAGACGTTCACGCTTTTTCTTTTCTTCAGCCAACTCAGCCCCTAACCTGTTTACCAGCTCGATCTGTTGTTGGAAAGCATACACGGCCTTGTTTTTCTCACTGCGTGCCTGGGCTAACTCTTGCTCTAACCCTTCATTAATCTTCATCAAGGCTTCTTTTTCCTTCACAACTTGCTCATAGACTTCTCTAGAAACAGTAGTTGGCTCGGCTACCGGAACGGGAACAATGACGGGTGCCGCTGGAAATGGCATTAATAACTGACTAGCCCTTTCCTGAATCCAAACTCTATAAGGTTCATAAGCCTGGCAATCGTTCTTACCTAACAGCGGCTTCCCTTTGCGGTTAATACGCGTCCAGGCATGTTGCAACTTGGCTAATAACTCCCCCTTCACATCACCTGTGAAGTACAGAGATTCCTGTACTTCTTCCTCCTGAGGTGGATTCTTCAGCGCATATCCGAACTGACGAATGAACAGAGAAGGGTTGTAGTTGATACACCCTTTTCTTCCTATCAGCGGCACATTAGGGTACCCAGCACAACTGAAGATGAGCTCAGATCCCAGCAGGTCTCGATCAAACCGCTCCATATCTTCCGACGATAGCCTCATCAGACGCTCTGGCCAACCAACTGGAACTGTAGTCTCTGCAACAGATCCTCTCTTAGGAAGGTGACTCTCAAACCACATACTCAACAAGGGCACACACAGGTGAACATTCTTCCCTCTTCCCTTCTCATTCTTATAATGCAGTGAGTGGTAAAGATCTCCGAGTAAAGTAGGTACAGGATTACCAGCGGCAAACAAGTAGAAGGCGTTGAAGTCCACAAAATCCGGTATATTGGGGAACAAAACTATACCATAAATGCACAAGGCCAACACAGCATTGAAAGCAACCCAGCACCCGCTCTTGGCATACTCTTGGGCTTTACCAACTAAGAACTGAAATGAGAAGCCTGGAACTCCACGGGAAACAGTAGTCACAAGTTCAGAAGCATCAATATGCAAGGCTTTTGCCAATTCCTCAGGCTTGGGTTTGGCGTCGTAATGAATGAATGGAACCTGGTTCTGCACGGGCAGCTCAACATACTCAGCGTATTCCTCCAGGGTTGGTCCCATAATAAAGTCAGAGAACGTAAAGCACCTCAAAGTAGGGTCGTAGAATTGCATCAAAGCATACAGCCCATCTAACTCTACCTCTGTAGGTTTGCACACCAATCTCAATAATCTACCATAGCTCATCCGGAAACTCCTACGAACACCCTCGTCAGCCAGAGAGATCAACCCCAGTAAAGGAACAATGTCAGGCGTAGGCAATTTGTAAGCAACCGTTCTCCTTAAGCTAGTCATGATCAAACACTCAGAAGTCTGGGCACTAGAACTAGGGAAATGCAAATGCACCTGCAGCACAGACACACGTTAGTGAAATGCAAATGGTAATGGATATGCAGGCAATGCAATGCAAGTAACATTCAACAGGGACCAAAGCTGCAGCTGAATAGCCTAAACCCAATCAAGAAAGGTCTCAGATAGACCATCCGGAAGTCATCAAACCCTGGTCTCAGATAGACCTAAAATAAAACTCCAACACTGGTCTCTGGCAGACCTCAAACCATAACTCCGACTGGTCTCTGATAGACCTCACATCACATCTCTAATTGGTCTCTGACAGACCTCAGAACTCTCCAACTGGTCTCTGACAGACCTCAGAACTCATCTCTAATTGGTCTCTGACAGACCTCATAACTCTCCATAAATAACCAGGATCTCTGATCAAGAAATAACCGGTAGTCTGGAGGTCTAGTTACCTGCATAACCCTGAATCCCCTCACAGGTGGGTGGCCCTATAACTGGCACAAGGTACGGCATCCTATGCGGTCGTTGGCGTCACAGACTTTCAGGGTTGATGATACGATTCCCAGAAGGAGTGGCATCATCAAATCCTGAAGAGGCCTCACTTAGCCAACTTCCAAATGATCGGTCCCCAGAGTCGACAATCCAACTAACCAGCAACCCACGCCAACCAAAGGAAGGGGCAGGAGGCCAACCAGAGGAACCTCGTCTGAGTGTAGATTTCATGGGACACCAAAGCAAGCAAAGCAAGCGGGCGCCCACTAATTTCTACTCTAATTCTAGGTGCACTCAAGCCCAGGTCCGGCTTATCTCTCAATATCAGAACACCCGTCACACCCCAAATACAGCAATAATAATCAATATATAAAGCTGAAAATACAAGGTTAGAAATATACATCCATACAAAATCCTCGACGGGAAAACAAGCGTTAGGATTGACTCTCTCAAGGGACGTTGGATCCCAAATGCATAAGAACCATCGCAGTCCTTAGCAGCCAGGGGACGTTGGATCCCCAGCAGAGTCGCCAGCTGTCGCTACTGCGAAAATCGGCGCCGGCTGAACAGAAGAGTCGCCACCGTGCGTTATTTATCCCACGGGAGGGAAAGGAAACGCTCAGAGTAAACCTCGCACAACACGGGAAAGGTATGGTCGTCGCAACCAAAACCTGGATTCGGGAGTCGGTTACGCAAGGGGAAGGTATTAGCACCCCTCACGTCCGTCGTACTCGACGGGATCCACGCTTGCTTTCGGGTATGGATTGTTATTCTATCTACGCTAAAGGTCTGGGGTTGAAAGAAAAGAAAATGAAAATAAAAAATGACTCGGCAAAGTATCGCACTTTATGCCTACGTATTCCCGTCTGGAACGAGAAATCAGAGTCAACGTAGTTCGCCTACCTACGGGAAAGGAGGGGAAGGTTGCTCGCTAGGATATCGCATCCTATGCCTACGTACTTCCACACAGCATGGAAGATCAGAGCAAACGTAGTTCGGGCCCCGTACGACACAAGCTTGTCTTGATTGTTTTTATTCCTTCTGAAAAAGGGTTTTTCTGATTAACAGTCCCGGCGGACAAAAAATGACGCTTTGATGAGTTCACGTTCTCTTACGGAAGAAGTGTCTTTTATTGTGTTTGAAATCTTTATTGTATTTTCTGTTTGTTTTGAGAAAGAAAGAGACAGAACTCTAACCTACGGTTGCGAAGGGAAACAAACTATCCTAATGTTATCATGCATGGGTTAAGACCTAGTGTCTATCATGCTCCTCTCTTGCGCAGAGAGAAACAAAGATCCTACGGGATAGGCAGAAACAGAAACAATATCAGATATATACGGTAAAGCAATAAAATGCATGAATGCAACAGCACCAGCGAGGCAAGGGAGTCCCACTCAACCTCGAACCTAGAAAACAATAGGTAAAAGTGAACAGGATTCACTTTCAACCCAGCAAGGCAAACAGCAAACAATACAGTCAGGAAAACCAATCAATACATCAGCAAATGGAATACAACAATAAAAGAAACAGCATCAGCAGCTCTGATTCAACATCTGGCTTCAAGTAATCTCCAATCAGCTACAGGCTTCAACAAGCATCAATATCCATCTTCATGGCCTTCAGACAAGGGCTTTGATCATCATTCTTCTATCTGCAATGGCTTTTCTTCAAGCTCAAACCTCCAGGATGAGGGATCAGTCACAAGAGTGAATTGGGTGTTAAGCAATCAGTTGACTACCAAAGGTGGTGAACAGATTGCTCCTAACACAAGAGACATTTTCTCTCAAGAGTTCTATCTCATAGACACTATCACCAAGCCTTCCAAAGGAAGGGGGTGAGTGTCTTAGAGAGACTCTGAATCACAGAGAAGAATGGATGCAGATAAGGCAATCCATGTTTGAGAAACAAACTTTCTAACCTAGAGCTCTGCCTAGCTCCTAAACCCTAGTCTCCTCAGCAGCTGCTAGCAAGAACCTCTTCCCCAAATCTGATAGTTGATCTTCAATCTTTGGATCTCCAATGGTCTTCATCTGCACAAATTTCAGCTCTCCCAGGTCCCCAGACAAACCCAATACCCAAGCAAGCAAGCAATAATCCCCAGAGGGCACACCACACCAGTCAATCAGATATACAGACAGTATTGATAGCAGTAGGGGAATCCTAACTTTTTCTAAGGGGTCTAGTAACTACCCATAGCCCCTATAGTCCCATAACTAATCTAGTTAAACCCTAAGTCCTAAGGGAAAGAATCAAACCTCCTAAGTCATCACCTAAAAAACCCTAATTTGTTCATGTTATTCAAGCCTATATTAAGCCCCTAAATTTAATTTCTAAAAAAGGGAACTAAATTGTTTCTACAAGTTTAATGTCTAATCTAAACAATATAAAAAGAATGAACAAAAAATATAGCAGCATGTAATAGAACAAAAATTATTAAAATGATGCATGAAATGAACTATTTAAAATGACATTTATTTAGAAAATATGGAAAAAATATGAAATAAAAATAAAAATGCAATTTTATTTTTCTACAATTTTCTACACATCCTAAAGAAAATAGTGTAAAAAGAATGGATTAAAAATGAATTTTTATGAATTTGTTATGAATTTATGAAAATTGGTAAAAATTAAAGAGAAACAAAAACAATTGAATTAAAATGAGGGAGGGGGGTTAGAATAGCAGGCGCGTTCAGTTATAAATCCATTGGGCCAGCGAACAGGGGGGTGCGCGTATCATTTTACTAAGGCCCAGAATCACTCAGCAATATGAAATAAAAAGAAAACCAGCAGGGGGTGAAAATAGAAACCAAAATCACGTTCAAATTGGAAATGGGCCTATTACTGGGGGTGGGATTAGCAACAGAATCTGAGGCCTGCCCGTTTCAATTAATGAAACGGTGCGTTTGGCACCCAGTCAATTCCCTCCAAATCTGAAATCAAATAATAGCCACACGATGGCTCTCCAAGTCAAGGGTCCAAGGCAAGATGGATGGCCACGATTATGTCTTCCTCATTGCATCTGTTAGAACTAGGGTTTCACCATGAATGTCCATGCACGAACCAAGCTTACACCAACCTGTTCTCACTCTACAAGCCATGAATCATCACGCTATAAACATGAAAAATGCTCAGAATTCTTCCCTCTACAATCCTATGGTCTCAGCTTGCTTTGAAACTCAACACATCAACAAACCCGATAGCAACAACTTCTGACTCCATGAAAGCACTCTGCAACTCACCATCACACTTCTCCCTCAAACCTATCCTAATCTGCTCTATGCCTAATGGTGATTAGCCTGCGCTATTAAGCTAAGATTCCAATGTACTAACCTAAGAGTTTCAAGCCCTAACAGTTTCTACCACCTGCTAACAATGGTCTCTATTCAGCCTCAAATTCATCCTAATTACTCTACTAACCACCTAGATCATATCTAAACTAACAAAGCTATGCCTAACTAACTGAATCAAGCAATTTGAATGAAAACATACCTGGTGTAAAAGCTTGAAAACAGCTATGGAGACTTGTGGATCTGAGGCTTCCAAGGCTTGGATCTTGATCTACACACTCAATACTCAATTCTGTATGCAACACTTTGATGATTCCTGGCTTGAATTGTGCTGTCCACTTGAAACTCCAATTTTGATGTTGATGATGGAAGTGCTCGAAAATGTAGTGTTCACCTCTTGTTCTTGATTGAATTATGATCTATGATGATGATTGAATGAGATTGAATTGATGTGGATGAAAATTGATGAAGATTTTGAGGAATTGAAGTGAAAACTCAATGAGAAAGAATGAGAGGATTTTTGGGAATTCTTGGTGAAAATGAAGCCAACCCTTGATCAATCCTCATCTCATGAATATATAGAGCTCATATGAACATTCTAGATCCATCTTGCACATTCCCTTGCTTTCCAACTTTGATCCATTTTGGTTATGTTTCTTCAATTACAAGTAACCAAAGATAACTTTCTTTTTCCCTTCTAAACTCAAAAAAGTGTTTGAACCATTGTTCTTAGAATTGCTTTTCCATTCAAAATCATATATTGGAAGTCTCCATTTGGACTCATAAATCTCCCAAACCATTTTTCACTTTGAATTTCTTTGAATTATAAGCCATTTTAGTTCATATTTTGACCAATTATGCAACTTCATGTTATGAGCTTCTCCAATAATTTGTGACCTTCTTTCTAGACTTAAAATCCCATTTGGAGCAAGTTTGATGTTGTAAGTTTTTCCATTTGAGGCCTCCTTGTATGAGTTTTGGACATAGGTTAAAATGACCTGTAATTCACAAATGCCCAAAATACCCTTTGCTTGCCAAGACCATAAGTTGAGTTCAACACATCATATGAAGGCATACTATACCATTCTAGAAAGCTAAGACAATGAGGAACAATTCTTATGTTGACCAAGAATTCATTTGAAATCTCCTTGAGGGGCAAAACTAGCTTGGAAGTCAAGTCACTTTCACAGACAAAAATTCAGATACCTCAGATGACCTGTAACTTGCAAGGACCATAACTTGAGTTCTATAAATCTCCTTGATGTCTTCCACCACTCAAATTAAAGGTCTTGAGATCCTCTACAAGTTTCATGTTGGCCAAGAAGCCATTTGAAGCTAGCATTTTGACTTATCTTGCTTGGAAATTTGACCTAAATTAGGGGATTTTACACAGAAACCCTAATTTAGAAACTCCTCTTCTCCTTGATTTATCTTGAATTCTCCTTGGCATATCTCCATATCCTTCTTTATATATCCAATGATGAACCCCATATCTCTCCACTAGACTTGAATGCCCTTTAAATCAGTCAATTGACCTAGGGTTGACCTAGGGTTGACCCAGATGAAACCCTAGTTGACTGCCTTCAACTATAGCTCTTGTGCTTTCATCAATGACTTGTCTCCTTCTCCAAATGACTTTCTAAGCCTCTCATAATGTCTAGATACTCTCCATGCCTCCACTTCACAGCTCATAACCCTCTTGCTGACCCTCAGATACCCTCAGCTAGGAGATGGACTCAAGGCTTGATCTGCTAATCTCTTTGCTTTCAAATTCTTTCCTGATGACTTGAATGAGATTGAATTGGGATAATAACCTCTTGATAGGCCTCTAGAGATGAAAATAATGATTGGTCCCCTGTTGAATGACCTGCTATGCCTATGCTATGCAGATGGTTAGTCTATGTACATGACTCTATATGCAAATGCTAATGACATTGAAACATAAACTAAAGGAGAATAAGGTTGGGCAAATTTTAGGGTGCAACACCAGGATCGGGGGATAATCTCTCAAGCACACAGACACACGCATGCATCTGCATAAAGCATTTTGCATGACATACATTCTGCTGCTTTTCCTAACCTTTGATGTTGACAGGTTTTTCAGGTACTCAGGTTCCGAGCTGCTTTCGATCTCCAGGATTGATCAAAGACTCATCCACCGCTACTCAACTCGCGCCAATCAGACAAGGATAATGGACCAGGTACAGTCAGATGTTCAGGAGCTTCGTGAACGGATGGATCGTTTTATGGAGCTGATGCAAGTAGTTGCGAACGGGCAAGACCAGCTTCGTACTTTGGTTCAACCTCTCATCTCCAGGGTTGACAGTAATGGAATACTTCACGGCGGGGCCGTGCCCACTCCTCCTCCAGGGGATACTCCACAGTACGTTGTTCCTGCTGTCGGGGGCAACGGCAGTGCTAACGGCAATCTTATGACTAATCTCGGACTCAATGCGGTAGGCGCCGGCAATGGTAGTTTGGAAGCCAATGTTAACATAGGGCCGGTCAACGGCAATGCTGGTGCAGGAAATCTGGTGGTTCCTCAACCGTGGCTGGAGGACCATCAGGATGACATATTCTCTCAGAGAGGTGTAGAGGCAGAATTGACTGCTGAAGCTCGACTCAGGTTCAAGGCGCTGGAAGACAAGATGAGAGACATAGAAAATCAGAACACATTGGGCGTTGACATGTCCAAACTCGGGTTGATTGATGACTTTAAAGTACCTCACAAGTTCAAGGTGCCTACCTTTGAGAAGTATAAGGGTACTACCTGCCCCCGTGTTCACCTCCGATCTTATTACAGAAAGATGTCCGCCTATTCTGACGATGAGAAGTTGCTGATGCACTTCTTTCAGGATAGTCTTTCGGGTCCATCGCTCGAATGGTATATGGGTTTGGAGCCCGCTACTGTGCGCACCTGGAAAGATCTTGCAGAAGCGTTTGTTCTCCACTATCAATATAATAGCGACTTGGCTCCCAACCGAGTTCAGCTTCAGAATCTCTCACAGCGGAACAATGAAAGCTTCAAAGAGTACGCCCAGCGGTGGCGTGAGCTGGCTGCTCGGGTTCAACCGCCAATGGTTGAGCGTGAGTTGGTGCAAATGTTCGTGGCTACCCTTCCTGGAATCTATTATGAAAAGCTGGTCAGTGGCATGTCGGGAACATTCTCGGCTCTTATCACTTTGGGCGAGCATGTTGAGAACGGTATAAAGATCGGAAAAATTCAGGGCGAATCATCCTCAGCTGGAGGAGGTAGCAAGAAACCCTATACTGGAAAGCGTAGAGAGGGAGATGCCAGTGCTGTCACTAATGCTAGGAGAAAGGGTAAGGGCCCTCAGCCTCAGATTGCTAGCATAAACATCCCAGCTGCTCCCCCACAGCCGCAGCAGCAGCTCCAACAGCAGGATAATCAGGGGTATAAAAGATATCAGAATCAGGGTCCTCTGGCAAGCCGTCATTTGGAAACTCCACCTATGTCATATGCACAGCTTCTGCAAACGTTGCTTCAGCTCCAATTGGTTCACAAGAGGACAATGGCTCCCTTAACAGGGGCACCACCACCAGGGTATGATGCCAATGCTACTTGTGAATTTCACTCTGGGGCACCTGGCCATACGGTTGAGAATTGTAAAGCTTTTAAGCACAAAGTCCAGGACTTGGTGGACGCCAAGGTTATCAACTTTTCTGACAACGTGCCCAACGTCACCAAAAACCCGATGCCTCATCATAAGGGGGGTGGAGTGAATGCTGTTATCATTGAGGAGAGTTCAGACTTGCTGACTGATGTTAAAGATTTGAAGACGCCGTTGAGTTTTGTCAAGGCTAAGTTGCTGAATAAGGGCTTCTTTCCTGGGTGTGGAGAATTATGTATGGCTTGTGCTACACTTTCTGGTGGGTGTGAGCAGTTGATCGAAGGTATCTAAAGTCTAATGTCCGAGGGTATCTTGCAATTCAGCCGGAGCATTGAAGGTGCATCAGGGGAGGTCGTGCTAAAGCAGGCAGATGAAGTTGCCACCATTACTATTCCTCGTCACCCTATTACTATTTCTGCGCCCCGTCCGCCTACTATCACCATCACCAGGGCCGGACCAATCCCATTCGAGAGCACCAATGCCGTTCCATGGCATTATGGCGCCGAAGTTTATTGTAATGGTCAGAAGATAGAGCTTGAGCCGTCCGGATCGACTGTGCAGAATCTTACTGAAGTCAGTGGTATCACTAGAAGCGGAAGAGTGTTCGCACCAGCAGAAGTTGCAGCAGAGAAAGTGGTTCGGGCTGACGCTGTGGATAAGGGTAAAGGTAAAGCTGTTGAGGAGGTCCCTGCAGGGGCAGAGAAGGACTTGCTGGTTAAAGATGCTGAAGAGTTCATGCGTCTAATCAAGAAGAGTGACTACAAAATTGTAGATCATCTTCATCAGACTCCGTCAAAGATCTCGATTCTTAACTTGTTGCTGTGTTCTGAAGCGCACCGCAACGCGTTACTAAAGGTGTTGAATGCTGCATACGTGCCGCAGGAGATATCAGTAAATCAACTCGAGGAAGTGGTAGCCCATGTCAATGCTGGTAATGGCCTGGGATTTACAGATCTGGAGCTAACTCCTAAGGGAAGAGATCACAACAACGCCTTGCACGTCTCAATAGAGTGCAGAGGCACGATTATGTCACATGTCCTGGTGGATACGGGTTCCTCGCTTAATGTGCTTCCGAAGAAGGCACTGATGAAGTTGGACACCCGTGGATTGCTGTGCACGCCTAGTGATCTGGTCGTGAAAGCCTTTGATGGGACCAAGCGCCACGTCTTTGGAGAATTGACCCTGCCAATCCAAGTTGGTCAAGAGACGTTCAATACGGTTTTCTATATCATGGATATCATGCCCGCCTATAGTTGCCTCTTAGGTCGGCCATGGATCCATTCTGCTGGTGTCGTGACGTCCACGCTGCATCAGAAGCTTAAATATGCTGTTGGGGGCAGCATTGTAACCGTCTGTGGTGAAGAGGACATCATGGTAAGCCACCTGTTGTCCTTTAAATACGTTGAAATGGATGGTGAGATCCATGAGACTCTTTGCCAAGCATTTGAAACCGTCAGGGTAAAAGAGGTAGCTCCTGTCGTCGTAGAGAAGTAGGAGATGAACCTCTCCTCGTTTAAGGAAGCTCGGGCCGCTATCGAAGCCGGTTCCACCCCAGGCTGGGGGCACGTCTTGGATATACCAATCAAGCAGGATAAGTTTGGATTGGGGTATTCTCCTGGAGCTGAAGCTTCATCTTCTTCTGGCAGCTCGTCTCGTGGGAAAGGGCCGGTCCTATTCACCAAAGGGGGAGTAATTTTCGAGAGCATCAACGCTGCGTCGGAGGACAGCGGGGATAGTGATTGCGATCTTGACGCCTGGATTCAACCGAGCAAGCCGGGCGAGCGCCTCCACAACTGGACCATCAAGGAGATTATCAAGCTGACAAGTGAAGAGTAATGATTTGCTTTTTACAATCTTTGTACAACCCTATGTCCTGCCCGGGGCATAGTGGTTTTACTATCAGGGCCTTGTTGGATTATGTGCATGCATTTTGTTAATAAATAAAAGGCGTTTTCTTCGTAATCAAATATTGTGTTCTCTTTTATTCCTGTTTTATGTTTATTTCGAAAAACAGTAAAATGGCAACGGGGTTCGTGCTAACCTGCATATTCTTGCTTTAAACTTAACCCTTGTTATTGCAGGATCCACGTAACAGACGACATCGACTCTGGACCCTCTACGGCTCACTACGACTTTGATTGCCCGATCTATCAAGCCGAGGATGAGATTGATGAAGACGAAGACCTTCCGGAAGAGTTGGCCCGCTTGTTGAGACAAGAGGAGAAGGTTATTCTGCCTCACGAGGAGGATATTGAGATCATAAATCTGGGTTCTGAGGAGCTCGTCAGAAATGTCAGAGTAGGGGCTGCGCTGCAGAATGATGTCAAGCATAGACTGGTCGAGATGCTTCGAGAGTATAGTGACGTCTTTGCTTGGTCATATGAGGATATGCCCGAACTTGACACTGATATCGTGGTTCATCGCTTGCCGTTGCGAGAAGATTGCCCTCCAGTCAAGCAGAAACTCAGGAGGACGAGACCAGACATGGCTGTAAAAATCAAAGAAGAAGTCCAGAAGCAGTTGGACGCAGGATTTCTAGCCGTTACCACTTACCCTCCGTGGGTCGCCAACATAGTGCCTGTACCGAAGAAGGACGGTAAGGTACGTATGTGCGTCGATTATCGGGATTTGAATAGGGCGAGCCCTAAGGATGATTTCCCGTTGCCTCATATCGATGTGTTGGTCGACAATACAGCCCAGTTTTCCGTGTTTTCGTTCATGGATGGCTTCTCCGGTTACAATCAGATTAAGATGGCGCCGGAGGACATGGAGAAAACAACGTTTATTACCCCCTGGGGCACGTTTTGCTATAAGGTAATGCCCTTCGGTCTGAAGAACGCAGGGGCCACTTACCAGCGAGCAATGGTAACTTTGTTTCATGATATGATTCATCATGAGATCGAGGTCTATGTTGATGACATGATTGCAAAGTCCCAAACGGAGGAAGAGCATCTGGTCAATTTGCTGAAGCTGTTTGAAAGGCTTAGGAAGTTCAGGCTGAGGCTGAATCCTAACAAGTGCACTTTCGGAGTGCGGTCCGGAAAGTTATTGGGGTTTATCGTTAGCGAACGAGGTATTGAAGTTGATCCTGCAAAGATAAAAGCTATCCAAGAAATGCCAGCGCCGAAAACAGAAAAAGAAGTTCGTGGTTTCCTGGGCCGAATAAACTACATTGCAAGGTTTATCTCTCAGCTCACAGCCACTTGTGAACCGATGTTCAAGCTGTTAAAGAAAAATCAGGCGATTACTTGGAATGAGGATTGCCAGAAGGCATTCGATAAAATAAAGCAGTATCTTCAAGAACCTCCAATCTTGATACCCCCAGTGGCTGGACGGCCATTAATCATGTACCTGACGGTTCTGGAGAATAGTATGGAGTGTGTTCTCGGTCAGCACGACGAGACGGGCAGAAAAGAGCATGCCATTTATTATCTGAGTAAAAAGTTCACTGAGTGTGAATCTCGATACTCGATGCTGGAGAAGACGTGTTGTGCATTAGCCTGGGCCGCCAAACGTCTACGACAGTATATGCTCAACCACACCACTATGCTAATTTCGAAGATGGATCCGATCAAGTACGTCTTCGAGAAGCAGGCTCTTTCGGGCAGGATTGCCAGGTGGCAAATGGTGTTAACGAAATATGATATTCAGTACGTTTCTCAGAAAGCCATTAAGGGAAGCGTGTTGTCTGATTACCTTGCCGAACAGCCAATCGAAGACTACCAGCCGATGAAGTTCGAATTCCCTGACGAGGACATTATGTTTCTCAAGGCGAAGGATTGCGATGAGCCATTGCCCGATGAGGGGCCAGATAGGAAGTCTCAGTGGAAGTTGATATTCGACGGAGCGGTTAATTCCTATGGAAGTGGTATCGGGGCTATCATCACGACTCCTCACGGATCCCATATCCCGTTTACTGCAAGACTGACGTTTCCAGTTACCAACAACGAAGCCGAGTATGAAGCATGTATTATGGGTCTAGAAGAGGCAATTGATTTGAGAATCAAGAATCTAGACATATATGGTGACTCAGCGCTTGTAATCAATCAGATTAAAGGGGAGTGGGAAACTCGTCAAGCGAATTTAGTGCCGTACATGAATTACGCCAGGAGGCTGCTTCCGTTCTTTGACCGAGTAGAACTTCATCATGTACCCCGGGCTGAAAATCAAATGGCTGATGCTTTAGCCACGCTGGCTTCAATGTATAAAGTCAATTATTGGAATGAGGCTCCAAAAATTGTGCTTTCGTGTCTTGACAGACCAGCGTTTGTGTTCGCAATCGAAGATGCCACTGACGGCAAACCATGGTTCCACGACATCCAGACCTTTCTTACGACCAAGGAGTATCCTGCGGGTGCGTCAACCCAGGATAAGAAGACTCTAAGGAGGCTATCCGGAAACTTTTACCTCAATCCTGATGGAGTGTTGTATAAGAGAAACCACGATCTCGTGCTACTCAGATGTGTAGATGAGAAAGAAGCAAGTATGCTCATGGAAGAAGTCCATGAGGGCACATTTGGTACGCACGCCAGCGGGCATGCCATGACGAGAAAGATCCTGAGAGCAGGATATTACTGGCTGACTATGGAGTCGGATTGCTTCAGATTCGCGAAGAAATGTCATAAATGCCAGATTTATGTTGATAAAGTTCATGTGCCGCCGTGCCCATTAAATGTCATGTCCTCCCCTTGGCCGTTCTCCATGTGGGGCATCGACATGATAGGCAAGATCGAGCCCACTGCATCCAATGGTCATCGTTTTATTTTGGTAGCTATCGACTACTTCACCAAATGGGTGGAGGCAGCCTCGTACGCTAATGTGACCAAGCAGGTGGTAGCTAAATTCATAAAGAAGGACATCATCTGTCGCTATGGAATTCCCGAGCGGATCATTACTGATAATGGTTCGAATTTGAATAATAAGATGATGAAGGAGCTGTGCCAGAGCTTCAAGATCGAACACCACAACTCATCTCCTTACCGGCCGAAGATGAATGGCGCTGTTGAAGCGGCCAACAAGAACATCAAGAAGATTGTTCAGAAGATGGTTGTGACGTATAAAGATTGGCACGAGATGCTGCCGTTTGCCTTGCACGGTTATCGTACGACGGTGCGTACGTCGACCGGGGCAACTCCTTTCTCCTTGGTGTACGGTATGGAAGTTGTCCTACCTCTAGAAGTGGAGATTCCTTCTTTGCGAGTTTTGGTTGATGTAAAACTTGATGAGGCAGAATGGATTACGAATTGCTTGAACCAACTCAGCCTGATGGACGAGAAGAGGTTAGCATCGATTGCATTTGGTCGCCTGTACCAAAGCCGAATGAAGAAAGCTTATGATAAGAAGGTGCATCCTCGAAGCTTTCAGACGGGTGATCTCGTCCTGAAGAAGATTCTTCCGCCACACTCCGATCACCGGGGCAAGTGGACTCCGAATTACGAAGGGCCGTATGTCGTCAGCAAGGTCTTCTCAGGAGGAGCTTTGTTGTTATCCACGATGGATGGTGAAGATTTTGCATCCCCGGTGAACGCGGACGCAGTTAAAAAATACTTTGCTTGAAAGAGACCCGCTGGACAAAAAAGAAAGAGTCCAGGCAAAAAAGGGGCATCCCGGCGAACCAAAAACAGAATAAAAGGTTCGGGCAAAAATTAGGGATATATTGAAAAAATGTACACCCGCGAAGTCGAAAACCTACACTGGGCGGCTTCGGCAAAAAAGGGTATCCCGGTGAACCGAAAACCCGTAAAGGGCGGTTCACACAAAAGTTAGGGATTTGAATAAGCAAATGACTGCGTTCCGCGTACGGACTTTCATTGTTTAGTGGTTCGGAAGACCTGAGGGCCGTTTATCTGAATCAATCTCTTCCAAAGCTGAAGCGTCGGAGAAGTATCAAAGTCGAGTGGGTCTTAGAGGGATCAACTCATGGTGTTCGTCTACGCCTCGTTGCCGACATCTGTATATACTGATGTATATTTATGTTTTCTTTTTGCGCGGCTTCCTCATTCCAGGAGCTTGCCTCTGTTGTAAAACATTTTTGCCCGTTCAGGGGTTCATCATCAATAAAATGCACATTATTCAGCAATTCTACTTGTCTGTTTAGCATTTATCTGTTTTGTTTGCGAATGAAAACGCCGATGTTTTTTGATAAAATGCGCATACATAAACCTGCGGGCCTAGGCCCATCGATTGTTGAAACAATTAATTAATTGAACATTGTCACGAGATAATAACCCTGATAGGCCCCTTTGAGGAAGGTATCTTGTCTGTTTGTTTGTGCTGTTGCAGGTATAGCACCTTCCAGAAAATGTGCCGTGCGCATCCCCGAAGCAGGGCGAGTCCTCCTTCTCCAGCAGAGTTCAGTAGTCTCTCCTCCGCAGAATCTGAACGCAGACAGTGAGCATTGATATGTCTCCCTAGGTAGAGAGGATTTTCTTCCCCAAGCAGGCGCATCCTGAAGGAACGTCACCTCATCAGCTGAGTCAAAGGCCGAAGCTCATGTCCCCAGCACCGGGTTGTCGCTACTGCGAAAATCGGCGCCGGCTGACAGAAGAGTCGCCACCGTGCGTTATTTATCCCTCAGAGCGGGAAAGGAAACGCTCGAAGTAAACCTCGCAAAAAACGGGGAAAAGGTATGGTCATCGCAACCATAGCCTGGGTTCGGGAGTCGGTTACGCAAGGGGAAGGTATTAGCACCCCTCACGTCCGTCGTACTCGACGGGATCCACGCTTGCTTGGTTGTCTACTGGATGCAAAACAATCTATCTACGGCTGCTAAATCTAGACGGAAGGGAAATTGACTCGATAGAGCGTCGCACTCTATGCCTACGTATTCTCGAGAGAGAAAGTCAGAGTCAACGTAGTTCGGGACTACGGGGAAAATTGGCTCGCCAAGACCTCGCGTCTTGTGCCTACGTACTTCCACTGGATGGAAGATCAGAGCTTTACGTAGTTCAGACTAACTACGGCTAGACAAACATTCTCACACAGCAGTGAGAAAAACAACTGGTTTCACAGGGTCGGGAACCTATGGTCAAAACTATGGCTGAGTCTCAAATGCACTTGGGCAAGAGAGAAAAAGGGTATCAATTAATCGTCAGCGGGAAAGTCTCGATCGCACAGCCGCGAGAGAACAACAGGTTAGTCGTTAGTGTGCTCGCTAGGATATCGCATCCTATGCCTACATATCTTCGTCTGGTACGAAGAATCAGAGCAGCTGTAGTTCGGCTACTATCGGGACCACAGCTCAAATCTCGTTTTATTCATCTCTGAAAAATGATTACAATGGGTGCATACTGAAATAAATCTCCTAGGAAACGCTATCCTATTCTATCTTGAAAAATCGGATGAAAATAACCCCCTAACAAATGGGCCTCTAATTCTATCCTTAAAGTCGTAAAATAAAGTCTATGAAAATATCCCTAAAAGAAAATGAACTTTAAAAATATTAAATCAGCACTTTAATATTTTTTCCTTTTTTCTCCTTTTCTTTTCTCATATTTTTCTTTTCTCAAAAATATTTTCTTTTATTTTTCACAATATTTTTCTCTATATTTTTCACAATATTTTTCACAATATTTTTCTTCATATTTTTTTTCAATATTTTCTTTCCATATTTCTTTTTCTTTTCTCTTCCTTATTTCTTTTTCAAATATTTCTTTTCACTCTTTTTTTCTATTTTTTTCAAATATTTCTTTTCACTCTTTTTTCTATTTTTTTCCAAATATATCTTTTCACTCTTTTTTCTATTTTTTCCAAATATATATCTTCTTTTCATTTTCTATTTCCTTTTTTAAAATCTTTAAAAGAATAATAAAAAAAACAAGAAAATGGGGCTAGGGGTGTAACTGTCTACAAGGGTGTAAAAAATAAAATAAAAAAAAACAACAAGGGCCCAGCCCAATCTCTCCAAAAATGCAGAAGGGAGGGGTAACTGAGTAGTCTGGGTGTGTTGCAGATAGATTCGTTGGGCCCAAGGCCCAGACTAGCAAAAAAGCGTGAGGGTGAGGTGTCAAAAAAAAAGTGATTGGGCCTGAGGCCCATGACCCCTCCTCTCCTTCTCCTTTCTCCCTTCCAAGTTTCAGAACCCTAGATCTGTCTCTCTCTAACCGCCGCCGCCTACCTCCGTTTCAACCTTACTCCCCTCCATCTCCATGGCTTCACTTACGCAACGAAACTTTCTCTCCTTCTCCATTCAGTTTCCATCCGTTCAAATCATACTCAACAGCAGCGATGATGAAGATTGGTTGCTAATTTACGAAGTTGTATGAGTTTTTAACGAATCCTCCAATGAAGTTGATGGAGGATCTTGAAGATCTTCAAACAGGTCTTGAAGTTGGACAAAGATCTGGAAAAACATTGAAATTGGATGAACGTCCTATGGAGAGGAATCTGGAAAATCTGGATGAGATTGATGAACTCTCGTGAACAGGTTACAAACACCATGAATGTGCATGTGGTTTTTGGAAAACGATGAGCGTTGATGACTTCTGGAAATTTGTTGAAGTCCTTGTGATGTTGATGAACTCTTTTGGAAATTCGTTGAAGTTCTTGCATATGGTTCGATGATGCTTGGAGTTCTTCTGAGGATGAAGATCGGAAGTACTTTCTGTAATTTCTGGATTGCTTTGATGAACACATGAAGATGATGAATCATTGGTTGGATCTGGGTTTTTTCTGAGTTTTTAGGGTTGATGAAGGAGGAGGTTGGAGGTTGACGATGAATGTTCATCGTCTTGATGAATTTCTGGAGAATCGGTGGTTATGATGAGTTTTCCGGTGGGGAACGGTTGCCGCCGGCCATGCAGGCCGGCCGGTGGCTCTTTCACGGTGAAGCGCTATGGGTGGTCGTGTGGTCGCCACGTGGTTGCAGAAGTGGGTGGTGATGATGCATGGGTGACGCGTGGTGTGTAGCGTGGCTGAGAGAGAGGAGTGGATGGTGATACGTGGCGTGCGTGTGTGCAGCGAAGTGGGTCCTCCAATCTCTGGACACGTGTTACTGGGGTATTTAAACTGATTTTTCGCTGGAACCTTCTGGATGGTTCTAGCACTTGCTGGAAATGGCTGGAACGAAAGGGAAAGCTGGAATACTGCTTGGACATTCTGAGCCTTTTTGGACAAAAACACCAATGGGCCTGCACTGACTGGGCTGAACGAAAAAACATTCTGGGCCTGCAAAAATGAATTAAAAAAAACTGCAAAAACTGCAAAACAATATTAAAAGCTAATTCACTTAATCCTATTTAACTAAACTAATCTTAATTAATCTAAACTAATCTAAAACCTATATTAAAATCTAAAAAAAGACTATTATTTCTATTAAAATCTATAACAGAAAATGAAAAGAAAAATCTATATATTTCTAAAAAATGAATATTAAAACTATTTAAAATCTATTAATTTCTACATTACTCTTTATTGTTTAAAAATATTAAACTCCACCTAATATGCTCTAAAAAAAAAAAACCATTAAATTCTATTAATATTCTAAAACTATATTACCCTATATTATTTAAAAGACAATCTATATTATCCTATTTATATTCTAAAATGATTAAAAAGCTAGTTGAAAATATCTAAAATGCTTAAAAATCTATTTAAAAGAATTAAAACTATTTAAGATCTATTTAAATTCTAATAATATTCTAAAAATGAATTAAATCTATAAAATGCTAAAAAATGATTTAAAGAGAATTAAAAATATCAAAAATTCTATTAAATCCTAAAAAATGATTTAAAAGCTATTTAAACCCTAAAAATGCTAATAAAATCCAGAAAAATCACCATAATTCCCAGAGGGACAAAATAAGCACCGAACGACACAAAAATAATCGGTAAAAATAAACGGGCACCGAAATATCCCAAAAATCGATTCTACTGATCAAAAACACCTGAAACACGAGACGGGAGCTGTGATCCCTGATAAAATCAATACAAATGAAAAATGCAATGTATGCGGTATGCAGATGCGAATGCGATTATGCGTCGAAACATCGAGCCAAATGCGAGACCCGGTTGGTCAAATTTTGGGGTGCAACAGCTGCCCCTATTCAAGCGGCTTCGACCTGAATGGGTGAAGAGCGCTCAGCCTTCAAACATTCAAGGTAGATGACGGTTGAATACAAATGGAACCCTGAAATTTGCCAACCGCAAGAATATACTGCAAAACTGCTTGAGAAATAGCTTCCAATAAACTGAAGTTTGGTTGTAACGGCAACATCTGGTCAATTTTCTGATACAATTTTCTTCCCCTTTTCAACACCTGTGTGACGCCACAAGTATTGAAATAATGCTTCATAAAGCAAACACCTTGATTCCCATCTCTCTCATGGGATCAAATCTGGTCAACTCACAGTTCATTGCGAACTTGAGGACAATTCTCCTGGGGAATTCTGAATGGAACTGCCTGGCACCTGTTTTGACAAAGGGGCAGCTTCAGAAGTCTGATATATGTCAATCTTTGTTGTTGTTGTTGTTTTTTTTCCGATGCTGACGTAACAACCAAATATGAAGAATCACTCCGCTGGGGAAGACAAGAAGCTGAACCACACAACTCTGCAGGTGAACAAATTCGAAATCCAATAGGTAACCATCTTGGTCTATGTTTCGACATGCGTATGCTTGAAATGATGCAATGTCCTATACGACATGTAAATGTTATGCGTTTTGTTTGAAAATGCGATGCCCCAGACGGCATGGATATGCTATATGCTTGTATAAATGCTATGACTATATATGCAAATGCTAATGCAGGCTCTAGCTGCCAGAGAACACCAGGTCTGAAAACCACTTGGCAAAATAAATGCCGAAGGAAACGCCAACTCTACTGGGGATGACCTGAAGTCACAGAACCATCTCAGCAAAATAAATGCTGGAAACGAGAAATCAAATCTGCTGGGGATAATTGCCCTGCTGGAGAGATGAAAAGGCAACCCGGCTTGACGACTTCACTGGGGAAAGAAAGAGAACTCTGCTCGGGGATGCTTTCTTCAAACCATTGGCAACTGATTGCGCTCTGCGGGGATTGACCCAAACTGAGGTTGATTACGCGCAGCACACTGCTGGAAATGCTCCTACTATCAAGGATATCAATTTCAATCTGCTGAAGATACTCCTGATCCTACTCTGATACGGGGTAAAAGGCAATCTCGACTCTTCCGGGGATAATAAGCAACTTTCATCTGCTGAAGAGTAGCAATTCTGATTTAACAATATCTGCAAGGAATTCAAACATTACTCGAAGCGCTGGCATCCGTCGAGCTTCGTATCGGGAAACATGACAACATGCGGGTCATTGGGAAATATTGTGTCAGATACCTTTAGATTTTTTTGCTTCTTTTCTGGTTTAGAATGAACATGGACTATGTACACAGTGAAAGATATGGAAAATACTAGACGAGAACTAGCATTCAAAGGTAGACTACCAGGCGAGAACTGATAGGAAAATAGGTTAGGAAAATTGATTTTTGTTTTTTTGAACATCAGACGAGCTGACTGGATAACATACTGGGAAAAAGACAACCAGGCGAGAACTGGCTGAAAGCTAACGTACACCAGGCGAGAACTGGTATAACACATAGGGTAAAACACACGAGAACTGATTATGCGACGACATGTACCAGGCGAGAACTGATACAACACTTGAAGAAACGGTGACCAAACGAGAATTGGTTACCAATAAACTGCACCAGGACGGGAACTGATACTTACAATAAACTGCACCAGGACGGGAACTGATGCTTACAGATGGTGGGCCAGACGAGAACTGGTTACCGGTTTGCCAGGCGAGAACTGGACTTTGGAAACGACGGGCTACTGACACGCAACAGGTTTAAACTGTAGGATAATGATCCAACGACAACAAGACCTTCTTATTTGAAAGGTTTTCGATAAAGGGTATTGACATGATTCCCCGATACTCAACTCTGGCTGGGGATCAACAAGCGGGTTTGAATGACTTGCCCCTGGTACACTCAGCTGGGGATAACAAGACTGGCTTGCAAAACTTGCCCCGGTCTGATTCAACTTGCCCCAATCTAACTCTTGGGAATACCTGCTCCGAACAACTTGCTACGAGAAGACTTCGAGAATATTTGCCCCGGCATCTGCACGACAAAAGAATTCAATCTCCAATTAAACACCTAACAACCCAGTTGATTTCAACATTCTCTGTGATGACTTGCCCCTGAATGAGCGTTCTAGCGACTCAACCCGATCTGATTATCCATTGGAAGCATCTGCTTTCAAATCTCAGCGCTCTGCATAATTGCCCCTGATTGGGTCTTGAGAAGACTCCTCCTGATCAACTGCTTCTCAAACAACTTGCCCCTGCTCAACTGAAGCTTCGGGATTTGTCCTCAGACTGACTGATACTGAACTTACTGGAAGATCATGCCCCTGATTCACAAGGCTTCATAACATTCACCATTCTGGTTCAGATTGCTGGATTACTCAGTCCCGCTCGATTATTTTCTGCTGGAATTTCTTTCATGCCAACTACTAACCTGCAATTAGAATTGTCTGCCTACGAATGGTAATCTTAATGCCATGGTTATGCAGATTTTGAAAAAATTTGAGCTGTCACTCATTTACATGCATGATTGAGAGTGACGAATGAAACAAAGTTCAAACGCAGTGCTTACGTGGTCAGTGAAAATACAACAAGAATGTGACTAGCGAGTCAAGAAGGAGTCAGGTTACTCAACCTTATCGTAATGCGCTTCAGACTAACCCTACCTCAATTAGGTCTTTTGAGGGTTGTATCGTGGTCGGGTTCACGGTTCGTGAAACAAGGGATATTCGGCTCAAATTTTGATTTGTTCCCGCCCCTTCTACGTGATGATCTCCGATCCTAAGGTTCAGTTAACCTGGCACAAGCGCTCGCCTCTTCGAGAGGTATGTTGAATGGTAAGAACCACAGTTAAGGAATTCACAAGCTTTTCTTCCAGAGTGATAGTTACTCCTTCTTCGCTTTGGTGTCTGTGTACACGACTTTGTGATTTGCTGGGGAAAATTTGCTTTTTGATCCCTCTTTTCATTCTTTTGATTCCCTAATTTTTGCCTGGACTGACTCCTTTTGAGTTCTTTTCGATTTTTTTCAATTTCTTTTGAAGTCCAGCGGGATGCCCTGATTTTTGCCTAAGTATTAGCTTTCCGGCTCTTCTTTCTTTTTACTTAGCGGGCTTTCTTTCTTTCTTTCTTTTGGAACAAAGTCGTGTGACACTGGTTGTCTTGATTGCTCCGAAAGGATTGTAACTGTCTCACTCCTGATTGGTGAGGTTTGACCTCTTGAAAGGTATAAACTGATTGGTCCTTGAAAGACAACACTCCTCTGTAAGACTTGAACGCTTGGTCAAGCTAACTGACAACTACCCTGCCCCGGGTTAAGATGTGAGGGTTTAAAAGTCCGAAAAAAACTTCTACTTCCTGGCTCGAAGTGGTTAACAAGGGACTAACTCCTTATATCTCCAGTGTTTGGGGAATTTGAAACAATGCCTTGTACGTCATCGGTACGGTCTTATCTGAAAGCATACAATCATCGGTTATGAGTTTCAGTTTCTTCATCCTCCCTCCTAACTTTGCTAGTCACAGCGAAAAAAAGTGCAAGTGTCAATGCAATAAATGAGCGACAGCGACATGATTAATTCAGAAAAATGCATAATCACTTTATTATTATCACCATTCAAAACATACAATGTTAAAAGCAGGTAGTAACTAACAGAAAAGAAACTACAAATGCAAATGATATAAAAGCTTGAGAACTGCCAATGCTGAGGCGCCTGCCTGTCTGAACCACTGGCTTTTGCTGGGGAACACCTTCCTGAGTTTACGAGCTTAGACAGCTGAGCGGTTAGGGATGAACAAACGGAAATCCTTCTCGAAAGGAAATGCGATCCTGATCAATCAACTGCTGTACCTTCGCCTGAAATGCTTTACAATCTTCTGTCGAATGCCCCGGTGATCCACCATGATAACCACACTGAACGTGGGGATTATACCCAGGAGGGTAAGGTTCTGGAACTGGCTTAAGAGCTTTAGGCTCCACCAAAGACTTCTGGATCAAAGACGGTGGACGCACTCTAGCAGCAAATTCTCTCCATCTCTGAGCATATCTCCTGATAGGTTCATTGATCTCTTGAGACAACTCTTGCAAATGCATGCGATAAGGAGCAATGTCTAGGTTGTAATCATACTGCTTCAGAAAAGCTCTGGCTAAATCCATCCATGACTGAATCTGATTCCTCTCTAACTGCATATACCACCTCAAAGATGCCCCAGTCAGACTATCTTGAAAGCAATGGATCATCAACTTATCATCTCGCGCAAACGCAGTCATTCTTCGACAGAACATCATCAAATGCAGCTTCGGACAGCTATCTCCTGTGTACTTCTCAAATTTCGGCACTTTGAACTTGTAAGGCAACACCAGGTCAGGAACCAAACACATGCCTACAGCATCCAGGTCAACAGCATCTTTGGCCTTCAAAGCTTTCATTTGCTCTTCCAACACTCGGACTCTTCTACCATCGTCAAGGGCTCTTGGATCTACCATCCCCGCTGCTGGAATATCTCTTCGGTAATTCATCACAGGGAAAGCAACACCTTGATTGTTGGCAGGAGGAGGACGCTCATTCTGGGCAACAAACTGCTCATGCCGATCTCGGTTCTCAACAGAAGGCTGTACAACTTGATCTGCAGCGACGTTGTTCACTTGCGGAGAATCTTCCATGGAATCATACAGAGGGTTGGACGCCATAGTGAACCCTGTCAGGGTGTTAGGAGACTGGAAATTGCCTTCAGACATGGCTACCAATAGTCTTCAGCTGACTTCGATGCTTGACTCTGCTCTACTCAACCCCTAGGTAAGTCTCTGACAATCAACAGCTGCTCAATCCAAACTCCGGGTAATCACCTTCAGGAAACAAAGGCTGGATCAGAACTCTGGCTAGCTGGAGGATGATATGCAATGCAACACTGATATGCAAAATGCAGCAAACAATGGGACCACAGCCCCCACACAAAATCTGAATACTGCTGCGCTGCTGACGGAGATGCTCTCTGAAAAGAAGACCAGAATAACGGGTAGGTTGGAAGTCAAGTTTCCTGCAAATAAAAACCCCCCCACTCACAGGTGTGGACCTATATCTGACAAGGTACGGCATCCTATGCGGTCGTCAGCGTCACAGACTTTCATGAGGAATGATACGATTCCCAGAAGGAGTGGCATCGTCATCTCATGAAGAGGCCTCACTTAGCTAACTTCCAATTGATCGGTTCCCAGAGTCGACAATCCTCACGTCTGGACTCCCCTCAGATCCTCAGGACCGGAAAGGAGCACCTCTGCGAGAACCTCGTCCGAGTGCGAATTTTCGTAGGGAACTGCGCCTGCTCAGCAGACAGGTTCGTCTACTACTTCTCCGCAACTATAGCTAGGTGTATACTCATACTCGAGCCCAGGTCCGGCTTATCTCAATCATAGAATACCCGTAACAGCCCAACAGCAACAGATAATATCGATAAATAAACACCTAATAGACAAGCAAACAAGCGCTAGGATTGACTCTCTCTTAGGGGACGTTGGATCCCACATGCATGGGGAACTATCGCAGTCCCCAGCAGAGTCGCCAGTTGTCGCTACTGCGAAAATCGGCGCCGGCTGACAGAAGAGTCGCCACCGTGCGTTATTTATCCCTCAGAGCGGGAAAGGAAACGCTCGAAGTAAACCTCGCAAAAAACGGGGAAAAGGTATGGTCATCGCAACCATAGCCTGGGTTCGGGAGTCGGTTACGCAAGGGGAAGGTATTAGCACCCCTCACGTCCGTCGTACTCGACGGGATCCACGCTTGCTTGGTTGTCTACTGGATGCAAAACAATCTATCTACGGCTGCTAAATCTAGACGGAAGGGAAATTGACTCGATAGAGCGTCGCACTCTATGCCTACGTATTCTCGAGAGAGAAAGTCAGAGTCAACGTAGTTCGGGACTACGGGGAAAATTGGCTCGCCAAGACCTCGCGTCTTGTGCCTACGTACTTCCACTGGATGGAAGATCAGAGCTTTACGTAGTTCAGACTAACTACGGCTAGACAAACATTCTCACACAGCAGTGAGAAAAACAACTGGTTTCACAGGGTCGGGAACCTATGGTCAAAACTATGGCTGAGTCTCAAATGCACTTGGGCAAGAGAGAAAAAGGGTATCAATTAATCGTCAGCGGGAAAGTCTCGATCGCACAGCCGCGAGAGAACAACAGGTTAGTCGTTAGTGTGCTCGCTAGGATATCGCATCCTATGCCTACATATCTTCGTCTGGTACGAAGAATCAGAGCAGCTGTAGTTCGGCTACTATCGGGACCACAGCTCAAATCTCGTTTTATTCATCTCTGAAAAATGATTACAATGGGTGCATACTGAAATAAATCTCCTAGGAAACGCTATCCTATTCTATCTTGAAAAATCGGATGAAAATAACCCCCTAACAAATGGGCCTCTAATTCTATCCTTAAAGTCGTAAAATAAAGTCTATGAAAATATCCCTAAAAGAAAATGAACTTTAAAAATATTAAATCGGCACTTTAATATTTTTTCCTTTTTTCTCCTTTTCTTTTCTCATATTTTTCTTTTCTCAAAAATATTTTCTTTTATTTTTCACAATATTTTTCTCTATATTTTTCACAATATTTTTCACAATATTTTTCTTCATATTTTTTTTCAATATTTTCTTTCCATATTTCTTTTTCTTTTCTCTTCCTTATTTCTTTTTCAAATATTTCTTTTCACTCTTTTTTTCTATTTTTTTCAAATATTTCTTTTCACTCTTTTTTCTATTTTTTTCCAAATATATCTTTTCACTCTTTTTTCTATTTTTTCCAAATATATATCTTCTTTTCATTTTCTATTTCCTTTTTTAAAATCTTTAAAAGAATAATAAAAAAAACAAGAAAATGGGGCTAGGGGTGTAACTGTCTACAAGGGTGTAAAAAATAAAATAAAAAAAAACAACAAGGGCCCAGCCCAATCTCTCCAAAAATGCAGAAGGGAGGGGTAACTGAGTAGTCTGGGTGTGTTGCAGATAGATTCGTTGGGCCCAAGGCCCAGACTAGCAAAAAAGCGTGAGGGTGAGGTGTCAAAAAAAAAGTGATTGGGCCTGAGGCCCATGACCCCTCCTCTCCTTCTCCTTTCTCCCTTCCAAGTTTCAGAACCCTAGATCTGTCTCTCTCTAACCGCCGCCGCCTACCTCCGTTTCAACCTTACTCCCCTCCATCTCCATGGCTTCACTTACGCAACGAAACTTTCTCTCCTTCTCCATTCAGTTTCCATCCGTTCAAATCATACTCAACAGCAGCGATGATGAAGATTGGTTGCTAATTTACGAAGTTGTATGAGTTTTTAACGAATCCTCCAATGAAGTTGATGGAGGATCTTGAAGATCTTCAAACAGGTCTTGAAGTTGGACAAAGATCTGGAAAAACATTGAAATTGGATGAACGTCCTATGGAGAGGAATCTGGAAAATCTGGATGAGATTGATGAACTCTCGTGAACAGGTTACAAACACCATGAATGTGCATGTGGTTTCTGGAAAACGATGAGCGTTGATGACTTCTGGAAATTTGTTGAAGTCCTTGTGATGTTGATGAACTCTTCTGGAAATTCGTTGAAGTTCTTGCATATGGTTCGATGATGCTTGGAGTTCTTCTGAGGATGAAGATCGGAAGTACTTTCTGTAATTTCTGGATTGCTTTGATGAACACATGAAGATGATGAATCATTGGTTGGATCTGGGTTTTTTCTAAGTTTTTAGGGTTGATGAAGGAGGAGGTTGGAGGTTGACGATGAATGTTCATCGTCTTGATGAATTTCTGGAGAATCGGTGGTTATGATGAGTTTTCCGGTGGGGAACGGTTGCCGCCGGCCATGCAGGCCGGCCGGTGGCTCTTTCACGGTGAAGCGCTATGGGTGGTCGTGTGGTCGCCACGTGGTTGCAGAAGTGGGTGGTGATGATGCATGGGTGACGCGTGGTGTGTAGCGTGGCTGAGAGAGAGGAGTGGATGGTGATACGTGGCGTGCGTGTGTGCAGCGAAGTGGGTCCTCCAATCTCTGGACACGTGTTACTGGGGTATTTAAACTGATTTTTCGCTGGAACCTTCTGGATGGTTCTAGCACTTGCTGGAAATGGCTGGAACGAAAGGGAAAGCTGGAATACTGCTTGGACATTCTGAGCCTTTTTGGACAAAAACACCAATGGGCCTGCACTGACTGGGCTGAACGAAAAAACATTCTGGGCCTGCAAAAATGAATTAAAAAAAACTGCAAAAACTGCAAAACAATATTAAAAGCTAATTCACTTAATCCTATTTAACTAAACTAATCTTAATTAATCTAAACTAATCTAAAACCTATATTAAAATCTAAAAAAAGACTATTATTTCTATTAAAATCTATAACAGAAAATGAAAAGAAAAATCTATATATTTCTAAAAAATGAATATTAAAACTATTTAAAATCTATTAATTTCTACATTACTCTTTATTGTTTAAAAATATTAAACTCCACCTAATATGCTCTAAAAAAAAAAAAAACCATTAAATTCTATTAATATTCTAAAACTATATTACCCTATATTATTTAAAAGACAATCTATATTATCCTATTTATATTCTAAAATGATTAAAAAGCTAGTTGAAAATATCTAAAATGCTTAAAAATCTATTTAAAAGAATTAAAACTATTTAAGATCTATTTAAATTCTAATAATATTCTAAAAATGAATTAAATCTATAAAATGCTAAAAAATGATTTAAAGAGAATTAAAAATATCAAAAATTCTATTAAATCCTAAAAAATGATTTAAAAGCTATTTAAACCCTAAAAATGCTAATAAAATCCAGAAAAATCACCATAATTCCCAGAGGGACAAAATAAGCACCGAACGACACAAAAATAATCGGTAAAAATAAACGGGCACCGAAATATCCCAAAAATCGATTCTACTGATCAAAAACACCTGAAACACGAGACGGGAGCTGTGATCCCTGATAAAATCAATACAAATGAAAAATGCAATGTATGCGGTATGCAGATGCGAATGCGATTATGCGTCGAAACATCGAGCCAAATGCGAGACCCGGTTGGTCAAATTTTGGGGTGCAACACGGGTCACAAGTGCAGATTCCAGAGAAGTGTTCGGGTGCCGAAGCTCGTGTTTTCCCCAGTAAAGTCACCGAAGCAGGTGTCTCCCCCGCACCGGGTCACAAGTGCAGGTTTCGCAGGAGGCTGTTCGTATGCCGAAGGATGCAGTAACTGATGGTGCCAGACTAAGGTCCCCAGCGGAATTGAGATTCCCCACCAGATCCGTGTTCTCTCCTGAAGTTGGACGATTCCCTCTTCCCCAATAGAGTATTGGAACGGCTGATGTTGTATTCCCTTGCAGAGTTGTACTCTCCCCCGAAGGCAGATGATCCTTTCTTCCCCGGCGAAATTGAAATTCCGCACCAGGGTCGCACTCTCCAGTGAAGTAGAATGATTTCCCTCCCCGGCTGAGTCCGCAGAAAAGCAGAATCCTTGGAAGTTGATCAGATCATGATCAATTTTCCCCAGTAGAGCGTGGGGCAGCTAATGTTGTGTTTCCCCAGAATCGCACTCTCTCCATCGAAGCAGAATGATTTCTCCTTCCTCAACCGAGTTTGCAGATGTCCAAGAGATCCGAATCCTTGGAAGTTGATCAGATCATGATTGGTTTTTCCCCAGTGGAGTGTTGAGCAGCTGAAGTTGGTTCCCCTCAGAGTGGTCATCCCCAGAAGAGTAGTCGAGACGGCCGCGCAGTTCATTCTCGCGATTGATATCAGCAGATCCAAGTTCTCGTAGAGCTTCGTCCCCTGCAGCAGTCAGCTGAAGTTGTTCCCCTGCAGCAGTTCGCGGAAGATCAATTCCCCAGACAGAGCCTGATTGATATTGGCGTGTTCACGTTTTCCTCAGCAGGATGATTCCTCTACCTGAATGGTTCTTTCTCCTTGACATGAGGATTTCCCCCTTCGGCATTTATTTTGCTGACGGGATCGCATCATTGTGCATGACTGCATAGCATTTAACACTGCATAGCATTTAACGCTGCATAGCATTGTGTATGATTGCACAACATTTAGCATAAACGCATATCATTCCCGCCGTGTGGGGCATGGTGCCGGAGCATACGCATCATAAGCATGATCTAGGTCATTATCATTCTTGCCTTCCAGGTGTGCGACCAAAAGACCGGTTGCTCAGGACGATTCTTGATGTTCTCCCCAGCAAGGTCGCTCTTGAGATGATTCTTAAAGACCCCGGTGTAATCCCCACGGTCGCTCGCTCAAGATGATTTTTGAGATCCCCAGCGAAGTTTTCAGTTCAAAACGACCCTTGAACTCCTCAGCAGGGCCGTTTGCTTAAGGTGATTCTTAATACCTCAGCGCAGGTTCCCGAGTTGTTTGCCTAGGGTGATACTTGAGCTCCCCAATAGCGTCCCCAGCAAGAGTTGCCCAGGAAGATTCCTGGAATACCCAACAGAATGTTTGCTCCAGAAAGGTTATCAGTTCAGGACGATTCTTGAAGATGCCCGACGGATCTGTTTGTTCAAGATGATTCTTGAAGTCCTGAGCAGCATGATATGTCTGCTCCAACAATGATGTCTAATCTGAAGATGGATTTCGTAAGCGCCTGAAGGCGATATCAGAAAGTTCCTGTGAGTTCAGATTTCCGTGTTGATGAATCAACGGGTGGCTGAAGACAAGGTTCCAGAGTTTGTAGATATAACAGAGTGATTCGTGTGGGTCTGAAGACCAAGTCAGTTATCCTGAGGTGATGATTGATTGCGATCAAGTGAATGATATTTCTTCTGACTGAAGTCGAAGATGTTTCTCCAGCGGTGATGCGGGGTATTTTGATTTTCCGACGGTGATGTCAGAAGATGTTTCTCCAGCGGTGATGCGGGGTATTTTGATTTTCCGACGGTGATGTCAGAAGATGTTTCTCCAGCGGTGATGCGGGGTACTTCGATTGTCCGACGGTGATGTCAGATTTAGTTCTCCAGCGGTGATGCAGGGTACTTCGATTGTCCGACGGTGATGTCAGATTTAGTTCTCCAGCGGTGATGCAGGGTACTTCGATTGTCCGACGGTGATGTCAGATTTAGTTCTCCAGCGGTGATGCAGGGTACTTCGATTGTCCGACGGTGATGTCAGATTTAGTTTCTCCAGCGGTGATGCGGGGTACTTCGATTGTCCGACGGTGATGTCAGATTTAGTTCTCCAGCGGTGATGCAGGGTACTTCGATTGTCCGACGGTGATGTCAGATTTAGTTCTCCAGCGGTGATGCAGGGTACTTCGATTGTCCGACGGTGATGTCAGATTTAGTTCTCCAGCGGTGATGCAGGGTACTTCGATTGTCCGACGGTGATGTCAGATTTAGTTCTCCAGCGGTGATGCAGGGTACTTCGATTGTCCGACGGTGATGTCAGATTTAGTTCTCCAGCGGTGATGCAGGGTACTTCGATTGTCCGACGGTGATGTCAGATTTAGTTCTCCAGCGGTGATGCAGGGTACTTCGATTGTCCGACGGTGATGTTAGATTTAGTTCTCCAGCGGTGATGCAGGGTACTTCGATTGTCCGACGGTGATGTCAGATTTAGTTCTTCAGCGGTGATGCAAGGTACTTCGATTGTCCGACGGTGATGTCAGATTTAGTTCTCCAGCGGTGATGCAGGGTACTTCGATTGTCCGACGGTGATGTCAGATTTAGTTCTCCAGCGGTGATGCAGGGTATTTCGATTGTCCGACGGTGATGTCAGATTTAGTTCTCCAGCGGTGATGTTGGGTATTTTGATTGTCTGACGGTGATGTCAGGTCGATATTTCTCCAGCTAGTTGTTGAGCAGCTAGTGTTGCAGTATTCAAAGATTTGTTCCCCGCAGAGTACCGTGTGCTCGTGCAGTTGGCAAATTTTCGGGTTTACCGATATTCAACCGTCTCGTACCTTGATTGGTTGAGAGCCGTTCGCTTCTCACCCAGTCAGGTTCAAGCCGTTTGAATAAGGGCAGCTGTTGCACCCCAAAATTTGACCAACAATTATTTATTCATTGAGTGTTTGAAAGTGGATACCTTCATCAGAAAGTTCAAGAGATCCTCAGAGGAAGTGGATTGAAACCAGGGTTGTGTGCTTCATAGCTTGAGAGTTGTGGGTGCCCCTCAGATGATTCTGAGACTTTGAGAATGAACTTGATGTTTTGGGAAAGCCTATGAGATGTCTTGATAGCCTTCATGAAGCCCAGAGAAGTCATTATGCAAGAGTTCAGAAGATTCAACCATGAATGATAGAATTAGGGTTTTGACTGGGTCAACCCTAGGATAACTGAAGATTTGGGGAAGGTTGAGACCCAATCCAAGGGCCATGAGATCATGGAATGATGCATAGAGATGATATAAAGATGATTCCTAGGCCAACTCATCATGAGTGAGGAGTTTGAGAAGTTTCAAGTCAGGGTCCCCAAGGATTGTCAGTGAAAAACCCTAATTTGATCCCTATCTTCCAGGCAGTTTTAGCTCAAGATGTGATTGATATCTCATCTTCCCCACAACATGAATGTTGTAGAGCTTGTTCTTAGCTTTAATTTGAGTGGTGGAAGTCCTTGATAGGAGTTACAGAGCTCAAGTTATGGTTTTGACAAATTACAGGTCAGTAGAGGTGTGTGAATCTGGGTCCTTGAAAGTCACCCAACTTGCAGACAACTTTTTCCCTAGTAGGATGATTCCTATGATCTCTTGGTCAACATGAATGTTAAAGGGCATCTCCTTAGCTTTAATTTGAGTGGTAGAAGTCCTTGATAGGATTTGTGGAACTCAACTTATGGTTTGAACAAGACAGGGGTATTTTGGTAATTTGTCAGTTATAGGTCATTTTTAAGCAAATGCCATATCTCCTATTTCCAAGCCTCAAATGGAAAAACTCAAAACATGAAAGTTGTTCAAAATGTGATTTTAAGTCTAGAAAGAAGGTCATGAATTGTTGAAAAAGCTTGGAGCATGAATATTTTAAAATGGTCAAAAGGACTTGAAAAAGGCTTATAAGTTAAAAAAGTTGAAATTGAATTTTGGTTTGAGAGATCTACAAATCCAAAATGGGGCATATGATAGATGATTTTGATTGGAAACAACATTTTGGAAACAATGGTTTAGCCACATTTTTGAGTTTAGGCTTAAAAATTGGAGTTGCTTTGTAAATTTGTTACTTGCACTTTAAGGCATCAAAAGGAAAGATGAGAAAATGCTACATAAAGGTTTGTAAGACCTTATTCTCATGTCATAATACCATATGGGGAGAATTTAAGTAAGATTGCATGGTTTATCATGAGATGGCATGAGATTTACTCAAGATGACAAATTCTAATTCTCATTACGTGATACATTCTAGAAACTTCATGGAAGGTTCTACAAACTTCCACACATTTCTATTCTCATCTATATAAGCCCTAGGGTGGCTCCATGCATTGGTTGGTGATTCTAAAAGCTTGCATACTACACTTTGATTCCTTCACTCCAAAATTGCATTTTCATTCCAAACTCCATTAAAACACCATCAATCACTACAATTCTGATCATCATCATCATCTATAATCAACATTGAGCATTTGGCAAGAAAAATCAAGAAGAATTCGTGGCTGATTCATGAAATCACAAGGTTCACTCCAACTTGCATGAAGGGTTGGATAGGTTGATTCAAGAAGTGTGATCAAGAACCACTGCAAACAGAAGCACATAGGTCCATTGAAGATCACTTGTAGCAAGTACCAAGGCTTGGATTGGAGAAGAAACACCATAGCCATCACCACTTGCAAGGTATGCATTTTCTCTTGAATCTCATTATTTATGCATAGTTAAGGTTTGTTGTTAGGGTAAGCATGATAGAGACCAATTAGGGATGAATCTTGGTGAGTAGGAGAGCATTCCATGGGAGTTTGTTGTATGGCCGTTTCTGTTTAGGGAGCAAGAACTCATGCCTTAGTGTACTATAATCTTAGTTCTTTAGCTTAGTGTAATCCTCATAAGATGTAGATCATTCTAGGTTAATATGAGCCCATTCCATTTCCATGCATATCCATGTGAAACAAGTGGTACCAGACCTTGCGCGCTTTGTAACTCTTTGTGGAGTGAGTCTTAATGAAATCCATGACCATGGCTGTGTAGAGGGAAATGAGTAGGTCAAGTTTGATGTTTGGATCGTGAGTTTTCATGGAGAGATGAGGGAGCTATGGATGCTGGAAGACAAGTGCATGGAAACTGTTTTTAGAAACCCTAAGTGACCAAAGGTAGAAGAGATAATCTCTACCATTGATTCATGTTGGAATATTTGACTTTGTCCCTCAATCCAGCGGCCTAGATTTCATTCATCTTCAAAAATTCATAACTAAATAGAAAATGCATATTTTTAACTCATTCTTTTTTTAACATTTTTCTTAACATGTCTAGAAAATTAAAAAAATATAAAAATTGCATTTTACATTTTTTTCGCATTTTTTCCATATTTTACAAATAAATACACATTTTTAATCATTCATTTCATCCATGATCTTGTAGATTTTTGTTCTTACACTTAGAAATAGATTTTTTGCCCATTCTTTTTTGTGGTGATTAATATTGAATTGTAGTATTCCCAGAATTTATTACTAGATTTTTTAGAATAAATTTTGATTAGTTTAGATAATTGAACTTAGGATAGTTTAATTAGGTTTTTAAGTAGTATACTTGAACTTCAACATTTTATTTTTGGGGTTTTTAGGACAAGTTAGCCTATGGGGAATATATGGGACTTAAGGGTAGTTAAATAGGATCTCCTAGAATTTTGCTAGAATATTGTATGGTATTTTAGTATTTTTCATTGATTTTCTCTTAAATAGCTTTTAAAATAGGATTAATTTTGTGCATGATTTTGTGGAATTTGTTTTAGGACCTTCCTTTAGTCTTTTCAATCCATTCTTTTTTGTGTAATTAGATATTGAACCATAGCTCCCCATAGGATTTAATTCTTGATTTTTAGATTAAGATTTGATTAGTTTAATTAGGGTAGCTTTAGGGTATCCTAATTAGGGTTTAGGTTGTGCATAGGTGAGGAAATTCATTTTCTTTAGATAGTTTTGTCTTGATTTTTGGGTAGAGGCATATGTGGATGTTATGGATAGATATTGTAGACCCTTGTGAATAATTGTTAGATTTTTCCCCCTTGGTTTAGTATTTTTAGGTATTTTCTGAAGTTGCCTGATGATTCTGTCTGTCCTGTGGTTATCTGTTCATATCTGGGGTTTAGTTTTGGGGAATTTGTTGTGGGGCTTGTGTTGTCTTGAAGACCTTGTTGGAGAGCATGATGAAGAGAAGATTGAAGATCAAGTCCCAGAGACCCAGAGCTTGGATTATTCCCTGCCTGTGAGGTTTGAGATCCTGAAGTTTGAAGGAAGTTCATGGTACTTTCCTGAGGAAGGCACTATGAATGACTTTCATTCTTTCTTCTCACCTCTTTCTTAAGTATCCAATGATGTTGGAGCCAACTTGTGAGTTTAATTTCTCCTGAGGAGGAATGTAAACTGATCACATGTTGTTGAGCCACATGGGATACAACTCCTAAGTGAAAGCCTCCTAGTACTTTCCTGAGGAAGGTCCTATGGGTCTATTCACTTAGTTCCATTAGTTTATCTAGGATTTCTCAAGTATCCAATGATGTTGGAGCCAACTTGTGAGTTTAATTTCTCCTGAGGAGGAATGTAAACTGATCACAGTTGTTGAGCCACATAGGATACAACTCCTAAGTGGAAGCCTCCTAGTACTTTCCTGAGGAAGGTCCTATGGGTCTATTCACTTAGTTCCACTAGTTCAGATAGGATTTCTCAAATATCCAATGATGTTGGAGCCTGCTTGTGAGTTTAATTTCTCCTGAGGAGGAATGTAAACTGATCACAGTGGTTGAGCCACATAGGGTATGACTCCTGAGTATACACCTCCTAGTGCTTTCCTGAGGAAGACACTATGAGTCTACTTACTTAGCTCCCTTTCTTTGGTAAGCTTGTTCTGAAGCTTGAAGACTGGGAAGGATTTCTTTTGGTTAGGTTTTGCTTTAGGGCTTTGCTTAGATTTGATTCAGATTCTGTGTTAAGGTTAGGATTAGAGAGTAGATTCTTCCTTTCTCTAGCATGCATGTTTTGTTTGCCGGATGGCACTTCGTTTCTTTTATCTGTTCATTGCTTGATAGCATGTTGTTTATTTTCAGTATGATTACTGTTATTTCATGACTGGCTTGAGGTCGAGACGAGCTTGTGGAGGCTGAAGCCCCACACACATTTCCTCCCTCACTTGCATTGCATGCATTTTACTGTTAAAACTGATGCTTTTGTCTGTTTTGGTGTATCATTGATATGATCCCTTAGGACTCTCATTTCTTCTGATGAGGATTTGATGATAGACTTTTAGGTTGAAACCTATGCATGACAACATCTAGGAGTTCCCTGTTCAAACCTCAACCATAGGATGAATCCATGGCATGATAACAGTAGGACTTGATAGTCTCCCTCCTAGTTGGGTCTGTTCTCTTCTCATCTTAAAGCAGTTTAAAATACAGTAATCATGAATGATTTCTTTCGTACGTTACGAGCCTTAAGCTATCTGAGGTGGAATGTTTAGTATGGTACCCTTTGGGTGACATGCGACGCATTCACTCTCAGGTCATAGTCTCTAGTGCGGTCGAGATCGCAAACAATAAAAAACACTTCTTTCAGGAGATAACCCGTAGTTAGCCGAACTACGTTTGCTCTGATCTTTCATACCAGATGAAAGTACGTAGGCATAGGATGCGATATCCTAGCGAGCAACCTTCCCCATCTTCCCCCGTAGTTAGGCGAACTACGTTGACTCTGATTTCTCATTCTCTGATGAGAATACGTAGGCATAAAGTGCGACGCTTTGCCGAGTCATTTTTCTTTTCTTTTTCAGCCAGCCTTGATAGGTAGATAGATTATAACCAACTCGTCCAAGTAAACAAACAAGCGAGGATCCCGTCGAGTACGACGGACGTGAGGGGTGCTAATACCTTCCCCTTGCGTAACCGACTCCCGAACCCAGACAACGGTTGCGATGACCTTGTCTTATACCTTTTCGTCAGGTTTTTCCGATAGTTTCCTTTCCCGCTCTGAGGGATAAATAACGAAAGGTGGCGACTCTTCTGTCATGCCGGCACCTTATTTTCGCGCAAGCGACACAAACTATATGAGACAAAACATAATTTAAAAACAAATAGATTCATTTTCTAAAAAGAGTGTTAAGTCATCTTCTCCTCATAAATGTTTTATCGTATACTCAAGTTCCAGAAAAATAACAATGTTCTATCTTATGCTTTTAAAATTATACGAACACCAAATATTAGTTACTTTAACGCTTTTGTTGTAGTTAACATTCGTTTAACTCAACTAACACAATACCAGTTGAGATACCACACCCTCATGTCAATTTAATATATATATATATATATATATATATATATATATATATATATATATATATATATATATATATATATATATATATATATATTATATATATATATATATATATATATATATATATATATATATATATTATATATATATATTATATATATATATATATATATATATATATATATATATATATATATATATATATATATATGCGTGTCTCTCTATAGAAATCCAATATTTATAAAAATAAATAAAGGAAAATTACAGAGAAAGGAAACAAGGAACCAATCGAAGATCCTAAATAGTTTAATTATTTAGTTTATTTAACATCCAACAAAAAACTTATAGCTTTCTGATTCATGAGTATTTCAACTTCACCACGATCATTGAATGACATATTCACCCGAGAACGACAGCAACCATATACTCCACTATGTCAAACTTTTCACCATTCTCTAAATGTGCTTCACTTCTTAAAGTGCATGTATTATCATAAAAATCACATTAATATGTGTCCGTCATTCCACCTGATTTGTATATACCTGATAGGTTTCTATGAAACCTTCTATTTCTTAATGTCGCGTGACCTCTTTAGGCTTTTAAATAAATCTCTGTGTACATTCAGGACTTTAGTATATAATATCTAGAAAAATTCATTACATATCATTAGAACAAATGATATATAACATCATCTAAATAAAAAAAAACTATGTTAATAAATTAGCCTTCTAAATCTCAATAAATACTTTGATGAATAAAATCACGTTGATTAATAATTTACAATATTAATGGTATCATTATTACTAATATTCTTCCTATTTTTTATTTAAAAAATGGGTGTATGTTGTTGTTTAGGTATCAATCCATGACAATATGATTTATATTAATTTATTAATGTAAATAAATTATTAATATTTATAAATTAAAGTTGATTTATAAATATCAACAACTCACTTACATACATACATAAATATATATATACTACATAAATGTTTTTGTCAAGAGTCGATCCATAAATCTGTTGTTTACACTCGTTTTACTCAACTAGCGCAATACCAGTTTAACTACCACACCCTCATGTCAAAATATATATATATATATATATATATATATATATATATATATATATATATATATATATATATATATATATATATATATATATATATATATATATATATATATATATATTGAAATTGACATGAGTAATAAAATTTTCTAGAAATTATATACTAATTAAAATAACTAATTTTAGGTGTTCATATAATATTCAAAACATAAGATATATATATATATATATATATATATATATATATATATATATATATATATATATATATATATATATATATATATATATATATATATATATATATATATATATATATATATATATATATATATATATATATATATATATATATATATATATATATATATATATATATATATATATATATATATATATATATATATATATATATATATATATATATATATATATATATATATATATATATATATATATATATATATATATATATATATATATATATATATATATATATATATATATATATATATATATATATATATATATATATATACACACACGTGAATATGAACCATTGAATAAAAATAAAGAAAGGAAAATTACAGAGAAAGGGACTGATCAAACATCCTAAAATGTTTAGTTATTTAGTTTTTTTAAATACAACAAAACTCATAGCTTTCTCATTCAGGAGTATTTCAACTTTACCACGCCCATTGAATGACACATTCACCCCAAGAACGACACCAACCATGTACTCCATCATGTCAAACTTTTCACCATTCTCTAAATTTGCTTCACTTCTTTAGGTGCATGTATTATCATCAAAGTCATATTTAATATTTGTTCGTCATTCCACATGATTTGTTCATCAATCAGCGTGTACATTTAAGATATGAACATTTTTTCCGCCCTTAACATCTACAAATTATATGAGACACAATGTAATCTAAAAACATATAGATTCCTTTCCTAAAAAGAGGATTAAGTCCTCTTCTCCCCATAAATGATTTATCGTATACTCAAGTTTCAAAAAAATAACAATGTTATATCTTATCCGTTGAAAATTATATGAACGCTAAAAGTTAGTTATTTTGATTAGTATATGATATCTAGAAAAATTCATTACATATCAGTATAACAAATGATATATAACATCATCTAAATAAAAAAAACTATGTTAATAAATTAGCCATCTAAGTTCTTGTGATTGTCGAATAAATAAGGCGTATATGGCCTTGTGATTGTCGAATACAATTATGCTTGTGTGTGAGATCATGTAGTCGGAACCAATTGCTTGAGTTGTGTCATTCCAAGAGTGGAGGCTTATACATATAACTCCTCTAGAATGTATACACTAGTGCCTTGACAAGTTTGATTCTCCTTGTACAAATGAAGCCTACGTTTAAAGAGACTTGTGATTGGGTACGGCCCATGAGAAGTGATGATTCATGTTGACTATGTTTCCCTTGGAACCAATTCCATTTTGTATGTAAAGGTTTGCAATGATCCATGACCCGCGCCGGACTCATAGACAAAGGAGAGGACGAGAAAAGGGGATTCCTTGATGAGGTTTCCGATTAGTGATAGTTTGAGTTGTTGAACTCAAGCAACATGTTTCCATATAGTGTGAAGTTGTGAACTTAAGTCTTGTCCCTTCCATTTTGACTTTGGTTAGGAATTGTTACAACCTTGTAAAACCAAGAAAATCCATAAGATAGGGAACCTACTTGGATTATTTTCTCACCCCATACTGTTGATTATATTTCAGGTGGTTCAGGTTCTGAGAAGGGTAAGGAAAAAGTCGTTTGATATCCTTACTTGTCTTAGCTTTTAGGATGGCTTGTTTCCGCTATGAAGACTCTATTTTGAGATCTTTGTTATGATCTAGTTCTTATTTTTTGGAGCATCTTGTGTATATTATGCCATTGTTTTAGATTTATATGTCTTTTGCATGTAATGTATGCAATGTGCTACTAGGAACTTATTTGTGTTTCAGTGCCAAATGTACAACATATATAATATGTATCTTCTAGACATATGTATTTATATATGGGTGTTACAATTTGTATCAGAGTAGGTCGTATCCTCGACCTAGCCATGCAATATTATAAGTATTTCTTTCTACTCATATGTGTGCGGACATCATCGTTTCGGATGTTATATTCCTAGTATTGAGCTTGATCAACTTGATTCTATTTGTATAACGTTTAGGGACATGGCTGACGGACTAGAAGATATGGTAGACATGTGACTCAAACATCGGACTCGAATCCCTCAAGTTGTAGTGAGAATGTCCAATGGCCTCAGTTTGTACAAAAGATGCAGCAACAGCATAATTAATTCATGCAACAGATGAATAGAGGTCCTCATTCTGCAATGGTTCCACCAGAAGATACACGTGGGAGCTTCTAGGATTTCTTCCACATGAATCCTCTAGAATTTTAGGGCGGACTGAATCCAGTGAAAACTCCTGAATGGGTGTAAGGTATGGAGAGAACCTTTTTGATAGTACCATGTAGTAAAGAGAACAAAGTAGTATTTGCTTCTCACGTGTTGAAGGGTCCTGCTATGAGGTGGTGGGAAATGCTTCGACTCTTATGACTATCCAAGGTGTGCATAAGGTATCAGAACAATTCAAGACTATCTTTATGGATAAGTACTTTCCTAGCTCTTTGCAGACTCAAAAGGAGTTTGAATTTAAAAAGTTAAGACAAGGTAGCATGCCTGTAGCTTTTTATGCTAAGAAGTTTGAGGACATGGCTGCTTACTCTAGGCAGGTCGTGTATGCTCCTGATGAAAAATGGAAGATTGACCAATTTCTGTTTGGTTTAAAAGCTGAGATCTCTCATAGTGTGTCTCAAAGAGAGTTCACCACATATACTGAGTTGCTAAGGTAGTGTTACATGGCAGAAAATAGTTTAAAATGAGTTCAAGAAAAGAGAGATATGGCTAGAGTTGGTCAGAGAGATCAAGGAAGACCAAGCCAACATTTTAGGCCTAGACAACAACCCTTCAAAGGGAAACAGCTGCAGGGTGCTAGACCTAATACCCCTTTTGTGTGTCGTACTTGTGGTAAGACTCATTATAGAACGTGTACCGTCGAAGCTGTAAAGTTCTATTAGTGCCAAGAATGGGTCATGTAGTGAGATATTATCCTCAGAATGGGAGTCAGGTGCAAGGGAAGAATATCGGACCTACGTATACCTTGGATGCAAGGAAAGCTAAGGGTGACAACTCTCTGATTATGGGTACGTGTTTTGTGAATTGGCATCCTAATTTTGAATTGTTAGATTATATAGAAACACACTCTTTTTTGTCCATGAAATGTATGAGGAAACTTAGTTTGTAAGCTATTCTTTTGTCTCCTCCCATGGTGGTTACTACCGCCATAGGTGAGTCGGTCGAGACACCCTTGATTTGTGAAAATTGTTTGTTATCGGTGGATGGTAGAGTTTTTCAGATTGAACTTATTTATTTTCCACTAAAGAAGGTTTATGTAGTCTTGGGAATGAATTGATTTTCTTCTAATTCACTATTTATTGGTTGTGAGGAGAAGTTAATCATCATTCCGTCTAAAGAAGCTACTTCAAAGGATGTATTTACCATAATTTCAGAAAGTAAGTACGATTGACATGATTAATTTCTTGTTTGAGAAGGAAAAGCTTGTTCTTTTGGTTCACACTAAAGAGTCAAGTAATAACTTGAAGTTTTTGCAAATCCCTTTAGTCTGCGAGTAGTTTTCCTTGACGATGTCACTTCTGTCCCTCCAGAGAGGGAAGTGGAATTCTATATTGACCTGGTACCAGGAATGGCTCCTATATCCATTTCTATGTATCAGATGGCACCGCTTAAGTTAAGAGAGTTGAAGGAACAATTGGAAGATTTGTTATCCAAGTATCTTGTTCTACCTAATGTTTCACCCTAGTGAGCTTCAGTATTGCTAGTAAAGAAGAAGGATGGTGGAATGTGTTTGTGTATTGATTTCAGCCAGTTGAATAAAGTCACCATCAAGAACAAGTACCCCTTACCTATGATAGATGACTTGTTATATCAATTGAAAGGACGTGCGTGTTCTCGAAGATTTATTTATGGTCGGGTTACCATCAAATCCATGTAAACAGTTCTAAAGTACTAAAGACTACATTTAGGACCCGTTATGGCCATTTTGAGTTTCTTGTGATGCATTTCGGTGTGACGAATGCTCCAACTTTTTTCATAAACTACATGAACCGGACATTCCAACGTTACTTGGACCAATTTGTGGTAATCTTTATTGATGACATTCTTATCTATTCTCGTACTCCACAAGAGTTGGAAGAAACTTTAAGGATTGTCCTATCGATAATGCAAGAGAGATAAATTTTTGCCAAGTTGAGCAAGTGTGAGTTTTGGATGACGGAAGTAAGATTTCTTGGTCATGTTATATCTCAAGGAGGTGTGGTGGTAGATCCATCAAAAGTTGAAGCGGTGATTAATTGGGAAAGGCCAAAGAATGCTTCAGAAGTCAGAAGTTTCTTAGGATTCGCAGGTTACCATAGAAGGATCACCAAAGGCATTTCTCAATTGGCTTTACCAATGACTAGACTTACTCGGAAGAAGTTTCCTTATAGTTGGGATTCGGGCTGTGAGAAAAGTTTCATGAGTTTGAAGGAAAGGTTGATGACTGTTCCTGCTCTGATTATTCCTGATCCTAGTAAGTTGTATGAAGTATTTTGTGATTCTTATAAGAGGGGATTAGGAAGTGTGTTGATGCAGGATGAACATGTTGTAGCTTATGTTTCTCGTTAGTTGAAGGTTCATGATGAGAATTATCCAGCTTATGATTTAGAGCTAGCAGCTATAGTTTTTACACTAAAGGTGTGGCGTGATTACTTGTATAGTGTGCGTTATGAGATGTTCGATGATCATAAGAGTTTAAAGTATTTGTTTGATCAGAAAGAACTGAACATGCATCAAAGGAGGTGGATGGAGTATTTGAAGGACTTTGACTTTCAATTGAAGTATCACCTAGGTAAAGCGAATAAGGTGACAGATGCGTTAAGTTGGAAGGAAGTACATAAAGTTGAGCTGATAATGTGTGAGTATGCATTGTTGGAAAAGTTTTGAGATCTTAATCTTTAATTTGTTTGGACTTCAGATAGTGTGATAATGAGAAACTTGAATGTTAAGTCTACCTTAAGAGATGAAATCCAATAAGGACAAGTGCTAGATGTGAAGTTACAAGAGATGTTAGTTCAACCGAGTTTCACACGAGCCATAGATGGAGTTATTCTATTTAATCAAAGGATTTGTGTTTCGGCTGATGCGGCATTGAAAAGGAGGATTTTAGAGGAAGTTCATAAAGACACTTTTACTATACATTATGGCTCTTCGAAGATGTACCAAGATTTAAAAAGGGACTATTGGTGGTCCGTGATGAAGGGAGATATTGTAGTGTATGTGTTGGAATGTGTGGTGTGCCAACAAGTGATGATTAAACACTGAAGACTGGGTAGTTTGTTACCACTGTTAGAGGTTCTGGTGTGGAAATTAGATAGTATTTCAATGGACTTTGCGGTTGGGTTAACCTATACACAAGGTGGTTATGATTCTATTTGGGTGATTGTAGATCGGTTGACGAAGTCGGCACATTTCTTAGTCGTGAAGACTACTTACAAGGAAAGTCATCTTGCAAGGTTGTTTATTGCGGAAATTGTGAGACTTCATTGTGTTCCCTCCAACATGTATTTGATAGAGATCCGAAGTTTACTTCAAGATTTTAGAGATCTTTTCAACATGCTATGGGATCTAATTTGTGTTTGAGTACGTCGATTCATCCTCAAACGGATGGTCAGACAGAATGAACGATACAAATTTTAGAAGACATGATAAGAGCTTGTGTGCTCGAAGTGGAGGAAATTGGAAGGAACCTTTACTGTTGATTGAGTTTGCTTACAATAATAGTTACCATGCGAGTATTGGTATGGCTATTTATGAAGCATTGTACGAAAGGAAATGTAAAACGCCCTTGTGTTGGGTGGAAGTTAGTGAAGGAAGGATTTTAGGACCACAAATTGTTCAAGAGACTAGAAGAGATTAGAATGATTTGCGACAAGGTTAAGAACGTACAAGACCTTCAGAAGAGCTATGCGGATAACTGAAGGAGACCTTTGGAATTTGAAGAATGTGACCATGTATTCTTGAAAGTTAGTTCAAGGTTGAGATTGAAAGGACCATTTAAGTCGTGGAAGTTAAATCTGAGATACGTGGGACCATATCAGATCTTAGAGAGGATTGGTGAAGTAGCCTAAAAACTAGACTTACCTCCTTCTCTATCTGAGATGCATGACATTTTTCACGTGTCTCAACTCCAGAAGTTTATTCCTGACCCTTTTCAGCCAGTTCTACCAAATACAATTGAGATAGAAGAAGATTTGACTTTTGAACCTCTACCAAGCCATATTGTGGGGAGAGAAACTAAAGTTTTGAGAAACAAGGAAATTCATCTTGTTATGGTTCAGTGGGATGCGACACATCTAGGTGATGCTACTTAGGAGCTTGAGTTTGAGATGCGAGATGCTTTTCCTCATCTTTTTCAGGTAACATCTAAATTCGAGGACGAATTTTTATTTAATGAGGGAGGATGTAATGCCCCATATTTAATAAAATACTCTAGATAATATTAGTTGAGATCAACTGGGTTCCAGTGTGCTTTAAGAGTTACCTGTTGAGATAATTAGAGTAATTGATGAGCTCAAAATTAATTTAATTAATATTATCTGATCAGAGGTTTTATTTATTGGTACTTTAGAGAAATTTTAGATACCCTCAATTTTGTAAATTTAACCAAGTTAGTCTTACTAACTTTAATGATATTTTACTTATATCATTTTGCTTCTCTTTTCCTTTCACTTTTATAACATAGAGAGAAAGATAGTAAGAAGTTGGAGAGAAGGAGGATAAAGAAGAGAAAGAAGAAAAAGGAAACCCTAGAAGAAGAAAAGCTTAGAACTTCATCATTTCTTCATCATCAACAACTTCTTCATCTTGTGTTAGAGGTGGGTTCTAGGTATAAGCTCAAGGTTAGAGTATTTGGATAGAATGAGAAAAGTTAGGTTATAGTATTCTTGTTCCATTTCCATAAAAAATATATGATTCATGTTATATTCATGATATTGATGTGAGGTTATGGTTTAAAATGTTGTTTCATGTGTGTATTTGTCAACATTGATGATATATTGAGTTTGGGTAAGAGTGGGGTTGAAAACCCCTTTGAAGTTGTCCTATTTTGTTGGACAGATTGTAGAACTCGCAGGGTTCACACTGCTAGCTCTAGCGAACTGCAAGCCAATATGATAGTTTGTCATGCTCGCACTGCAAAGTGAAAGTGAATTGAATGCGAGTATTCACTTAGAGCTCACACAGCGAGCAGCGAAGGCTTTCGCTACTTTCATTTTTATTTTCGGCCTCGCTCAGAGTTCACACAACAAACTCAAAGCGAAGGAACTTGCCTGGCCTTCGCACTGCGAACCTGACAGTGGTTTTCATTTTTTGTTCTAATGGTTGCTTGGTTGTTTACTATGCGTGTGTATGGTTACTATATCTTGCTTACACTAGTTATTGTGAGTAATATTCATGTGAATCTATGGATGTTGGATTGATTAAAATGATGATTATGTGATTAAAAAGAATTAAGAAAAAGTGAGGAAAACTTATCAAAATCCAATGGAATGACTAAGGGATGTAACTAGTAATTGATAGATAACTTAGATGATGATGCTTGTGCATTGGATGCCTAAGTGTGCATCCTAGACAAGTAGTTGTCTAGTGGAAAGTTGAGACATTATATGGAATATGAGTTGGTTTTGTGTTACTTTGAGAATAAGGCATATGTGGCCCGGTGATTTGTTGAACACGATCACACTTGTATGTTAGATCACGTAATCGAAACCAATCCCTTGAGTTGTACCATTCCAAGAGTGGAGGATTATATAGAGAGCTCCTTTAGAATTTATGCACTAGTGCCTTCACAAGTTTGATTCTCGTTGTACGAATGGAGCCTACAGGTAAAGAGATGCGTGATGGGGTATGACCCATGAGAAGTGACGATTCATGTAGACTATGTTTCCCTCGGATTCGAATCCATTTCGTATGTCAAGGTTTGCAAGATCCATGACTCGCGCCAGACTCTTAGACTTAGGAGAATACAGGAAAATGGGATCCCTTGATGAGTTTTCCAATTAGTGATAGTTTGAGTTATTGAAATCAAGCGACATATTTCCATAGAGGAAGGTATTATCACCCCTTACATACATCGTACTCGAGGATTGGGGCCCTTGTGTCTACGTATTCCCTTGTACAATGGGTAAGTCAGAGCAATTATAGTTCGTACTATGGTTTGTGGGTTTGTGTTTTTTATAGACATCAATTACTCAAACACAAGAAAGATATCTCGCACCAAATTATTTGAAAGAGACGAGTGAAAGATTCCACTCCCTTATGTGTTTTAAGTGAACAATTGCTTGAACATAAGAAAGACATCTTACATCCAAACGGCTGGGGAGAATATTGAAGACTCAAAACTCCTTCCTTTACTTTTAATAAAAGGTTTTGGTGTAATGAGGTGTATTGAATTTGTTTTAGAAAAAAGTTAGAGATACTCATCACTAAAGTCTATGACAATAGGAACAAGTATTTTATACAAATGATCCAGGCGTCTCATGTATGAAATACCCTAAGAAGAGGTAAGGAAAACTCCTGCTCGTATTTTCCCATATACTTAAGGCTCATGGCGCGTGATACATATCGTATTTAGTTAAGTATTTTTATTTTGAATTTTTCGATGAGGAAATGTTTTAGTTTTATTCGAAAGAAAGGAAATCTACCCTGATTCTATGATCCTAAGGCTAAGATAAAGGGAAAGTTATCCTAAAAATTGTCATATCAGAGATTTGATCTTGAGTCTAATCTTAATTCAAATTAATCAAAGATTAAATTAAATTAAGATATCCTAAGGGATCATGGAGATCATAGAGGCAATAACACATCAAGGTCGTGGCATGAATCACCCACAATTAACATCAAGACTAATCAATATCAACACAAAATTGAAATATAGTCAAACTAGATCCAAATTAATTTTAATTAAAATTAATCAGAATTTTAATTAAAACTTGATATCCCAATTAACTTCCCAAAAACAAAATCGAAAGTTTATTATAAAAAGAAAAGGAAGAAAACGACAAAAATTAATAAAAAAACTTAATAAAAAAACTGGGGTGCATAACATAAAATGGGGTTTGTCAATAGCAAAATGCCCATTGTTGATGGATCCAGGGACAAGGGAATAGGGTGCAAAAAATAGGCGGTGCGATGTTATGAGATAAATCCCAACAGACCATTGTCTTTAAGCCCACACAAGCTTGTACTAACACACACATGGAAAAAGTTCAAAATAAAGCTTAGTATTCCTCACTTTCCTCTCACTCGTTTCATGCTCTCTCTCTCTCTCTATCTGTCTCTCTATCTCTCTTTCTCTCTCTCTCTCTCTCTCTCTCTCTCTATATATATATATATATATATATATATATATATATATATATATATATATATATATATATATATATATATATATATATACCACATAAGCTCTCCTTATCTCACACAAATCTTTCAAGTTATCACATTTAGCATACATTGACATAAGTGCATTATTCAAGTGAGAATCCCAACCAAGGCCCCCTTCTTCAATCATAGCTCTTACGACAATGTCATTGGAAACTAGCTTGTTAACTCTTTTGTTCTTCGGAAAGAAATAAAAGCCAATGCTATTTTATAACTTTGTAATTTTTACAATTTTTATTAGGAACTTTGTAACGTGTGAATCCTTTGGTCATACCCCAAATTTTACCCCCTACATTCCATCATATTTAGTTGCCTTATCTGCATAGCACCAAGAAGACCATGTGGTTAATTAGTCAAGGCTTGTGGTGTTCACCAACATCTCAACTCTCTCCAATCGTGGATCAAATGTCTTCCCCATCAACAATCAAGTTTGAGGTGGCATTAATGCAAGATCGAGAAGCCTCATTTCTTCAAGTACACCAATTACCGTTTTTTTTGTTAAAAGTCAACTGGATGTTGACTTTTTTATCAAAGCATGATCCCATACTTAGGAACATGATTCAAGACACTCAAATACATCTTTGAAATCCCTTCACATGATCTAAATAGCTCAATATATTTGATTTATTGGCAAGTGCAAGATTTTATTTCATCTGATATAAAGTCAATATCTGATCAAAGTCAAAGTTTGACTTTTGATTTTTTAGGTTAAACATGTCCTTCTCAAGTCAATAATCATGAAAATGTGGAAAACAATTGATTTGGATAATGATTAATCAAGAAAATTAAGAAAGAGATTCAAAGTTGCAGAATTAGGGTTTTGTATTTTTTTCAGTTATGGAAATACATGTTCAAGTGACCAACTTCCCAAGATCATAACTTCTTTCTCAAGCATCCAATGAAAATAATTGAGGACTCCTCTTAAAGATGGCGTTTTATACTACAAATTGATGAAAATTACAAGCCTAAAACTTTCTTGGAGTAGAAGTTATTGGTGTTCAAAGTTAAGATTTTTCAATTTGCTGAAAATCCAAACACTTAGAAAATTTTCTAATTTTTTTCACCTTAACAAGTGCATGACTTTAGGGCCGCTGTGATCAATTCAAGCAACCAATTTTCATGCCCAAGGTATGTACTTAAAGATAACATTACATAATTCAATGGCCAGTTTTCCAAGTTATGAAGGATCTAAGTAGAGATTTCCAAGTTGTAAAAAATTGACAAGTACTTAGAATTTTTTCTAAGTGTCAAACTGTTGAAAAATCTAAATTTAATGGTCAGTTTTTTGAATTATCCAAATTGAATTTTTTCAAGAGATCAACATTAAAGTTGTAGTTTATGACGCCTTCCTTCCAATGGTACCAAGAGCATGAATTTCTTTTGCTTAAGCATAAAGTTATAAAATTGGGAAGAAGCCATGTCAATGTTGATGTTCCAAGACAGAATTGCATCAAGTTTGGTTGTGCACGATTTGGAGACATCTTTTGGCCACTTTTTAAGCTTCTTTTCATCATGAGATCAACTTGGAACTTTTTCGTTGTCATGAAATCTCCAAGTAGATGGCAAATTTAGCAAGTTTAGATATTCTTTCATAGTGTAAAGCCTTGGTCCAACATGCTAAGATGGTTTGATCTTGGCTAATACATGATTAAGCACTTTAATCATGTCGAATAGTTGGAAAAGGCAATAACAAAATCCCAACATTAGATGTAGTTGGTACACAATTCAGATCCCATTTGCAAAGTCAACTAGGAACTTCCCAAAAGCAAATCCACTTTTGTACCTTCTTATCCACTTTTTTGGATTTCCTCCAAAGTTCATCATGTCAAGCTATTATCCAATGCTCTTGATTCAGATCACTCACACTATAAATAGAGGTCATGTTTCATCTGTAAATACATCAAAACCTCTAGAAACTCAGAATCACCATTGCACCAATTCTCACATTTTCAAGTTTCTCAAAAAACCATAACTTCTGATCTTTCATTTCCTCCAACCAAACTTCATTCCAACACCACAAATACGTCTCATAAACTTCATAGAAGTGTTTCAAACCCTTAGAATACTTAGGTAACAACATAATCGTCATATCATTATTTCACTTTGCCCACTTTGTAAGTTGATTTGGATATAGAGTTCTAGAAGGTTTCAAAGCAAGCCAAGCATTGCAACACATTCCTTGAGGTCTAAGAAGCTGTAAGAGTCATCAAATTGTATCTGGAAATGCTCAAAGGCAGAATCATGATTTCACTTCATTGAGGTAAGTTGTCACTTCTGAAACTCTAAGTTTTGAGCATCATTTTTATTCATTCTTGTTACCAGTATGCTTGCCACAATTTGAGGATTGAAAGCCTTATGCTTGTGTTAATTAATCAGGCTTGTATGGAATTTATTTTTTGTTAGAAAAATTAGGGTTCTTCTGGTTTTACATTGATTTCTTGAGCTATGATAAATATAAATGAAATTGAATGTTGTATTTGAATTCTTGGTAAAATTCTAGGCAAGATAGCATATTAGATTGTTTGATTTGGTTGAGAAATGAAGAAATAGTATTTTGAATTCTGGATGATGATGATGAAGCTCGTGGGAAAGACAACAATGGTGGCACGTTTTTTTCAGATTTAAAAAGCATTTTTAATATATTATTATTTCGTTGTGGTTAGTTGACAAGGCATGTGCCTTGTCCTAATGGCCAGAGGGTTGGTTTCTTCTGTGGAGAGTGAGGGAGGGGTTCAAACCCCAGCCTCCCTTTTTTTAATACCTCTTTCTCTCTTTTTCCATTTTCTTTTTACTTTTTATTTATTTATTTTATTTATTTTGTTTTCTTTATTTCTTTTTACTTTTAATAGAGGCCCAAACAAATTATTTATTTCCAATTTAATTTTTAAAAAAAACCAAAATTATTTTATACATTTTATTTATTTATTTTGATTAACTTTACAAAAATTCAAAAAACATATTTTTGGTTATTTAATTATTATTCTTAAAGAACTTTTTTTTCTTTTTACTTTTTATTTATTTATTTTATTTATTTTGTTTTCTTTATTTCTTTTTACTTTTAATAGAGGCCCAAACAAATTATTTATTTCCAATTTAATTTTAAAAAAAAACCAAAATTATTTTATACATTTTATTTATTTATTTTGATTAACTTTACAAAAATTCAAAAAACATATTTTTGGTTATTTAATTATTATTCTTAAAGAACTTTTTTTTAAATTTCATTTTAATTTATCCTAAAATATTTTTATTTATTAATATGCCATCAAACTTGATGATGTCTCATCCTTGTGAGTGTATGTGTGTATATCTTTTGTGTTTAACATAACTGTTTCCCCATGACTTTGTCAAGTCATCCTTAGATGTTATTTTCATCCATATAACTTGTGAACTTTTTTTGACTTTAGTTGAATATTATCAAACCTCTCCCTAGTGACTTTTAGGAAATAAGTGGTAACTTCTTTGATTTATAAATCATGTATGAACATGTGGTATTATCATAACCAACCCCTCATAAAACCCTAATCTTCATCAAGATTACCAACCTTTCATCAAAACCTAATTTTCACCAAGATTACCAACCTTTCATCAAACCATAATATTCATCAAGATTACCAACCTTTCATCAAACCCTAATCTTCATCAAGATCATGAACCTTTCATAAAACCTTAACATCAAGATCATTAAACTTTATTCAAATCCCAATTTATATCGTAAACATCAAACAACTCAATCCAAACTCAAACCCTACAAATTTGAACCATTCACAGGAAAACCCTTGGCCCTTCATCAAGTTCCCTAACAAACATTTGACTCTTTATCAAGTGTCTTAATAATCCTTTGCACCTTTGTCAAGAGCAATTTCAAGACTTCTTCCTCAAAATACATAAACACTCTTTTAAAATAAAATTAAAAGAAAATGCTTGTTGGAATCTAGCATTCTAGAAAAACCCTTGAAGGATTGGTCTCAAGTCTTGCACATTTAGGTAGCCAATTTTTTCCTTCTTTCATCTTTAAAACACGTAATAAAAAACCTTGGACCAAGAGGTGTTGGAGTCTAGCACTCTAGCACAACTCTTTAAACCATTGAGCACTATCAATGTTCATTATCCACAAACATTTTCCTTGATCAATCTTGAATGAAAGAGAATGTTAGAGTTCAACACTCTATCATTAACTCTTTGAACAATTGATCATCATCAAATGTTCACCATTCTCAAAATATGTCCAAACTATACTCAAATATCCATTTCTATGGACAAACCTTGATTATCATTAAGAGCCCAAAAATACATCTACTCAATTATGAGAAAATCTTGAATGTCATCAAGTGTATTTTCTTAAACAAAAGTTCAAGACATCTAATAAAGATCAAAGACTCTTTTCAAATGAAAGATTTTGTCTTAATAAACACTAGGGAGATGTTTTGCCTACAACCATTGAGTTGAGATAAGTGACATGAATGAGATTTGTAAATCCATTCAATGTTGTGAAAATGTCCTCTTCTCACTTGTTTTGGGTAGAACAAAACTCTTATGTTAATTAGTACAATTTACCTTTCGCTAAAATCAACCAACGAACTTTTACTCGAACTACGATTGCTTTGATTCAATCCTTGTAAGGATACGTATGCACTTGACTGCGAAGTCTTGACAATCATCCTAATAATAAAAACTTCTTTAGGTTCTCTTTCTCTATAATAATATTTAAAAAAAACTTTTCTCTTTTCTCCCTTTTTTTCCATTCAAATAACTAAAAGATTTAGAAACTAACATTAAGCTAACATTCATTCAATACTAACTAAACAGTTTCCGTTGAGTATAACATACATAAGGGGGTGCTAATACCTTCCCCTTGCATAACTGACTCCCAAAATCAAATGTTGGTTGCGACGACCATATCCTTGTCTTTTTTTAGAGGTTTTATTCGATATTTTCCCTTTCCCTATGTGGAAATAGATAAAAATCGGTGACAACTCTATTCAGTCTATCCCGTGATCATGCGATTGCGCTTTGCGAAGTCGTTCTCATTTTTCGAGTATGACACCTTTGTAATGGAATTTTGGGCACTCTTGTAATCGAATTTGGAATTTTGAAATTACATGCTTGAACTTGTAATCGTAACTTGAGTTTTGTATTTAAACTTGTGATGCATCTTGACACGCCTTGAGTTTAGGAATCTTTGAATACTTTGAATCGGGAACCTTCGTATCTTGAAAATTGATTTGAGTTTGACATGTGAAGTCTTTATGAATTCAATCTTGAAAGACTTTGAAATATGGAGAATGATGTTGCACTTAATTTTTGAACCTTATTATGCTTTCAATCTTTTGCAATAAAATTGGATAAAAATTCATCTTCTTTGACACTAGAAATCATCCTTGAATTAAGATGGACTTTGTAATTTAAATGGTGAAGTTTTCATGGTAAAGTATGAATCACTTCTTGAAAAAACTCATGAATTTGAAAATGGGAAACTTTGCAACTTGAATCATAGCTTGATTGGAACTTGAATTTTGTAAAAAAAAAATAAAATAATGAATCAATTTGAACTTTTGTGAGTCTTGAATTTCACTTTGAGAATTTCTTGCCTAAACTTGATTCAAGATTTTTTTATCTAACTTTACCATTTCTAAGCATGTTGCTCACAAACTAATCACCAAGAAAAATCTAAACTCTTTCACTTAAGATCGAAAGGAAACAAACAATGATCCAACCTGCGAACAAAGGGTTTATTAAATTAAGCTTGATCTTTGTTACCCGCACAATCAAAGATTTAGATGACGATGAACTCGACACATAAGTCATGCCTTGAGAAATCTTTGGGAATAAGAATACAATTTGTAATGCAATTTACCACGAAAATCATAATCAGTCTTCAAATGACCATGTTGAGCACCAATAGAAAGAAAACACTAATCCTCCTTGGGGTATACACTGAAGCTTTTGAGAAACTTTGAGAAAAGTGAGCTTGACCCTTGATAAGAAGATACTCAAACGATAGTTCCCTGGCTGAGAGAATAAGTACTATCTCCACTTGAAATTATTGCATCTGTAAAATTGGTTAGTCATAATAAGCATGCACACAAAATCCTATGACCTAATTCTGAGAAGATCATGGCCAAGGGTCAGATGATCTTACAGAGAGAAAACTGAGAAAGGTATGACTAATTTGGGATATGACAACACCATTTGATTAGAACAACCAGAATATATCCTGTTGAGTACAACGGACGTGAAGGGTGCTAATACATTTTTCTTGCGTAATCGACTCTCGAACTCGATTTTGGTTGTGAGACCATGTTCATTCCCTGATGAAATTTTCTCGATGTTTTTCCTTTCTCCATTGGAATAAATATAATTCGATGGCGACTATGTAGTTTTTTTTTTGCGTAGTGACAAGAACCAAAATACAATTTTCAGGACACTTTACGAATCGAGTCACAAGACTCGTGACTCAAGTCACAAAAAGTGTCATATTTGAGTAATACATGATTCTTTAAAAAATGATTAGATGCGTTGGTTTTAAATATACAATTAATATTATTTACTATAATACTTTTATTAATTGTTGTTAATATAGTAATTAAATAAAGTGAAAACTAATAAATAAGAATATTTTAGTGAAAAAATAATAACAAATACTACATTAATTTTGTAAAGTGACAATCATATTTTAAATAGAGAAAAACTTTAAAAGAGAAAAAATTTAAATGAGATACTTTTATGAGAGAGGGAGTATCTTGTTTGTATATGATTATTTTTAAACTTTTAACTACATTTGTTATTTCTTTACAACTCTACCTCTACTTTTTATATATCTTTCATTAGTATAAACCAGTTATCACTCATAAATAATAACATAGTATAAAAAAATCAATTGATAATATATTTAATATTACAACTAAAATTTTCACTACTTATGATTTTCTCAAAATGGCTATACTTAAAAACAAAGTGTAAAATATTTGCAACTATGAAAAAAACAATTACTTTATTGATAAAAGTATCAATTTATATCTTGTTGTTTTTTGTTTTATCTCTAAAGCCTGTTGCCATTTATTAATTAACACAAAACATTGACAAACATATTTGTCTTTATTTAGCCTTAAACTCAAAACATGCAAATAAAAAACAAAGGCACATAAATATGCAATATAATTTACAAATTATAACTATAATTACGATTATTGCGGATGCTATGAAGCGCGTTTAAGCCATTGCACAATGAATATTAATTAAAAAATATTTGAATTAAATCGTTGAGAGATCGATAAAGTTAACATTTGAAAAGAAAAAAAAATACCTACACTAGTCGATTGGCATATTTGCCCTCCATGATTCGAGCAAAGGGTGAAGCATGTGAATAATAATTATCTTTAAAGTTTTCATAGAGATCAGGATGTGCATCAAAATGAAGAATATCAATCGGTTCTCCAAACTTTTTTGAGACAGCTCTAACAATAGGATATGATATTGAGTGATCACCTCCCAAAACTAAAAGACGCAATGGAGCCTGCAAGAATACAATTATTCCAAAACTATGAGAATAAAATAAATTCATGTAATTAATATCATAAAAAAAAATGAAGAATATTATTAGTAAGCATACATGATTCATTACTATCTCGACAGAGGCACTAATAAAATCCATTAATTTATCTTCACTAACTCCTAAATTTCGCATATCTTGAATAGGAATATCACTCACATCTGCTAACACATGTGGCTCAATTAAATCCTTGCCTGAAAAAAAAATACGGTGACCTGAAATAAATCTTAAAAACATATATAATAAATTTCTAAGTTGAACAACAAAGACTAATTATACATTGTGTCCTAAAGGCACAATGCAGCACCTTCATGATATGATGCATTGTGTCCTAAAGGCACTCCAAGAAGAGTTGAAGTTGATATAGTTGCATTACCCAGACGAGCCCTCGCAGTTTCTTTCTAAACAAAATTAACAAATTTTCTACTTTTATAATGTGTTGAAATTTAGTGACCAAAAAAAATCTCTCTAGTTCTCTCTGTCACAAAATTTAATGACAAATTAAAGTGGAATAATTTAACATTTTTCTCTTTAATTTTTTCTCATTTATTTCTATTTTATAGTAGTTGTATAGATAAACCACACATAATAGTATTTGTATTAGAATAAATTTATTAATTATAGATATTTAATATGGACTCGATCCAAAAATAAATATTCATATTTTTATTTAGATAGATTTATCAGTTGTATTTGTTCTCATTTTTTGTGTCTACGATTTTTAAATAACTAAAATTGAACAAATTAGAGATAAGTTTAAAAAAATTATGTTATATTAAAATTCAAATCGTGTAGTGGATTTCATCTTTTTTTTTAATGACAAATAATTCAAAATAAGTCAGTTGAGGAAATAACTTACCTTAATCTTTGCTTTTTCCTTAAGATATGCAAGTGATGCTTTGATCACACTATCTTGACCATCTTCTGTCAATTTGGCTACTTTTTCTTGAGTTTGGGAGAAATTGGAGCCTAATGCTGTTGTACTTGAGATCATCTCCTGTAATAAAGGAACAAATAAAACATTCAGCATTTTATAATTTGGCACTGAATTATTTGGTTGTTATGGAAAATCCATATAATGATATTGTGTTTTTTAATGTGTCGATTAAGCGAAGGCGGTGAAAGAAATGAGCATTCTTATGATATAAAAATGATATTTTTTTAATTTTGTGATTAATTTTATCTTTTCTCTCAATAATTTGAGAATCATACTCTTAGTTTGATTAAATACGACTTTCAGCAGAGTATTTTAGATTATTTTTATGAATATCGGTTATCTATTTGATGATAGGCTTTTTTTTTTTAAATTAATAAGTGAGATGTCGTATATTCAATTTAATATCTCTATAATGGATTTTTGTGATCAACTATCAATTCAGTTGATTTAACGAAATTATATATATATATATATATATATATATATATATATATATATATATATATATATATATATATATTACTTTTGTATCATTTTTTTAAAAGTATATATGACATAATTTATTTTTGCCTCAACATTAACTAAAATAGTAAAATAAAATGTTTTTTCTTACCTTAAAATTTGTTTTTCCTTGAAGAAGCGAAGGTGAACCATGTATCTCACAAATTGCTCTGTCTATAGTCTGCTTTAAGCCTCTGCTTGCCACAATTGACATCATTTTCTGCATCGAAACACATATAACATTTTGAATATTTAGTTTGTTAAATATATTTTTTCATCTTACAAAGATATCAATTTTTCTTTTAGTTTCTATAATATATATTTAATTAATCCTTGCAAAATACTTTTTTTTTAATTCTTGTTGTTTATTTTTAAAGTAAAATGAATGATACAGATATTTTACAAAGAATAATTTCCACATGAGCAAATAAATGAATAAAAAATTAAATGAAAAAATATACTCTACAAATTCAAATGACATTTTGAAGTAATATATACTTGTAGACAATGACGTGTTGTTACTGAGAACCAATTTTTCTAGTGTAACCGAAGGATATAACAAAGAAAATGACCAATTTATGAAACTCACTACTATGTTCCTCTTTCATTTCGTTGGTACCGAAGATTTCCAACCTGCAACAGTTTGAAGATTTCAGGCCAATTACTCTGATTAATTGTATCTTCAAGGTTATCTCCAAGATGCTTGCCTGCAGAATGAGCAAGGTTATTCATAAACTTATTTCTCCTTCTCAAACAGCTTTCATTCTGAGTCGGCAAATTTACGATGGGGTTCTGCTGGCCAACGAAGTAACAGATTATGCTAAGAGATTTAAAAAGGAATGTCTGTTTTTCAAACTCGACTTCGCTAAAGCCTACGATTGTGTCGACTGGCTTTACCTTGATGAAATGCTTGTCAAGATGGGTTTTGGTCCTAATTGGTTAAAATGGATACGAGGATCTGTGTTCCATAGTTACGTTTTGATTCTTATTAACGGAAGTCCTTCGAAGGATTTCAAGGTTGGAAGGGGTCTGAAGTAGGGGGACCCTTTGGCTCCGTTTCTGTTCGCCATAGTAGCAGAGGGTCTGTCTTGTTTAGTCAGAGCCGCAGTTGCCGGTAACTTGTTAACAGATTTTAAGATCAATGATCAAAATTCTGCAAGCATGCTTCAGTTTGCCGATGACACTCTGCTTATAGGAGATGGTTCGGTTACGAATATATGGGCTTTCAAGGCTGTCTTATGTGCGTTCGAATTGATTTATGGTTTGAAAATTAATTTCTTTAAAAGTTGTCTTTATGGGATAGGAGTAGACCCTGCTTTCCTTGTTGCAGCTGAAGAATTTTTGCACTGTAAATCTGGCAGGCTGCCGTTCAATTTTCTCGGTCTTCAGGTAGGAGGAAATCATCGTCGGCACTCATTTTGGAATCCAGTTATGTCTCGTATGTGGAGTAAGCTATCAAATTGGGCTGGGAGAAATTTGTCAATGGGAGGTAGAATATCTCTCATTAACTCGGTTTTAGCTAATTTGCCTATTCATTACTTGGCTTTCTTCAAGGCTCCCAAGAAAATCGTGAATGATATTATCGCAATCCGACGGCTTTTTCTTTGGGCTGGGAACTCTAGTAAAAATTTCATCTCTTGGATATCTTGGAACTCCATCTGCAAGTCGAAGGAATACAGAGGTCTTGGCATTAAACACGTAGGTCGTTTTAATTGTGCTCTTATAGAAAAATGGCTGTGGAGATTTCAAAGCGGTGGAAATGAAATTTGGAGAAAGACGCTCAATCTCATATACGGTAACTTAAGCATGAAGGTGCAAACTTTCACCGACGTTGGTAGCTCGAAATTCGACTCTCTTTGGATGAAGGATATTCTGTCAAGTTCAACCTACGACTTCAATGTGGATTTCTGCAAGTTTACGGCTTGCACTATTGGAGAAGGTCATAGTACGGAGTTTTGGCAATCTAATTGGATTGGAGATTTACCGCTTAAAAGTAAGTTTCAGCGGCTGTTTCAGGGCTGTTCCAAGAAAGTTTCGACCGTCAAAGAGATGGGAAATTGGGAGGATGGTCAGTGGGTTTGGAAAGTTAGAGAAACATTGATAGATGAGAGATCCAATATTGAACCAGATTGGACCGACTGTAGTAATCTATTGGATCAGGTGGCAGCCAACAACAATGTCGCCGATAATTGGAAATGGCTTCTTCATGATTCACTTTCGTATAAGGTAAGCTCTTTCTATACTGCTTTATCCTCTTCTGCTTCTGTTCACAATATTGGTAGCAATAGCGCTACACTTCTAGAGATCCTTTGGAAAACAATGTTACCGGCAAAAGTCCAAACTTTTATTTGGAGGTTGGGGCTTGATAGGCTGCCTACCAGATCTAATTTGATGAAAAGAAAGGTGATTGATTATTCCCAACATTCGGATTGTGCGTTCTGTTCGTCAAGCTACGAGGACGTTTCACATTTCTTCTTCTGGTGCTCTAAATCATCGTTAGTATGGAATAAGATTTGCGACTGGGTGGAAATAGAGAACATCTCGGGGGATTGTTGTAGTTTTCATGCGAAGGTCTGGAAATCGAGACTTCTGGGCCGTTGTAAAGAGGACAAGATCAACTCAATTTGGTTCATTTCTTGCTGGAGTATATGGAGGGCTAGAAATAACATTATTTTCAGTAATGAAACCATTGACGTTGAGGACATTGTTACTGATATTAAAGTTATCTCGTGGAATCGGTTGATATTAGGTAGACAGGAAAGTTATCAGTGTAGCTTGTATGAATGGTTTAAATTCACATTCGATTTTATGTAATAGTCTTGTATTAGGTTTTGATTGTATTCTTGTTGTTCAGAGATTTTCTTAATCTCTTTAATATATTTTTGCTTATAAAAAAAAAGCATAGGGAATAACCTAGCTATTTATAGTGTGAGATAACTTATATTTCTAACGTATTGATATTACATGTTTAGATATTGTTGCGTATTATTTAACTTATCATTACTTGGATATTGTGCCGCATTTGAAGCATACAGATACAGATAATGAAAATGGGAAAACGGGACAATACTTTTAATGTTGAGGCTGGTAGGACCCTCGAACATAAAAACACACAACAAGTGGAAGGAAATTGAAGCAACAAGGAAATATTGGCCCTAAAATGGAGTAGGTATCAGCTCCATTTGTTAACATTTACAGTTATTTGGTTCTTTATTTAGATATGCTACATCTTTTTTAATGAAGGAATTATATTATGAGAGTTTTAGGTATATTCTAACTCTTCTTACAAGTGAAAAGAGAAAATCCAAATCAAATGAATCTAAGTGAGGCAAAATAAAAGCGTCTGACAAAACTCAAAAAAGTTACGGTTAGAATGAGAATTATCTTTGATGAAAGACCACTTTCAAGCCTACGATTTAATATTTTAAAATAGGTCCGAAACATCGCAAAAAGCTCCAAAAAAAGGATAGCATTTCACATATTCCATAAATTCTAAACGACCGCCACTCAAACAATGTCAATTTTCCTCTTCTCCACTGATCTAAATTTGTCAGTTCTAAACCAACTCGAGAAACTCTTCCACATTACCGTCTCGCTCACACGCTCAATCCCTAGCCACCTAAACACTTTCATCCATATAACCTCTGCCACCTTACGATGAAAGAAAATATGGTTAGAATCTTCTTCAAATTAGAAACATATCGCGCATGTCAAGTCGTGAGGTGAGTGAAGGATTCCTCTTCTAGCATGTTGGTCCTTCGTTAATATTTGTTTAGAAAGCATCTCCACACCAGGATTTCATCTTTAAAAGGAGTACATGTTTTCCAAACGTTGGAAAAAGACTCAATCAAATCCTCTTCGACGTTGTCGACGATCTTGAGATCCTCCAATATTCCATTACCAGACTTGACTGTATAACCAACCATCACATTAGGTTTCCAAACGACTGTATCAGCAACCCCTTCCACCTGTAATGGAATGTCCAAATCAATAAAAACTCTATTCAAGTAGGTAGCAAAATAAAAGGCATCCTCAACCGATAAACCAAAGTCTTCCCACTCCCAAATGCCTTCTATCCAACTCTCCATATTGTTAATATGACTTTCTTGCATACTGCTAGACAAGGACCGGTCTGGATAAATGTCCTTCAACAGTTTGTCGCTGGACCAAACATAATACCAGAAATACACTAACGTTCTGTCACCAACTTTGAAGCCAATAATGCTATAGAAAGAGGAAGAATAATCTGCCTTGTTATAGTCAGACACCAACAAATCCTCCCACCAAGAAGAACTATTCTTTTTGGAAGACAAAGCAGACCCTGTTTGAAACATTCAGATTAAAATTTAAAAGTATATTTAGTTTACAAAATTATTAGCATATATTAAGCTAACTACTAATAGAGTTACATGAGCACAGTTGTATATAGCATGGTTGTACCTTATCTTGTATATATTGATTGTGTATATAGATAATTGGACAACAATGTAAAAGTGTGTGTTGCGGTGAGAATCAGATATCAAGCTATTGAATTAACTTGAATCACAAATCTGTAAAGTTGATCACCGAGCTTCGTTTTATCCAAAGGAAAGGAAAAAGATCGAAAAAACCCTAAGTGCGTAATGTAACAACAAACCTAAGAGATCTAAGGTTCGGGGGTTGGTTATACCTAGGGAAGGTGTTAGCATCCTAAGTATCTGTAGTACTCTACAAGAACCTCCTATTTGTATTTGTGTTATGTTTATAGTTTGCTTTCTAAGGAAAATGTGCTAAGGAAAAGACCTAAGGTATTTACTAAGTATGCTCACCAAGACATCGCATCTCGTGCCTACGTATCCTAACAAGGATGAAATCAGAGCATTTGTAGTTCACCTCACTTGAGGTGAGGAACTCTTGATGATAATCAAGGTTCCAAGGGAGAGGTAAGCGTCCATATCAATGACACTTATATAGAGTTAAAAAAACTCTAATTCTAAGGCTAGGATAAAAGGCGAGGTAAGTGTTCATAGTAATGACACTTACATAGAGTTAAGAAACTCTAATCCTAAGGTTCAAATGAAAAAGGAGGTAAGTGTCTATAGCAATGACACTCACATAGAGTTAGACAACTCTAATCCTAAGGCTAGGATGGAAAAGGTAAAAATCTAACAAGGTCTCAAGGGAATGGTAGGCAAGGCTAAAATAACTTATGACAATAAGTCAACAAGAGGGATATCTTTTCCTTTGGAGTTAAGAAGAGATTTGGATGCAAACAGAAAGGAAAATCTATGGAAGACTGAATCTTAAATGTCGTCATGCAATGATGGTCCTAAAGTCAAGAATGAAGGAAAAATGCTAACCTAATGTTGTCATGCAAAGATTGGGAACCTAAAATCTATCCTACTCCAATCTTAAAAATTAAGTTGAACTAGGATGTCTTAAGGGAACATGAAAATACAAGTTAGCAAATAAATCAAGAATAATCATCAGGCACATCCATAATTAATTAAAGGTATCAAGAATTTCATGACATCAAGGTTTAATCACAAAGCTACATCAATAATGAACCACGAGACAAACCAAAGGATTGATTCAACAAATCATGAAAATTTGTTCAAGAAAAATATGGAAAAATAGTTCATAGTCAGTTATTAATCATCATAATTATGAAGACTAATCAAAACAAACAACACGAAGAAAAAAATTTATCAATAGCAAAAATCTTTGAACAAAGTCAACAAAAAATTTAAGAAAGTAAAAACACTAAGCAATAATTAACAAAAGATTTTAAAAAATGATTAATAGAAATCTAAATGTTAATTAATAAAAAGTTTAGAGAAAACTATTAACAAAAGAAAATTTAAAGAAATACTTAACAAGTTTAAATAATAAATAATAAAAACCTAAGTAATAACTAACAAAAATAACAAAAACATTAAAGAAAAATAAAAAAAGGGGGTGAAAATGTAAATTCGTAGAGTGTGAACAGAGAGAGCTATACAGGCTTCAAATAGCCCATGACAAAGTCCAAACCTATCAAAGAAGAAACTAAAACAACAAGGGAAAAGAGGAGAAACGTGAAAATAGGATGCTGCCTCTTCTCAAACTCATCTTCACATATCCAAACCACCTTCTCGGAACCTTGTTTGGCCTTCACCTTCTTTTGCTAAAGCTTTAACCAATCGTGGTATTTCTCTTCCCTCAAAACCCTTTCCTTCTTTGATTAATCTCACTAATTTCTCCGATTCTCTATCCATTCACATTCTCGCTCTTCCCTTTCTCAGCCTCACACATCCTCTATGCTTCAAGTCCGCCTCTCTCTCAATCACGGTGGTTGTGCTTTGATCCACTTTTCAAGATGAGAAATTGTTTCTCTGTCTTCGAAATTGTGACATTATGTTTTCAAAATGGAAAAAAACTTGCAATGGGTTGTGGAAACGTTGTTGCTTTTTTCTCAACAGTGGTGGTCGAGTTAATGATAAGGTAATAATTGTTGTTAAGGGTGGCTTCAATGACAGTGGAAATTTTAAAGAGAAGCTTGACGAAGCATCCATCAATCACATCTGCGGCTAGCTTACTTCAACTTTTTCAAACTTTGATTATTGTTAATTTTATTTTGGATATGATTTTTCTGTTGATGATGAAAAAAGCAGCGGCACTGTCGCAATTTTTTGGTGATTCTTGCAGCAGCGAAAGTGGTGATTTCTAAGGGAGGTGTTTGTGTTTGATCGTGTGAGAGATGTTGGTGGTGAGTGGAAGTCTAACGTGATGTTGAGGTTGAAATTATGGTTGTTGTAGGAGTTGTTACATGGTGGAGGGCGATTTGAGAGAGGTGAGCATGGAGGTTTTTGTGAGGGAACTGAAGGTGAGCAGTGGGAGTGTTGGGTGTGAAACGGAAATGAAGAAGTGTGAGATATAAGAGTTTGGTTATTTGGTGAAGGTGCTTTCACAAGCTCAGAACAATTAATCTCTGTTCCAGAAGGCACAAATTGATCGTAGAGAGGTTTTGGTTTTACAGGTTGACTTTTGTCATATTAAAATGATTCTGTACACCCCAAACCTTTCTTACCATTTCTGCTAACTCTATAGATCATGGAAGAAATCTTACTTCTATCTACGCTTTTAACCAGAAAGTGCTGGAATGCTCTATCATATTTATTGACATAACAAGTATCAGAGACATTTGAGACTAATTCTTCTTCTAGTTTAGAAACTTTGTTTTTGAAGGCACAATTACTATTTTTTTAAAGAAAAAACATCTTCATTCAAAGAATAATTATTCTATTCAAGCTAATCTCGGGCTTCAGAAGTAATTACATGAGACTTTTTAAGATCCTTGTATTTACTTTGAAGAGTTTGATATCTTTCTAGCATTTCTGAAAGACAAGACTCTAATTCAAAACAAGAGAGTTTAAATAATACCTCTGAGTCTGAGTCTGATTCTGATTCTTATCCTGATAGCATTTTGTCTTCTAGTTCTCCAGAGACTTCAACATTAATTGTCGTTGCCACTAGTGTAACACATGTTCTTCATCAGATTCTTCTTCTTCAAAATCAGAGTCGTCCCAAGTTTCCATGAGTCCCTTCTTGACTTTGGTGAAGTTCTTCTTTGGCTTTTTGTCTTTAAGATTTGGACAAACATTCTTTTAATGACCCAACTCATTACACTCATAGCAGTTGACTTCTTTTCCAGAGCTCTGTTTCTTCTGTCTAGATGATGAGTCATCACGACTTTTGTTTCTTCTTGATCCTCTAAACTTCCTTTGCCTGTGTTTCCAAAGTTTGTTGATCCTTCTGGAGATAAGTGATAGCTCATCTTCTGAGTCATCATCATAATCTTCTGATTCTTCCTCAACTTGATAAGCCTTTGCCTTTTCAAGTTTAGACTTAAGAGAAATAGATTTTTTTCCTGAGATTCATCTTCCTCCAACTCTATCTCATGAATTCTTAAAGAACTAATCAGTTCTTCAAGACTTATACTATTCAGATCCTTGGATAATTTAAGAGCAGTTACCATAGGTCTCCATTTCTTGGGAAGGCTTCTGATGATCTTTTTGACATGATCAGTAGTTGAGTATCCTTTGTCCAGAACTTTAAGTCCTGCGACTAGCATTTAAAACCTTGAAAACATATTCACAACTGTTTCATCATCCTCCATTCTGAATGCCTCATATTTCTGGATTAAGGAAAACTCCTTTGTCTCCTTAACTTGAGCATTTCTTTCATGAGTCATTCTTAGAGAATCAAAAATGGACTTGGCAGTATCTATGTTTGTTATCTTCTCATACTCAGTATAAGAGATAACATTTAGCAGTATAGTTCTTGCCTTAGAAAAATAGATCATAATAAAAATGATAGAGCAAAGAGAAAGAGATCAAATTTTCCAAATAGTCGCGTTCTTTTGCAAAATTTCTCATTTCATGTATCTCTACTTCATATTTCTGACCTTGTGCTCTTCCTTCGGCTGATATTGATCGTATACCAACCTGTGAAAATAAATTAATCAGTTAGAAGCATGAAAAAATCTATATATGCAATATAATTCACAAATTATAACCATAATTATGGTTATTGCAGATGCTATGAAGCGCATTTAAGCCATTGCACAGTAAATATTAATTAAAAAGTATTTGAATTAAATTGTTGAGAGATCGATAAAGTTAAGATTTGAAAAAAAAAATATCTGCACTAGTCTATTGACATATTTGCCTTCCATGATTCGAGCAAAGGGTGAAGCATGTGAATAATAGTTATCTTTAAAGTTTTCATAGAGATCAGTATGTCCATCAAAATGAAGAATATCAACTGGTCCTTCAAGCTTTTCCGAGACAGCTCTAATAACAGGATATAATATTGAGTGATCACCTCCCAAAACTAAAAAACGCAATGGAGCCTGCAAGAATACAATTATTCCAAAACTATGAGAATAAAATAAATTCATGTAATTAATATCATAAAAAAATGAAGAATATTATTAGTAAGCATACATGATTCATTACTATCTCGACAGAGACACTAATAAAATTCATTAATTTATCTCCACTAACTCCTAAATTTCACATATCTTGAACAGGGATATCACCCGCATCTGCTAACACATGTGGCTCAATTAAATCCTTGCCTGAAAAAAAATGCGGTGACCTGAAATCAATCTTAAAAACATATATAATAAATTTCTAAGTTGAACAACAAAGACTAATTATACATTGTGTCCTAAAGGCACAATGCAGCACTTCATGATATGATGCATTGTGTCCTAAAGGCACTCCAAGAAGAGTTGAAGTTGCTATAGTTGCATTTATCCAGACGAGCCCTCTCGCAGTTTCTTTCTAAACAAAATTAACAAATTTTCTACTTTTATAATGTGTTGAAATTTAGTGACCAAAAAAAATCTCTCTAGTTCTCTCTGTCACAAAATTTAATGATAAATTAAAGTGGAATAGTTTAACATTTTTCTCTTTAATTTTTTCTCATTTATTTCTATTTTATAGTAGTTGTATAGATAAAACACACATGATAGTATTTGTATTAGAATAAATTTATTAATTATAGATATTTAATATGGACTCGATCCAAAAATAAATATTCATATTTTTATTTAGATAGATTTATCAGTTGTATTGATTCTCATTTTTTGTGTCTACGATTTTTAAATAACTAAAATTGAACAAATTAGAGATAAGTTTAAAAAAATTATGTTATATTAAAATTCAAATCGTGTAGTGGATTTCATCTATTTTTTTAATGACAAATAATTCAAAATAAGTCAGTTGAGGAAATAACTTACCTTAATCTTTGCTTTTTCCTTAAGATATGCAAGTGATGCTTTGATCACACTATCTTGACCATCTTCTGTCAATTTAGCTACTTTTTCTTGAGTTTGGGAGAAATTGGAGCCTAATGCTGTTGTACTTGAGATCATCTCCTGTAATAAAGGAACAAATAAAACATTCAGCATTTTATAATTTGGCACTGAATTATTTGGTTGTTATGGAAAATCCATATAATGATATTGTGTTTTTTAATGTGTCGATTAAGCGAAGGCGGTGAAAGAAATGAGCATTCTTATGATATAAAAATAATATTTTTTTAATTTTGTGATTAATTTTATCTTTTCTCTCAATAATTTGAGAATCATACTCTTAGTTTCATTAAATACGACTTTCAGCAGAGTATTTTAGATTATTTTTATGAATATCGGTTATCTATTTGATGATAGACTTTTTTTTTTTAAATTAATAAGTGAGATGTCGTATATTCAATTCAGTATCTCTATAATGGATTTTTGTGATCAACTATCAATTCAGTTGATTTAACGAAATTATATATATATATATATATATATATATATATATATATATATATATATATATATATATATATATATATATATATATATATATATATATATATATATATATATATATATTACTTTTGTATCATTTTTTTAAAAGTATATATGACATAATTTATTTTTGCCTCAACATTAACTAAAATAGTAAAATAAAATGTTTTTTCTTACCTTAAAATTTGTTTTTCCTTGAAGAAGCGAAGGTGAACCATGTATCTCACAAATTGCTCTGTCTAGTGTCTGCTTTAAGCCTCTGCTTGCCACAATTGACATCATTTTCTGCATCGAAACACATATAACATTTTGAATATTTAGTTTGTTAAATATATTTTTTCATCTTACAAAGATATCAATTTTTCTTTTAGTTTCTATAATATATATTTAATTAATCCTTGCAAAATACTTTTGTTTTTAATTCTTGTTGTTTATTTTTAAAGTAAAATGAATAATACAGATATTTTACAAAGAATAATTTCCACATGAGCAAATTAATGAATACAAAATTAAATGAAAAAATATACTCTACAAATTCAAATGACATTTTGAAGTAATATATACTTGTAGACAATGACGTGTTGTTACTGAGAACCAATTTTTCTAGTGTAACCGAAGGATATAACAAAGAAAATGACCAATTTATGAAACTCACTACTATGTTCCTCTTTCATTTCGTTGGTACCGAAGATTTCCAACCTGCAACAGTTTGAAGATTTTAGGCCAATTACTCTGATTAATTGTATCTTCAAGGTTATCTCCAAGATGCTTGCCTGCAGAATGAGCAAGGTTATTCATAAACTTATTTCTCCTTCTCAAACAGCTTTCATTCTGAGTCGGCAAATTTACGATGGGGTTCTGCTGGCCAACGAAGTAACAGATTATGCTAAGAGATTTAAAAAGGAATGTCTGTTTTTCAAAGTCGACTTCGCTAAAGCCTACGATTGTGTCGACTGGCTTTACCTTGATGAAATGCTTGTCAAGATGGGTTTTGGTCCTAATTGGTTAAAATGGATACGAGGATCTGTGTTCCATAGTTACGTTTTGATTCTTATTAACGGAAGTCCTTCGAAGGATTTCAAGGTTGGAAGGGGTCTGAAGTAGGGGGACCCTTTGGCTCCGTTTCTGTTCGCCATAGTAGCAGAGGGTCTGTCTTGTTTAGTCAGAGCCGCAGTTGCCAGTAACTTGTTAACAGATTTCAAGATCAATGATCAAAATTCTGCAAACATGCTTCAGTTTGCCGATGACACTCTGCTTATAGGAGATGGTTCGGTTATGAATATATGGGCTTTCAAGGCTGTCTTATGTGCGTTCGAATTGATTTATGGTTTGAAAATTAATTTCTTTAAAAGTTGTCTTTATGGGATAGGAGTAGACCCTGCTTTCCTTGTTGCAGCTGAAGAATTTTTGCACTGTAAATCTGGCAGGCTGCCGTTTAATTTTCTCGGTCTTCAGGTAGGAGGAAATCATCGTCGGCACTCATTCTGGAATCCAGTTCTGTCTCGTATGAGGAGTAAGCTATCAAATTGGGCTGGGAGAAATTTGTCAATGGGAGGTAGAATATCCCTCATTAACTCAGTTTTAGCTAATTTGCCTATTCATTACTTGGCTTTCTTCAAGGCTCCCAAGAAAATCGTGAATGATATTATCGCAATCCGACGGCTTTTTCTTTGGGCTGGGAACTCTAGTAAAAATTTCATCTCTTGGATATCTTGGAACTCCATCTGCAAGTCGAAGGAATACAGAGGTCTTGGCATTAAACACGTAGGTCGTTTTAATTGTGCTCTTATAGAAAAATGGTTGTGGAGATTTCAAAGCGGTGGAAATGAAATTTGGAGAAAGACGCTCAATCTCATATACGGTAACTTAAGCATGAAGGTGCAAACTTTCGCCGACGTTGGTAGCTCGAAATTCGACTCTCTTTGGATGAAGGATATTCTGTCAAGTTCAACCTACGACTTCAATGTGGATTTCTGCAAGTTTACGGCTTGCACTATTGGAGAAGGTCATAGTACGGAGTTTTGGCAATCTAATTGGATTGGAGATTTACCGCTTAAAAGTAAGTTTCAGCGGCTGTTTCAGGGCTGTTCCAAGAAAGTTTCGACCGTCAAAGAGATGGGAAATTGAGAGGATGGTCAGTGGGTTTGGAAAGTTAGAGAAACATTGATAGATGAGAGATCCAATATTGAACCAGATTGGACCGACTGTAGTAATCTATTGGATCAGGTGGCAGCCAACAACAATGTCGCCGATAATTGGAAATGGCTTCTTCATGATTCACTTTCGTATAAGGTAAGCTCTTTCTATACTGCTTTATCCTCTTCTGCTTCTGTTCACAATATTGGTAGCAATAGCGCTACACTTCTAGAGATCCTTTGGAAAACAATGTTACCGGTAAAAGTCCAAACTTTTATTTGGAGGTTGGGGCTTGATAGGCTGCCTACCAGATCTAATTTGATGAAAAGAAAGGTGATTGATTATTCCCAACATTCGGATTGTGCGTTCTGTTCGTCAAGCTACGAGGACGTTTCACATTTCTTCTTCTCGTGCTCTAAATCATCGTTAGTGTGGAATAAGATTTGCGACTGGGTGGAAATAGAGAACATCTCGGGGGATTGTTGTAGTTTTCATGCGAAGGTCTGGAAATCGAGACTTCTGGGCCGTTGTAAAGAGGACAAGATCAACTCAATTTGGTTCATTTCTTGCTGGAGTATATGGAGGGCTAGAAATAACATTATTTTCAGTAATGAAACCATTGACGTTGAGGACATTGTTACTGATATTAAAGTTATCTCGTGGAATCGGTTGATATTAGGTAGACAGGAAAGTTATCAGTGTAGCTTGTATGAATGGTTTAAATTCACATTCGATTTTATGTAATAGTCTTGTATTAGGTTTTGGTTGTATTCTTGTTGTTCAGAGATTTTCTTAATCTCTTTAATATATTTTTGCTTATAAAAAAAAGCATAGGGAATAACCTAGCTATTTATAGTGTGAGATAACTTATATTTCTAACGTATTGATATTACATGTTTAGATATTGTTGCGTATTATTTAACTTATCATTACTTGGATATTGTGCCGCATTTGAAGCATACAGATACAGATAATGAAAATGGGAAAACGGGACAATACTTTTAATGTTGAGGCTGGTAGGACCCTCGAACATAAAAACACACAACAAGTGGAAGCAAATTGAAGCAACAAGGAAATATTGGCCCTAAAATGGAGTAGGTATCAGCTCCATTTGTTAACATTTACAGTTATTTGGTTCTTTATTTAGATATGCTACATCTTTTTTAATGAAGGAATTATATTATGAGAGTTTTAGGTATATTCTAACTCTTCTTACAAGTGAAAAGAGAAAATCTAAATCAAATGAATCTAAGTGAGGCAAAATAAAAGCGTCTGACAAAACTAAAAAAAGTTACGGTTAGAATGAGAATTATCTTTGATGAAAGACCACTTTCAAGCCTACGATTTAATATTTTAAAATAGATCCGAAACATCGCAAAAGGCTCCAAAAAAGGATAGCATTTCGCATATTCCATAAATTCTAAACGACCGCCACTCAAACAATGTCAATTTTCCTCTTTTCCACTGATCTAAATCTATCAGTTCTAAACCAACTCGAGAAACTCTTCCACATTACCGTCTCGCTCACACGCTCAATCCCTAGCCACCTAAACACTTTCATCCATATAACCTCTGCCACCTTACGATGAAAGAAAATATGGTTAGAATCTTCTTCAAATTAGAAACATATCGCGCATGTCAAGTCGTGACGTGAGTGAAGGATTCCTCTTCTAGCATGTTGGTCCTTCGTTAATATTTGTTTAGAAAGCATCTCCACACCAGGATTTCATCTTTAAAAGGAGTACATGTTTTCCAAACGTTGGAAAAAGACTCAATCAAATCCTCTTCGACGTTGTCGACGATCTTGAGATCCTCCAATATTCCATTACCAGACTTGACTGTATAACCAACCATCACATTAGGTTTCCAAACGACTGTATCAGCAGCCCCTTCCACCTGTAATGGAATGTCCAGATCAAGAAAAACTCTATTCAAGTAGGTAGCAAAATAAAAGGCATCCTCAACCGATAAACCAAAGTCTTCCCACTCCTAAATGCCTTCTATCCAACTCTCCATATTGTTAATATGACTTTCTTGCATACTGCTAGACAAGGACCGGTCTGGATAAATGTCCTTCAACAGTTTGTCGCTGGACCAAACATAATACCAGAAAGACACTAACGTTTTGTCACCTACTTTGAAGCCAATAATGCTATAGAAAGAGGAAGAATAATCTGCCTTGTTATAGTCAGACACCAACAAATCCTCCCACCAAGAAGAACTATTCTTTTTGGAAGACAAAGCAGACCTTGTTTGAAACATTCAGATTAAAATTTAAAAGTATATTTAGTTTACAAAATTATTAGCATATATTAAGCTAACTACTAATAGAGTTACATGAGCACAGTTGTATATAGGATGGTTGTACCTTATCTTGTATATATTGATTGTGTATATAGATAATTGGACAACAATGTAAAAGTGTGTGTTGCGGTGAGAATCAAATATCAAACTATTGAATTAACTTGAATCACAAATCTGTAAAGTTGACCACCGAGCTTCGTTTTATTCAAAGGAAAGGAAAAAGATCGAAAAAACTCTAAGTGCGTAATGTAACAATAAACCTAAGAGATCTAAGGTTCGGGGGTTGGTTATACCTAGGGAAGGTGTTAGCATCGTAAGTATCTGTAGTACTATACAAGAGCCTCCTTTTGCATTTGTGTTATGTTTATAGTTTGCTTTCTAAGGAAAATGTGCTAAGGAAAATACCTAAGGTATTTACTAAGTATGCTCACCAAGACATCGCATATCGTGCCTATGTATCCTAACAAGGATGGAATCAGAGCATTTGTAGTTCACCTCACTAAAGGTGAGGAACTCTTGATGATAATCAAGGTTCCAAGGGAGAGGTAAGCGTCCATAGCAATGACACTTATATAGAGTTAAGAAACTCTAATTCTAAGGTTAGGATAAAAGGCGAGGTAAGTGTTCATAGTAATGAAACTTACATAGAGTTAAGAAACTCTAATCCTAAGGTTCAGATGAAAAAGGAGGTAAATGTCTATAGCAATGACACTCACATAGAGTTAGACAACTCTAATCCTAAGGCTAGGATGGAAAAGGTAAAGACTCTAATAAGGTCTCAAGGGAATGGTAGGCAAGGCTGAAATAACTTATGACAATAAGTCAACAAGAGGGATATCTTTTCCTTTGGAGTTAAGAAGAGATTTGGATGCAAACAAAAAGGAAAATATATGGAAGACTGAATCCTAAATGTCGTCATGCAATGATGGTCCTAAAGTCAATAATGAAGGGGAAATGCTAACCTAATATTGTCATGCAAAGATTGGGAACCTAAAATCTATCCTACTCCAATCTTAAAAATTAAGTTGAACTACGATGTCTTAAGGGAACATGAAAATACAAGTTAGCAAATAAATCAAGAATAATCATCAGGCACGTCCATAATTAATTAAAGGTATCAAGAATTTCATGACATCAAGATTTAATCACAAAGCTACATCAATAATGAACCACGAAACCAACCAAAGGATTGATTCAACAAATCATGAAAATTTGTTCAAGAAAAACATGGAAAAATAGTTCATAGTCAGTTATTAATCATCATAATTATGAAGACTAATCAAAACAAACAATACAAAAAACAAATTTATCAATAGCAAAAATCTTTGAACAAAGTCAACAAAAAATTTAAGAAAGTAAAAACACTAAGCAATAATTAACAAAAGATTTTAAAAAATGATTAATAAAAATCTAAATATTAATTAATAAAAAGTTTAGAGAAAACTATTAGCAAAAGAAAATTTAAAGAAATACTTAACAAGATCTTGAAGGCAAATTAACAAAAAAGTTTAAATAATAAATAATAAAAACCTAAGTAATAACTAACAAAAATAACAAAAACATTAAAGAAAAATAAAAAAAGGGGGTGAAAATGTAAATTCGTAGAGTGTGAACAGAGAGAGCTAAACAGGCTTCAAATAGCCCATGATAAACTCCAAACCTATCAAAGAAGAAACTCAAACAACAAGGGAAAAGAGGAGAAACGTGAAAATAGGATGTTGCCTCTTCTCAAACTCATATTCACATATCCAAAACACCTTCTCGGAACCTTGTTTGGTCTTCACCTTCTTTTGTTAGAGCTTTAACCAATCGTGGTATTTTGCTTTCCTTAAAACCCTTTCCTTCTTTGATTAATCTCACTAATTTCTCCGATTCTCTATCCATTCTCATTCTTGCTCTTCCCTTTCTCAGCCTCACACATCCTCTCTGCTTCAACTTCGCTTCTCTCTCAATCACGGTGGTTGTGCTTTGATCCACTGAAAAATTGTTTCTCTGTCGTCGAAATTGTGACATTGTGTTTTCAAAATGGAAAAAAAACTTGCAATGGATTGTGGAAACGTTGTTGTTTTTTTCTCAACAATGGTGGTCGAGTTAATGATAAGGAGAAGATAAGGTAATAATTATTGTTAAGGGTGGCTTCAATGATAGTGGAAATTTTAAAGAGAAGCTTGATGAAGCATCCATCAATCACATATGCGGCTAACTTACTTCAACTTTTTCAAACTTTTATTATTGTTAATTTTGTTTTGGATATGATTTTTTTGTGGATGATGGAAAAAGCGGCGACACTGTCGCAATTTTTTGGTGATTGTTGCAGCGGCGGAAGTGGTGATTTCTAAGGGAGGTGTTTGTGTTTGATCGTGTGAGAGATGTTGGTGGTGAGTGGAAGTCCAACGTGGTGTTAAGGTTGAAATTATGGTTGTTGTAGGAGTTGTTACATGGTGGAGGGCGGTTTGAGAGAGGTGAGCATGAAGGTTTTTGTGACGGAACTGAAGGTGAGCAGTGGGAGTGTTGGGTGTGAAACGGAAATGAAGAAGGGTGAGAAATAAGAGTTTGGTTATTTGGTGAAGGTGCTTTCACAAGCTCAGAACAATTAATCTCTGTTCCAGAAGGCACAAAATGATTATAGAGAGGTTTTGGTTTTACAGGTTGACTTTCGTCATATTAAAATAATTTTGTACACCCCAAACCTTTCTTACCATTTCTGCTAACTCCATAGATCATGGAAGAAATCTTACTTTTATCTACACTTTTAGCTAGAAAGTGTTGGAATGCTCTATCATACTTATTGATATAACAAGTATCAGAGACATTTGAGACTAATTCTTCTTCTAGTTTAGAAACTTTGTTTTTGAAGGCACAATTACTATTTTTTAAAGAAAAAAAAAATTTCATTCAAAGAAAAATTATTCTATTCAAGCTAATCTCGGGCTTCAGAAGTAATTACATGAGACTTTTTAAGATCCTTGTATTTACTTTGAAGAGTTTGATATCTTTCCAGCATTTCTGAAAGACAAGACTCTAATTTAGAACAAGAGAGTTTAAATAATACCTCTGAGTCTGAGTCTGATTCTGATTCTTATCCTAATAGCATTTTGTCTTCTAGTTCTCCAGAGACTTCAACATTAATTGTTGTTGTCACTCGTGCAACATTTACCTGTTCTTCATCAGATTCTTCTTCTTCAAAATCAGAGTCGTCCCAAGTTTCCATGAGTCCCTTCTTGACTTTGGTGAAGTTCTTCTTTGGCTTCTTGTCTTTAAGATTTGGACAAACATTCTTATAATGACCCAGCTCATTACACTCATAGCAGATGGCTTCTTTTCCAGAGCTCTGTTTCTTCTGTCCAGATGATGAGTCAGCACAACTTTTGTTTCTTCTTGATCCTCTGAACTTCCCTTGCCTATGTTTCTAAAGTTTGTTGATCCTTCTGGATATAAGTGATAGCTCATCTTCTGAGTCATCATCAGAATCTTCTGATTCTTCCTCAACTTGATAAGCCTTTGCCTTTTCAAGTTTAGACTTAAGAGAAATAGATTTTTTTTCTGAGGTTCATCTTCCTCCAGCTCTATCTCATGAATTCTTAAAGAACTAATCAGTTCTGCAAGACTTATACTATTCAGATCCTTGGATAGTTTAAGAGCAGTTACCATAGGTCTCCATTTCTTGGGAAGGCTTCTGATGATCTTTTTGACATGATCGGTAGTCGAGTATCCTTTGTCCAGAACATTAAGTCCTGCGACTAGCATTTAAAACCTTGAAAACATATTCACAACTGTTTCATCATCTTCCATTCTGAATGCCTCATATTTATGGATTAAGGCAAACGCCTTTGTCTCCTTAACTTGAGCATTTCTTTCATGAGTCATTCTTAGAGAATCAAAAATGGACTTGGCAGTATCTCTGTTTGTTATCTTCTCATACTCAGTATAAGAGATAACATTTAGTAGTATAGTTCTTGCCTTGTGATGATTCTTGTAATCTTTCTTTTGTTGGTTGGTCATAGCACGTCTTGATACTTTTACTTCTTCAACATCAACTGGGTGTGTATATCCATCAACTACGAGATCCCAAAGATCTACGTCATAACGAAGGAAGAAACTTTTAATTCTATCTTTCCAGTAGTTAGACTTTCCACCATCAAAGACTGGTGGTTTGGCACTGTAATGATCTTTCTCATCTTGAATAGGATTAGCATTAGCTGCAACCATGATATCTTACACAAATATTGGATCGGTACTAAACACGGTGAAGTGTTGATAAAACTTTTTATCGCAATCAGAACCGGAGCTCTGATACCAATTGAAAGGTGTGAGAAAACACAAGAAATGGGGGTTTGAATTGGGTTTTCAAAAATGAAAGCTTTTTTTTGAAACTTAAACAAAGATCACAAATAAACTAACAAGAGAGAAAGACATATGATATATCCTGGTTCACTTGAAAACTATCAAGCTAATCCAGTCCACCCGCCAAGGTGATTTCGCCTTATACACAAGGACTTAATCCACTATAATCAATAGATTACACTGCACTAGCAACCATTGGTGACTAACAACAAAGGCTAATCGTCTCTTCTTAAGGATTCTGACCCAACTGTTCCCTTAAGGAATTACAACATGCACTAGCAACCGCTGGTGACTAACAACAAAGACTAACTGTCTCTTCTTAAGGATTCTGATCTAACTGGTCCCTTAAGGAGTTACAAACAACAGTTTGAATAAGGATGTTTACAATGAAATTGGTTCTACATAAGCAGATACAAACATTGTTAATAGCTCAAAAGACTAAAGACACTATTACAGTATGAACAACGTTATTTCTTTGTATTCTGGTACTTCAATACTGTAGCTTTAGTTCTTCATAGATTGTTTTCAATAAAAGTGTAACATTTGCATTAGTTGTTGTGAAGCTTATTAATTTCTTCAAGTAATCAAGTCCTTATATAGCCAGAAAAGATCCGTTGGAGGGAAGATCAGGATTATCCTTTAGATGATTGGCGATTTGAAATAATGTCGTTACGCAGGGATGAAAATCGTACACAAAAGTTGTCCTTTGTATCACCAAATCAGGGTAGTGGAATGAAACGTTGAAACATATTATGTATTATTTTCCCTCGTAAATAATTGAGCTTATCTTCTTTACATCAGAGGATTTTGAATAGAGATGATTGATGCATGAGTAGAAGAGTTGATCACTAGGTCTTCAGAGCCTTGAGTCTTCAGAGTCTTCAGAATTTGCTCACCAGAACCTTGTCTTTATAACTTTAAGCACTCAGTCTTCAGAACCCTTGGTCATTAGAAACTTAAAACTTCAGAGTCTTTAGAACGTCGTTCAACAGAACTTTGTCTTCAGAGTCTTCAACACTTATTCTTTAGAAACTCAAGTCTTCAGAGTCTTCAGAACTTCGTTCAACAAAACCTTGTCTTTAGAGTCTTCAGCACTTAGTCTTCAGAAGATAAGGACTTCAGAATCTAGAAAGCCTTTAGAAGTAAATTATCAGAGTCATGATCAAAGGCAAAAACCAAGAGAGCATTGCAGCAACAACATATTGCTTCTTAGAATCTTCCCGAGTGAGTGTAAATCAGAAGTAGACTTGCTTCTTATAGTGCAGAAGCAAAATTGGTCAGATCAGAGTAACGTTGAATATGGTCTCTATCAGAGTCATAACTTTCTCTATCATAGTTAGAATACCAAAATTATTCTCACACAAATACTACTTTGTTATTATCAAAACTTAGAGATATCTTACAGAACCAAATCTTGTTCTAACAAATAGGATTTGCAATCCTATGCCTACGTATTTCCTTATGCAATGGGAAAGTCAGAGTCATCGTAGTTCAGAGTACTATGGTGAAAGGGAAGGTTGATCGCCAAAGATTAGGGGTCTTGTGCTTACGTATTCTCAACAGGATTGAGAAAGTCAGAGCGTCCTTAGTTCATGGGACCACTGGTTGCTTAATTTATTTTATGGACAATGCTAACGTTCACATTCTATCAGGTTAGATGTTTTACGCCCGTTGTCTGGAAATAACATGCCCTTTTTATGAAAAAAAATAAAGGAGAAAATCCCGAAGGAAAACAATTTGAATGTGTTGATGTGTTTTAAAGAAGTGAATTGAATCGGTTTGTGATATGTATCGTGCTAAAGTCTATGAAAATAAGAGCAAACACTATATACGACCGATCTGAGAAGGCTCGTGTATAAAGCCCTCTAGATGAGGTAAGGAGAAACTCCCGCTCATCATTTCTCATGTGCTTAAGGCTCGTGAGCACTATACACATCATATTTATTAAGTCTTTTACTTGATTAAGAGGAAGAAGAGAAAGATACAACTCAAAATCGAAAGGAGACTTGATTATAGATGTTATCGTGCAATGTGGTCCTAAGGTTAGGATTAGAAGATGATTCTATCCTAATGTTGTCATTGTCGCTACCGCGAAAATCGGCGCCGGCTATGACAGAAGAGTCGCCACCGTGCGTTATTTATCCCAAAGGAGGGAAAGGAAACGCTCAAAGTAAACCTACCGCAAAGACGGGAAAGGAATGGTCATCGCAACCAGATTCCTGGATTCGGGAGTCGGTTACGCGAGGGGAAGGTATTAGCACCCCGCACGTCCGTCGTACTCGACGGGATCCACGCTTGTTGGTTTGTCTAAAGGATGCAAAGACAATCTATCTATGGCTGCTAAGTCTAAACGGGAAGAAACTGACTCGATAGAGCGTCGTTGCTCTATGCCTACGTATTCTCAAGAGAGAAAGTCAGAGTCAACGTAGTTCGGGAAACTACGGGGGGGGGGGGGGGGGGGGGAGGTTGCTCGCCAAGACTTCGTGTCTTGTGCCTACGTATTCTCGTCTGGTACGAGAAATCAGAGTGTACCGTAGTTCAGGCTAACTACGGGTAGTCAAAGGGTGTTCTCGATCACACAAGAGTAAGAGCCTAAGTTGTTTTGAAAGGTGCGGGAACCTACGGAACTTAGAACTACGGTCTAGTCTCAAATGCGCAAGGGCAAGAGAAAGGGATAACAGGCGTTAGTTGTTAGTGTGCTCGCTAGGATATCGCATCCTATGCCTACATATTCTCGTCTGGTACAAGAAATCAGAGTAGCTGTAGTTCAGCTAACTACAGCAAAACGGGGAAACGGGAAAAGGGAGGGAGGTAGCTCGCTAGGATGTCGCATCCTATGCCTACGTACTCTCGTCCGGCACGAGAGATCAGAGCAAACGTAGTTCGACGGGAAAACGAGTCTCGATTGCACAGGGGCAAGAGGAGGGGTCTCAATCGCACGGCAGCGAGAGAAAAAGGGTTTCGATCGCACGGGGGCGAGAACAAAGAGGAAGCAGGCCTACGTCTAAACGGGAGGGAACTCTGGACGCACGTGCAAGAACCTAAGGCGTAGGAGTGAATGCGTCGCATGTCACCCAAAGGGTACCATACTAGACATCCTAGACGATTGAGAAGAAACTCCTCAACTGTCATTTCCTACGTATCTAACGATGCAGCTCACAAAACTCGACGGTTGCCTGAAGACTCGAATAAGAAAGATGATGTTGAACGAAGCGGCTCTGTTGGCTTCTGACATGCGCGCAAGCTCCATTCCAATCTTCTCCTCTATGGATCCTTGATGAGGATGCTCGAATCAGGAACAATGTAACGCTCAGACCGTCACGGTTCGACCTATACGAGGAATCAAACTCTAAGAGGTAGCATATTGATGTCCGTGTCAAAGACAAGATGGAGAAATGATATCGAAAATCATTCTCCAATTGAATCATGCCACACGGCCAGCCAACAATAAAATCAGAGGATAAAATCGGATAAGAAACAAAAATAGGAGAGAAATCTAATCACAAAATGGAAATAAAATGCTACTCCTAAAATACGGCAATTAAATTCTACTAGAAAATATTCTAAAGAAATATTAAAAAGGAAATTAAACTCAAAAAAAGAAACTAGAATAATGCAGCCAGGGGGTGTAGCCAGTCCAGGAGATAAGCGTCAGCAAAAAAACTCCAATGGCCCAACCCAATAACCATTTGCAAAAAAAAAAAACGGAGGGGTGCAGAAGTGAAAACGGAGGTATGCTTTAGAAGTTCACAGTTGGGCTTGGCCCGTATCACAACAAAAAAGGAAGAAAGTATCCAGTAGGGGGGTGTAATAGGAGAATAGGGGTGCCAATTGAATCTAAATCATTGGGCCGAAGCCCACTACCTCAACCTGAGAGTTTTCACGGACTCCCTCATCTTCTTCCGCCGCCGCCAGCCCTTCGACCTCATTCTCGCCTCTCTCCGCTTCCTTTGCTCCGCACTCCAAAATCTCCTCCGAAAGACTCTGTCCCTCTCAGTTCAATCTTCTGTGCTCATCCTCTTCTATCAAGTCAAACAAAACAAACCTATAAAATTTGATATCAAACAAACAAAACTCAAAAACGAGTTGCTACATTCAAAGATCCGTGTTGATCGCTGTTACGGTTAGAAGCTTGCGAAGAAGATCTATGAAGATTTGCGAAGCTTCTATGGTTTGATCGATGAAGATGAACAACGAAGGTTGAAGATGAATGCTTCTACGAGTGTTGATGGAGATCGGAGAGATCTTGATGGAAAACTGATGAATAAGATCTTGGATGAGTCTTGCAGAAGGTTGTTCGTAGATTTATGGATCGTTGCTGATGAAGACGTTTGGAGGTTTCTTGAAGGTCGTTGAACGTATTGTTGATTGTTGAAGGCTCGTCCAAGATGCAGATTATGATGAAGCCTATGAATGCTGTGATGAACACGGATGAATATCCGGGAAAATGTTGAAGATTCGATGAACACGGCGAAGATTGATGCGATCTGGGCAAAGAGTTGAAGATCTACGAATTCTGGAAAATCATATGAATGTTGATGAAGATCTGTGAATCTTGGTGAAGGTTGTTGAAGAATCTTGAGGAAAATCTATGAAGATCTACGAATTCTGGAAAATCGTATGAATGTTGATGAAGATCTGGAGATACGGCTGAAGATTGATGAATCTGATGAAGATCTTGACGAACAAGACGACGATCCTGATGCTTTTCGGCGGAAATCTGGAAAAACATATGGATGTTCATGATGAACATGATGGAGATCGCGAAAAACTGGAAAAAATGATGGAGAACGCATGAATTTTCCGGTGACTGGATGGAGTTTCCGACATGCTTCCGGTGAGATGCACCGCCGTTTGATCCTGCCGGTGAGATGTCCGGTGCGTTTGCATGTGAGGTGTGAGGGGGCGCCACCTCAAAGGGCTACGTGTCAAGCATTGGGAGAGAATGAGTGAGGTGACGTACATGCAGAGATGGAAAGGTGGCAGAGAGAGAAGGGTAGTGGGAAATGATGTGGCGTGTGCAGAAGGGTGAAGTGGCGGAGAGAGAAAGCGGAATGTGGGGTCCCTCTTTATACGACAAGTGGCAGCGATTTGGACTTGAAACTGGGCCTCAGAACTGACACATGGCCCACGAAAATTGGATTAATTCTGAATCAATTAACACTAATGAGATTAAGGACTCAATTAATGGCTAATGAAATGATTAACTGGACTAATTAATGAATTAAACTTTCAATTAATGATGACTAAGACGAAAATTAATTAAACTCAGTTAATGACTAAAATGCATGATTAAAAGCTAACGAAAATTAAATGACTAATGACTCAATTAATATCTAAACAAAAACTAAAATCTATATTAAAATCTATTTAAATCTATAATTCTATTTACTATATTATTCTAACAACCTTATTAAAAAATAGGAAAAGATCTATTAAACCTGTTAAAAATAATCCTAGAAAAGGAATTATCCTATTAAAAATCATTTAAAAATCTACTTAATATCTAGAAATAAAAATCTATTTAAAACTATTTAAAAAGAATTATCTATTGATATTCTAGAAGAAGCTATTTAATATCTATAAAAAAACTATCTATTAATATCTAAAAACAATTAACATATAAAATCTATTTAACAAATCCTAGAGAAACAATTTTAAAATTCATTTAGAATTCTAGGAAATAAAGGAAAAATCTAAAAAATGCGAGGAAGCCGATTAAATCGATTAGAAAACAGATACGCGACTATATCGAAATAAACGGTAAAAACCGGACACCGAAATGTCCTCAAAAACAACAGCGAGAGCTGAAAACACAGGGGAACGAACACCAATTCTCAAAATACGTCCTCGTATTCAAAATGGTATGAAGTTGCCTGAAACGTCAGGGGAGGGCTGTAATCCCGATAAAGTCAATCTGACTGAAAAAATGCAATGTATGCGGTATGCGAATGCGAATGCAAAATACGTCGAAACATAAACCAGATGTGGGAACCGGTTGGTCAAATTTTGGGGTGCAACAGCTGCCCCTATTCAAACGGCTTGGACCCGACTGGGTGAAGAGCGAACGACCTTCAAACAATCGAGGTACGAGACGGTTGAATACCAGGAAACTCGAAAATTTGCCAACCGCAGAAATAAACTGCACTGCTTGGGGAGCAACATCCCCTATCTGAATCTGGTTGTTACGGCAACAACTGATCCAACGTCTGATAATAATTCTGAGTTCAACTTCAACCACCTATATAACGCCACAGATACTGAACAATTTTTGCAAAAACACCTTCGTCCACAACTGGACTAACCTTGTCAACACAAGAAGAGGAACAAATTCATCACCACGAATAGGGATTCTGTCGTCACAGGAGTAACCTTGTCCCCATCTGGACCCAAATTTCGTCAAATCACGAATAAATACAAATCTGTCCATGTCAGGACTCACATTTCGTCAACCCGAAGAAATCTCAACAACACAGGAATAGAACTTTGTCCACATTAGGACGCTTGTTTCGTCAACACGAAGAAATCTCAACAACACAGGAACACGTTAGGACGCTTGTTTCGTCAACACGAATAAATCCCGTCATAAACTTGTCCACGCCAGGACTCGAATTTTGTCAACCCGAAGGAATCCTATCGTCATAGGAATACAACTTTGTCCATGTTAGGACGCCACATTCCAACAACACGGAGAAATCCCGGCGACTTCGCTGGGGATAAGTTGTCCGCATCTCGTCAACACAAGCAATAAAATCTTACTTGCGTCTCGTCAACACGAGGAACTCCTATCAACCTAGGAATAAATTGTCCACGTCAGGACTCACATCTCGTCAACACGAGGAAATAAACCTGTCACCATGAAGAGAAATAAATTTGTCCACGTCAGGATTCCATCTCGTCAACACGAAGAATGGTAAACTTGTCCACGTCAGGACTCGCATCTCGTCAACACGAGGGAAGGTAACTTGATTTGTCCACATCAGGACTCACATCTCATCAATACGAGAAAATCCTATCAACATAGGAGTAAATTGTCCATGTCAGGACACCGTTTCGTCAACATGAAGAAAGATAACTGCTGGGGATAAATGGTCCACGTCAGGACACCATTTCGTCAATACGAAGAGTAATCAATTTTGTCCACGTCAGGACTTCACATTCCGTCAACACGGAGAAATCAAATCTGTCTACGTTAGGACTAGCACATCTCGTCAACACGAGGAAATAAATCTATCCACGTTAGGACTACACTTTGCCAACACGAAGAAATTCCGTCAATACAGGAATAAATTGTCCATGTCAGGACTCATATCTCGTCAACACGAGGAACTTCTATCAACATAGGCAATAAAATTTTGGCGACTTCCGGGGAAATACTTCTGTCAACCAGTAGGAAAATACATCCGTTTATCCATACGGAAAGATACTCTAAATACAGTTTCTCGGCTTATCTCTGCAGTAGCTAACTCCATTGGTCCCAACCCACAAACCTTTTAGCGCTGACGTGACAGCGACTTTGAGGAGGACTCTACTGGGGATATTTGGAAACCAAACTGCCGGACGCCTGTTTCGATAACCGGCGGCAGCTTCTGAAATTTTGATTCATGAAACCCTTTGACGCTGACGTAACAGAAACTTCAACGAGCAACTCTGCAGGGGAACATACTCGAAAGCAAAGGGGTAACCAACCTGACCTATGTTTCGAAATGCATATGTTTGAAAATGATGCAATGCCCCCTACGGCATGGAAATGTTATGCACATGTTTGAAAATGGCGTGATGCCCCATACGGCATGGAGATGATATGCGTTTGTATAGATGCAAATATGACGATATATGCAAGTGCAAATGCAAGCTCGAGCTGCCAGAGAACACCGGGTCTAAAACCGCTTGGAAAAATAAATGCCGAAGGCAACGTCAACTCCACTGAGGGGTACCGGGTATCATAGAATCATCTCAGCAAAATAAATGCTGGAAAAGTGAGACCAACTTCCATGGGGAAGAAACAATCTTGCTGAGGGATGGCTCACAAATTCATCGTTACGAACTCTGTAGAGGATGATCAACCTGACGGAGGAATGACAACCTGCTGGAGGAGGGAAGGACGACCCTGCACGGGGATGCTTTTTCTAAACCCTTAACAACCTGATTGTACTCTGTGGGGATTAACCAAACTGGGGTTAATTGTGCACAACTCACTGCTGAGAATGCCCCTGATGTCAGGGATATCCATTCTGACCTGCTGAGGATACTCCTGATCCTATTCTGAGGAGGAATAACTGCGATCTCAACTATTTTAGGGACAATACGTGACTTCTATCTGCTGAGGAGAGTAATCCTGATTTAACATTAATCGGGAAACCGGTATCAATCGAGCTTCGTATCGAGGAACGTGACACCATGTGAGTCACTAGGAATTATCGTGTCGGGTATTTTTAGGCTTTTTCTAGCTTACGGATGAAAATAGGTTATTAACAAAATGGTTTTAAAGGGAAAATACTAGACGGGGCTGGCATTCAAAGATGGACTACCAGGCGAGAACTGATAGCAAAAATAGGTTAGGTTATCGGACGAGAATGGATTTACGGTTGGAACATCAGACGAGGCTGACCGGATGATAGGTTAAGGAAAGGATGACCAGACGGGGCTGGTTTGGAAGCTGACATGCACCAGACGAGAACTGATGCAACAAATAGGTTAAAGAGACGGTGACCAGACGGGGCTGGTTGAAAGCTAACATACACCAGACGAGAACTGATGTTTACAGAAAGGTTGACCAGACAATAACTGGTTGAAAAATAACAGGTACCAGACGAGAACTGGTATTTACGGAAAGGTGGACCAGACGAGAACTGGTTACCGGTTTTCCAGGCGAGAACTGGGCTTTGGAAATGACAAGGTTACAAGGTTCTGTCAAGTAACAGGTTTAAACTATAGGATAATGATCCAATGACAACAAGGTCTTTTTCGAAGGTTCAGGTTTTTTGATGAGGGTAATGACACGATTCCCCGATACTCAACTCTTGTTAGGGTGAACAAACTTGCTTGAACAACTTGCCCTAGTGCAACTCAACTTGCTCCAAGCCAACTCTTGGGAAACTCACTCTGAACAGAAAGCACCTTGCTACAATATGACCTTGAGATGGCTTGCCCCGGTATCTGCACGAAAAAAGGATTCAACCTTAATTAAACAACTATCAACATAGTTGGTTTCACTATCTCTGAAGTGACTTGCCCCTTGAATGAGCGTAGAAGCGACTTAACCTGTTCTGATCACACACTGGAAGGATCTATCCTCAAATCACAACATTCTGGATAATTTCCCCTGATTGGCTCTCGAGAAGATTCACTTCTGATCAACTGCTTCTCAAGTAAACTGTCCCATAATCAATCGATGCTTCAGGACTTGTCCTTAGACCAACTGATTCTGAACTCACTTGAAGTCAATGCCCCAGATTTACAGGGTTTCACAACATACAACATTCTGATCCAGACTGCTGAATTATTCAGTCCTGTTCGATTATTCCCTGTTGGAATTTCCTTCCTGTCAGCTACTGACCTGCAAATAAAATTGTTTATTCCCGAATGGTAATTTTAATGCAGTGTTCATGCAGATTTTGAAAAAATTGTGCTGTCACTCATTTACGTGTCATGATTGTGAGTGACGAATGAACCAGAGTTCAAACGTAGTGCTGATTTGATCAGTGAAAAAAATACAACAAGGATATGACTAGCAAATCAAGAAGGAGTCAGGTTACTCAACCTTATCGTAATGCGCTTTCAGAATAAACCCTACCTCAATTAGGTCTTTTAAGGGTTGTATCGTGGTCGGGTTCACGGTTCGTGAAACAAAGGATATTTGGCTCAAATTATGATTTGTACCCACCCCTTCTACATGATGATCTCCGATCCTAAAGTTCAGTTAACTCGGCACAAGCACTCGCCTCTTCGAGAGGTATGTTGAATATTGGGAACAATGGTTAAAGAATTCACAAGGTTTTCGGAGTGACAGTTACTCCTTTTTCGTTTTCGGTGTCTGTATCTACACGACTTTGTCCTTGTTCGAGGATTTTTCTTTTGATATCCTTTTTTTTTCCATTCTTTTGATTCCCTAATTTTTGCTTGGACTGACTCCTTTTGAGTTCTTTTCGATTTTTCTTTTGAAGTCCAGCGGGATGCCCTGATTTTTGCCTAAGTATTAGCTTTCCAGCTTTTTCTTTTTCTTTTTACTTAGCGGGCTTTCTTTTTTCTTTCTTGGAACAAGTCGTGTGACACTGGTTGTCTTGATTGCTCCGAAAGGATTGCAACTGTCTCACTCCTGATTGGTGAGGTTTAACCATTGTGGTGGACGAGGTGCGACCTCTGGGGAAAAATAAGATGTGATTGGTCCTCGAAAGGCAACACTCCTCTATAAGACTTGAACGCTCGATCAAGCTAACTGACAACTACCCTGCCCCGGGTTAAGACGTGAGGGTTTAAAAGTTCGAAAAAACTTCTACTTCTTGGCTCGAAGTGGTTAACAAGGGACTAACTCCTTATATCTCCAGTGTTTGGGGATTTGAAACAATGCCTTGTACGTCATCGGCAAGGTTTTATCTGAAAGCATACGATCATCGGTTATGAGTATTCAGTTTCGTCATCCTCCCTCTAGTCTTTGCTAATCATAGTGATAAAATGGAGTAAAATGGAGTAAAATGCAAGTGTCAGTGCAATGCAATAAATGAGTGACATCGACATGATTAATTCAGAAAAATGCATAGTTACTTTATCAATATTACCATTCGAAACAAACAATGTTTAACAGCAAGTAGTAACTAACAAAAAGGAAACTACAAATGCAAATGATAAAAAGTCTGAGGACTGCCAATGTTGAGGACGTCTGCCCGTCTGGACCACTGGCCTCTGGAAATAACCTTCTGAATCTGCGAGCTCAGACAGCTGAGAGGTTGTCATGCACAACCAAAACTCCTTCTAGAAAGGAAATGCACCCTTTGTCGATTAACTGTTGCACTTTTGCCTGAAAAGCTTTGCAATCTTCAGTTAAATGCCCCGGAGATCCACCATGGTATCCACACTGAGCATGGGGATTATACCCAGGAGGGTAAGGCTCTGGCACGGGATTAAGAGCTTTAGGTTCCACCAAAGAATTCTGAATCAAATGTGGCAGAATCTGGCTATACGGCACAGGCACCGGATGAGAAGGAGCATTCCTTCGTTCCAAGTTGTTACGAGGTCGGTTCTGATTCTGACGCTGATTCTGATAACCTCGGCCACGGGCTCATGGATTTGCAAGAGGAGCGACATAAAGTTCCCGATGTGGTGCCCTAGGCACAATTGTCTGTCCAAAATAACGAGACATAGAGGATACCGACCGCTGAGAAGACGAAGAACCAACAGATTTCACCGATTCGTCTTGAGGATATCCAACATCTGTCATGATTGCATCGACCATAGTTTCATCTTGAGTTTGAAAGCTACAGAGAGATTTGGTTTCACCAGCCTGGCTGCTTGAGACATTCTGAATTCTTCCAGTCTTTACACCATACTCGATGCGCTCTCCTGTCCTTACCAATTCAGAGAAATTTGGTGCAACTCCAAGCATTCTTTCGAAGTACGGGCTCTGCAAGGAGTTTACGAACATGCCTTTTAACTCTCGGTCTAGAAGCGGTGGTTGCACTCTAGCAGCAAATCCTCTCCATCTCTGAACATACTTCCTGAAAGGTTCATTGTTCTCTTGAGACAATTCTTGCAGCTGCATGCGACTAGGAGCCATGTCTAGGTTATAATCATACTGTTTCAAAAAAGCATTGACTAAATCCATCCATGATCGGATTTGATTACTCTCTAACTGCATATACCAACTCAGAGATGCCCCAATCAGACTGTCCTGAAAGCAGTGAATCATCAACCTGTCATTATGCACAAACGAAGTCATTCTTCGGCAGAACATCACCAAATGTTGCTTCGGGCAACTATCTCCTTTGTACTTTTCAAACTTCATCGCTCTGAACTTAGGCGGTAACACTAGGTCAGAAACTAGACACATGTCTGCAGCATTGGGGTTAACAGCATCTTTAACTTCCAAGGCTTTGAATCTTTCATCCAACGCACGAAACCTTTTAGCATACACGAGAGCTAATGGGTCTTCAGTCTTTGCTATCGGGACCTCTCTTCGGGAATTTGGCACAGGGAAAACAACACCCTGATAATCCGAGGTATCAATAGAAGGAGAGCGTTCACTTCGGACAACAAACTGTTCATGTAGATCTCGGTCTTCAACAGAAGGCTGTACAAGTCGAGTTACAGTAAGGTTGTTCACTTGCAGAAAGTCTTCATCGAGCATAGAACCATACATAGGATTGGACGTCATAGTGAAACCTGACAAGGTATCAACAAACTGGAAGTTGCTCTCTGACATAACTACCAACAACTTTCAACTGACTTCACTGCTTGATTCTGCTCAATCTGCTTCAACCCCTTGGTCGTCTTCTAACAATCAACCCTTGCTCAGACCAAACACCGGAGAATCACCCTCTGAAGCAAAACAAAGGCTGGATAAGAGCTCTGGCTAGCTGGAGAATAATATGCAATACGATGCAAAGATGATTATGCAAATGCAATGCAAGATGCACCAAACACGGGATCACAGCCCCCACAAAGCTCTGATTACTGCTGCGCTGCTGACGGGATAGGTTTGCTCTGCCGAGAGAAAATCAAAATACCGGGTAGGCTGGAAGTCAAGTTTCCTGCAAAAACCCTCCCACTCACGGGTATGGACCTAAACTGACACAGGTTCGGCATCCTATGCGGTCATCAGCGTCACAGACTTTCAAGAGCGATGATACGATACCCAGAAGGTGTGGCATCATCATCTCTTGAAGCGGCCTCACTTAGCTGAATCCCAAATGATCGGTCCCCAGAGTCGACAATCCTCCAAACCAACAACCCCTCAAGCCCAAAGGGCTGGAAAAGAAGTCAACCGGGAGAACCTCGTCTGAGCGTGGATTTCATGAGACACTAGTGCCCACAAAGCAAGCACGCGCCACTAATTTCCACAACTAGTGCTAGGTACACTCAAGCCTGGGTCTGGCTTCTCACTCATTAGAGCTCCCATCCCACAATAGCACAATAGCAACAGATAATAATATAGTGCGGGAAATGTAAATACATCAGTAATATACAACATACAACGCACAAAAATAAGCACCTGAAGACAAGCAAACAAGCTCTAGGATTGACTCTCGCACAGGGACGTTGGATCCCCATACTGACTCGCATCAGGGACGTTGGATCCCCAGGAAACTATCGCAGTCGCCAGCTGTCGCTAACGCGAAAATCAGCGTCGTCTATGACAGAAGAGTCGCCACCGTGCGTTATTTATCCCAAAGGAGGGAAAGGAAACGCTCGAAGTAAACCTACCGCAAAGACGGGAAAGGAATGGTCATCGCAACCAGATTCCTGGATTCGAAAGTCGGTTACGCGAGGGGAAGGTATTAGCACCCCTCACATCCGCGGTACTCGATGGGATCCACGCTTGTTGGTTTGTCTAAAGGATGCAAAGACAATCTATCTACGGCTGCTAAGTCTAAACGGGAAGAAACTGACTCGGTAGAGCGTCGCTGCTCTATGCCTACGTATTCTCAAGAGAGAAAGTCAGAGTCAATGTAGTTCGGGAAACTACGGGGGGGAGGTTGCTCGCCAAGACTTCGCGTCTTGTGCCTACATATTCTCGTCCGGTATGAGAAATCAGAGCGTGCCGTAGTTCAGGCTAACTACGGGTAGTCAAAGGGTGTTCTCGATCACACAGGAGTGAGAGACTAAGTTGTTTTGAAAGGTGCGGGAACCTATGGAACTTAGAACTACGGTCTAGTCTCAAATGCGCAAGGGCAAGAGAAAGGGATAATAGGCGTTAGTTGTTAGTGTGCTCGCTAGGATATCGCATCCTATGCCTACATATTCTCGTCTGGTACAAGAAATCAGAGCAGCTGTAGTTCATCTAACTACAGCAAAACGGGTAATCGGGAAAAGGGAGGGAGGTAGCTCGCTAGGATGTCGCATCCTATGCCTACGTACTCTCGTCCGGCACGAGAGATTAGAGCAAAGGTAGTTCGACGAGAAAACGAGTCTCGATTGCACAGGGGCAAGAGGAGGGGTCTCAATCGCACGGCAGCGAGAGAAAAAGGGTTTCGATCGCACGGGGGAGAGAACAAAGAGGAAGCAGGCCTACGCCTAAACGGGAGGGAACTCTGGACGCACACGCAAGAACCTAAGGCGTAGGAGCGAATGTGTCGCATGTCACCCAAAGGGTACCATACTAGACATCCTAGATGATTGAGAAGAAACTCCTCAACTGTCATTTCCTACGTATCTAACGATGCAGCTCACAACACTCGACGTTTGCCTGAAGACTCGAATAAGAAAGATGATGTTGAACGAAGCGGCTCCGTTGGCTCCTGACATGCGCGCAAGCTCCATTCCAATTTTCTCCTCTATGGATCCTTGATGAGGACGCTCGAATCAGGAACAATGTAATGCTTAGACCGTCATGGTTCGACCTATACGAGGAATCAAACTCTAAGAGGTAGCGTATTGGTGTCTGTGTCAAAGACAAGATGGAGAAATGATATCGAAAATCATTCTCCAATTGAATCATGCCACACAGCCAGCCAACAATAAAATCAGAGGATAAAATCGGATAAGAAACAAAAATAGGAGAGAAATCCAATCACAAAATGGAAATAAAATGCTACTCCTAAAATACGGCAATTAAATTCTACTAGAAAATATTCTAAAGAAATATTAAAAAGGAAATTAAACTCAAAAAAAGAAACTAGAATAATGCAACCAGGGGGTGTAGACAGTCCAGGAGATAAGCGTCAGCAAAAAAAAACTCAAATGGCCCAGCCCAATAACCATTTGCAAAAAAAAAAACGGAGCGGTGCAGAAGTGAAAACGGAGGTATGCTTTAGAAGTTCACAGTTGGGCTTGGCTCGTATCACAACAAAAAAGGAAGAAAGTATCCAGCAGGGGGGTGTAATAGGAGAATGGGGGTGCCAATTGAATCCAAATCATTGGGCCGAAGCCCACTACCTCAACCTGAGAATTTTCACGGACTCCCTCATCTTCTTCACTTTGTGAAGGCGAAACCCTAACTCCTCCTTCCTCTCTCTCGGCTTCCGCCACCGCCAGCCCTTCGACCTCATTCTTGCCTCTCTCCGCTTCCTTTGCTCCGCACTCCAAAATCTCCTCCGAAAGACTCTGTCCCTCTCAGTTCAATCTTCTGTGCTCATCCTCTTCTATCAAGTCAAACAAAACAAACCTATAAAATTTGATATCAAACAAACAAAACTCAAAAACGAGTTGCTACATTCAAAGATCCGTGTTGATCGCTGTTACGGTTAGAAGCTTGCGAAGAAGATCTATGAAGATTTGCGAAGCTTCTATGGTTTGATCGGTGAAGATGAACAACGAAGGTTGAAGATGAATGCTTCTACGAGTGTTGATGGAGATCAGAGAGATCTTGACGGAAAACTGATGAATAAGATCTTGGATGAGTCTTGCAGAAGGTTGTTCGTAGATTTATGGATCGTTGCTGATGAAGACGTTTGGAGGTTTCTTGAAGGTCGTTGAACGTATTGTTGATTGTTGAAGGCTCGTCCAAGATGAAGATTATGATGAAGCCTATGAATGCTGTGATGAACACGGATGAATATCCGGGAAAATGTTGAAGATTCGATGAACACGGCGAAGATTGATGCGATCTGGGCAAAGAGTTGAAGATCTACGAATTCTGGAAAATCGTATGAATGTTGATGAAGATCTGTGGATCTTGGTGAAGGTTGTTGAAGAATCTTGAGGAAAATCTATGAAGATCTACGAATTCTGGAAAATCGTATGAATGTTGATGAAGATCTGGAGATACGACTGAAGATTGATGAATATGATGAAGATCTTGACGAACAAGACGATGATCCTGATGCTTTCCGGCGGAAATCTGGAAAAACATATGGATGTTCATGATGAACGTGATGGAGATCGCGGAAAACTGGAAAAAATGATGGAGAACGCATGAATTTTCCGGTGACTGGATGGAGTTTCCGGCATGCTTCCGGTGAGATGCACCGCTGTTTGATCCTGCCGGTGAGATGTCCGGTGCGTTTGCATGTGAGGTGTGAGGGGGTGCCACCTCAAGGGGCTACGTGTCAAGCAATGGGAGAGAGTGAGTGAGGTGGCGTACATGCAGAGATGGAAAGGTGGCAGAGAGAGAAGGGTAGTGGGAAATGATGTGGCGTGTGCAGAAGGGTGAAGTGGCGGAGAGAGAAAGCGGAACGTGGGGTCCCTCTTTATACGACAAGTGGCAGCAATTTGGACTTGAAACTGGGCCTCAGAACTGACACATGGCCCACGAAAATTGGATTAATTCTGAATCAATTAACACTAATGAGATTAAGGACTCAATTAATGGCTAATGCAATGATTAACTGGACTAATTAATGAATTAAACTTTCAATTAATGATGACTAAGACGAAAATTAATTAAACTCAGTTAATGACTAAAATGCATGATTAAAAGCTAACGAAAATTAAATGACTAATGACTCAATTAATATCTAAACAAAAACTAAAATCTATATTAAAATCTATTTAAAATCTATAATTCTATTTACTATATTATTCTAACAACCTTATTAAAAAATAGGAAAAGATCTATTAAACCTGTTAAAAAAAATCTTAGAAAAGGAATTATCCTATTAAAAATCATTTAAAAATCTACTTAATATCTAGAAATAAAAATCTATTTAAAACTATTTAAAAAGAATTATCTATTGATATTCTAGAAGAAGCTATTTAATATCTATAAAAAAACTATCTATTAATATCTAAAAACAATTAACATATAAAATCTATTTAAGAAATCCTAGAGAAACAATTTTAAAATTCATTTAGAATTCTAGGAAATAAAGGAAAAATCTAAAAAATGCGAGGAAGCCGATTAAATCGATTAGAAAACAGATACGCGACTATATCGAAATAAACGGTAAAAATCGGACACCGAAATGTCCTCAAAAACAACAACGAGAGCTGAAAACACAGGGGAACGAGCACCAATTCTCAAAATACGTCCTCGTATTCGAAATGGTATGAAGCTGCCTGAAACGTTAGGGGAGGGCTGTAATCCCGATAAAGTCAATCTGACTGAAAAAATGCAATGTATGCGGTATGCGAATGCGAATGCAAAATGCGTCGAAACATAAACCAGATGTGGGAACCGGTTGGTCAAATTTTGGGGTGCAACAGTCATGAAAGATGAACCTAAAGTTGGGATTAGGGAGAAGCTACCCGAATGTTGTCATGCTTGGGTTAAAAACCTAATATTTATTCTACTCCAAGTTTAATCAAAAATTAATGTTTATTCTACTCCAAATTTAATAAAAAATTTAATCACAAACAGCAGCATACGACAGTGCTTAAATCAAAACAGTCATGCATTCATGCAACAGGATAGTATTTAATAGCTCATGTAAACACAACAGTAGTAGATGCAAGCAAAATTACATCATGCAATCAATGTAGCAAGAAAAAGCATAATCATGCATCAACAAGATCGAAGCCATACGAACATGCGACAAGACGCTCATGCAAACATCTTCATGATCGTGTATCACCAATATCAAGCTTAACATGCATTTGAACAAAATTTATTTAAACTGGTATTAACAAGAAACTCGAACCAATCACCAAATTAAATTAGCAGTAACCAATTACACCTGCTAAAACAGCAGAAAAATAGAAATAAAAAGAACTTTTCCAGAATCAATTAATTGATCAAGTATACCATGTTAAGGTATGCAATTTTACATGATAGTTACATCAAACAACAACAAACAACACTAATCAAGCAATAACATCATCAAGCAATTAAATCAGTGGATTAATCCACACAAAAACACAAAGATCTACATTGTGAAAGTTGCAAAATAAGCTAAAATAAGTTTGGATCTAAGAATTACCAACCTACAAAGCTGAGATTTGCTTTGGTGTTTGTTGCAAATAGCAAAATGCAAGATGAGATTTAGAAAACCAGAGATCCAAGAGATTCTTCACAAGATAAGTTGAAGAACAATACAACAAGCTAGAATTGCTTTAAAATCACTTCAAGAAATTGCTTCCAAAATTCAGATCTAGATCTAAATCAAACTTCTATTGCAGAATTTTATTCTGATGAAAGGAATTGATGGAGATTAATGCCCTAACATTAACAAATTCCAATGAAGAACTTGCTAATTCTAATGGAAGAGCCTTAGTGAGGTTAAGATTGAAAATGAAAATGGATAGTGAAAAAGTTAGAGAGAATTTGAGAGAGAATTGGAATATGAAGTGTAGAGAACTCAGAAAAATGAGTGGGAATGATTAGGGTTCTTTTGGAATGGGAGAAATTGGTTTAAATATGGTCTGGGTATGGAATGAGAATGAGGTTTGGAAATTGGTTTTGAGTGAGGATTGGATTTTTGGTTTGGAATTAGGAATGGAAATCATTTAAATTAAGGAGGGAAATGAAATTAACTTGAAAATATGCTGATATTTTGCATCAGCTAGATCCTTCCACAAGTGTAGAATGGAACCAAGCAATCGAAATGCGTTACAAACTGCTACAGTGCTGAAAATCTGCTGTTTTTTTTGGCCAAATTCACCTGATGTAACCGATTACACTAATCATGGTAACCGGTTACTTGCTTCAAAAATTAAAAAACGACGCCATTTGGAAGGGGTGTAACCAGTTACAAGCTTTAGGGTAACTAGTTACATCAGTGAAAAATGATAAAATTGCCCTGTTGCAATCTGTTCTGAGCATGACTCTGCGTTTGAACCTCAACCTTTGGCATGACACCTAAATGATGATCGGAATATGATAGATAACTTGTATGGAACAAACCATATGAACTTTGTGCTCTCTACTTTTGATTCTGAAGTAACCAAACCATTTGTCGAGCAAAATAAATGCTTCAAGCCTCTGATGACCGTGAGTTTAGTTCTGCATGCTACTAAAACACTCTCTGAAATAAAGAAAACCTGAACCAAAAGAAAAGTTGTGATCCCATGTCTTGAGAACCCAATGCAATGCATGATTAATTGCTATGATAAGTGCATGTGGAAGCAAACATAAGCCAACTATGGTTAGAAAACAGAGGGCATATTTTAGAGTGTAACTGTCATACCCCAAATTTGTCCTACCCTCTCATCCTTTTGTGGATTCATGATTTTCTCCTTTTGATCATTTGATTTCTAACCATGATCCTGTTGATGCGGATATATTGCTTTAGATCCAAATCTAGTAAGTTGTTTTCAAAAATGATTTTGGATTTGGTTGGTATCCACGCTTTTATCCAAGTTGTTGTTGTTAAGACCTGTGAGAATGGTGTGGGGATTATTGATGCAAATCATAATATTATCAAAATGCTTTATGTAATAGATGGAAGCTTTTTGCAAGGAATAATCCCAATTGTTGAGGCAATCTATTTTGGTGCGTTGCAAACCAAAATTTGGTTTGATTGGTCAAAAGAAATATCAAGCTATGAAGAAGCCAGATTAATGAAATTTAATTTGGATTTGAGATTACAAACAGATTGAGTACATGGCAAGTTTGAGATGTTTGAAAGAGAAACAAAGATCATTAATCATATTACAAAGATTCGTGATGGAAGGTTAAACAAAACATTCCATTTTAGGTGCTAAGCTTCAGGAATTTTGTCCAAAATCTCGAAGTATCTTTGCTTCAATGGCCAGGCAACCATGGTCACATGCCTACGTGTTTGTCCATAGCCTTCATCAAATCCTCCAAATTATTCGTGAAGTCCCCATCATCCCAGCAAAGCACCATGAAAAATAAACATACAAGGAGGTTAAGAACTTAAAGTATTGCAAGATAAATTATGGGTGCTTACAGCGGCAACCGTAGGCCTAAATAATGTATGCCTCTTTTAGTCAAATACAAGATTTCAAGGTACACAATGAAAGTTTCAGCAGGGTATGTTCTATCAAAATGCAAACTAAGTTCCTGATACAAAGCTTTTACCAATTTTCCGTCGTTTTTCTTCGTACCGTACCAAGACCATCTCATAGTTACACCAATTCTTCAACATCTTCTTCGATAGACTGGCTACAGCTTCATTTTCCGATTGATAGCAACTGTATGTACCTTGCATTCAACAAAACAAATTACAATCGGTTCATAATGCGAAGACGACGAGATAACTGCAAGCACCAAAATCGCAACTATAAGCCAAGTTTGTTGACACAAAAACAACATTAGGATTAATGAAATAATCTAAACCAGATACTAAGTGACACTCAAGAATAAATACTACAGAACTTGGATTTAGACTTGGAAAGTCTTCAAGGTTACTTCCGTATATTTCATGAACGTCGTGTCGTGTTTTCAAGCTATTTGTCAAGACAATTGACATGATTCACCCCAAAACCTCCTGCATAAATTCCTCCTCATTGCCCTTGCGCTTGTAAAAAGAAGGAAAGAAGAACAGGGAATCAAAGATCACCCTTACAAACCATTTCAATCCAAAGTTCACATCAACATTTAATTCCTAAGTTCTAATCAAAGCAAGGTAATAACAATTTGGTCCAAAGTCATTAAAATCATGGAAATTTAAATTACAAGCTTCGTCCCGCAGCAGATTATTAAACCAAAGCAAAATCACTGAGAGTGAGGGAAGACAAAATGAAGATTGTTGTACTGTTTCTGCAGTTCATAAATAGGTTGTACACCAGTGTGAGGCAAGGAGTTGAAGCAAAGCATCTTCTGGCCATGGAGCCTCCTGTCTTTGGAAAAATGAGTATATTAGCGGTACAATCTAATGGGATAAATGAGCAGTGGACACAATGTGATAGTTGCTTAAAATGGCGAAAGTTACTAGTTGATGTACTTATTCTCTCTATGTGGACATGTATGGAGAATTTTTTGGGATCAAAGCAGGTGTTCATAAGCTGCTCCCAATGAATTGAACCCAAGGGAACTGGATAATCTTTTGAGAATGAACAAGGAATTCAAACAAGGACTAGCAGCGGCAAGCCAGAGGCCAACTCTAGAACATGAAGGTCTTGACGCTTTGGCCAAAGCTGCAGTACTTGGAGATGATACAAGTGACTCTGGCAGGACACCAGTCGTGACCACTACAAAACGCCCTTGTCTTAGACCTGAATGCTCTTGCATTATCTATATCCAGCCACCAAGAGAAACATGTAGTTCCTTGCAATTTACAGCATCATGGTTTAGTTTCCTCAAGTCAAAACCAGATGATATCACATGAGCCCAGTTTCATTCCCACAAAAAACCTGTGTCCTTTGGTTGAGAGCTGCTTCTCAAACTATGTTCATCGAACTCGTACCTAGACACACAAATAATTTGGTTCAATCATGTCGGGGTCGAAATAGAATACGTTTTCTTTTTAATTCATGATAAATATAGAAAACAGAAAACTTGCACTATCATGAAAACAGGTACGCTGGTGATGCTACAACAAGAGGCTTTGGCCTAGAAAATTCATCATTTTGATGCAGACTTTGTGCTATCCTAGTTTCCAAGTTGCTGCCGACGGTTGTGAACCTAAAAAAAACAACAAGTGAAACTGTTAAACAAAGCCAAGTTTTTGATAAAGCAGGTGGTACAGGATTTTGAAACATAGCTTACGAGATTTTGGGTAGCTGCGACATCGCCATGAAATGTATGACTAATACCTACTTCTCAGCACTAAGCGATATCGTCTGTACTCGACTGACTTCATCCAATATTCCAGGAAGCGTCAACATAATTTGTAGTTCTTGACGTAATCAAAAAACTCGCAAGTCTCAAATCACGCAAATGATCAATGCAAGGGCGGGATCATGGCCATTGGTCCTAAAATTAAGAATTCATAGCAAAATTCAGAAGTCTTGCATAACAACAGCAGTTGGTTTAAAAACAATGGCTAAAGAAAAAGTTACCATGTAACCACAGTAAAAAAACAGATAATTCAAAAAAACTGCTACTGACAAAATTGTATGATTTTCATCCCACAACCTTAGTCCTTGCTCCCACTACCCAAAAAGCAGCCCAATTTTCACAAGAAGGACACTCAAAAACTCACACGTTTTGCTGAGAAAACCCTAATCTCACACGTATGAAACCCCTATATAATGCATACTGTTCATTCGACAAAGAGGGGCGGACATTGAAAGAAAACCGTAAAAGTTTTACCCAGCACAGAAACCATTTCAAACGTATCTCCAAAAAACTCAGAAAAGCAAAAGAACAGAAGGCTCAAGCAGAGAAAAAAGAGCTAAAAGGATCAGAAACAAGTACCTGGATCCACATTAAAGTTCTTTGAAAAATCTTCAAGAGGTAGCATTTTCTTGAATCTCGTTCTTCTATGTTGATGTTTGTGTTGTTGGATGTTCCATGATTTGATTTTTGGTCATTCCATTTTGATTTGTGCATTTCTGGCTTATTTAAGGAACTTGGGTTTCATTTTAGGATGGCTTAGGTTTGAGAGTTTGGTTGTGTTTTAGGAGGATCTGAGCTCGGATTTGGTTTGGGGTGTGTTTTAGTTAGGATTCATGTAGGATTATTGGGGTTTCGTTGGGGTGGACTGGAGAAAGACGGCGGCGGCCACCGCGCGCCATCGTCTTCTCCGGCGTGATGGGTGAGCTGGTACCTTTTTCCGGTTAGAGATGAGAAAGAGGTTAGGTTTGAGAGAGAAGACGAAGTGAAGAGAGAGGGAAGGTCTGAGTGAATGATGCGTTTCACTTTCCCTTAGCGTGTGTGTAGATTAGAGGTGACGGTGGCAGATGGGACCGGTGACAAGTGTCACCGGTTTGTATTTCCAATTTGTACTGTGCACACACGAATCTTCACTGTTAGATCAAGAGTCTTTATTGACTCTATGATTAATCAACGATCCATATGTGTCGGCAGGTCAACTGTTTGACCGAGGGTTCACTGTGAACCCTCCCTCTCATCCGAAGTGGGCTGCTCTGTTATAGGCCTAGTTTAATTTCGGATTTACACCCCCTTCTTGACTTGCAGACTGGCCCATTAGTTTAGTTTACTAACTTTTTTTTAGTATTTATTTTATTTTAGTTAAATATATTTTATAAAAAGCAAATATTTTTAAATAATTTTATTTAATTTTCTGTTAAGACAATTCTGAATTATTACTAATTTAATTAATTTTATTAAAATCTTTTATTTAATAATAATTAATTTATTTGATAATTAATATTATTAAATAGTGGATTTTAATTTGATTAATTGTTTTAAATTAGTTTTTTTTTAAAATTCTAAGACAACACAAAAAATACTTAATCTTAATTTTATTTTTCTATTTTAATTTAATAATTATCTAAGTTATTTATTTTCTTTTTAAATTCTAAAATAGTCTAAAATAATTTAACTTCTTTAGATAATTAGGATGCTATTTAGGTTAGCATGTCTAGATTAACCTATCCGCCATTCTATTTAGGTTACTATTTTTCTTGTGATGTTTATACATGCTTTATTATTGTATCTCAATTATATTTATGTTGTTCACATGCTTGTTCAACCTATTTTTGAAAAAAACTAATATCTTGACTTAATGTCAAGCCCATTTTCAAACACCATTGTTGTCACACCATCATTTTCGCCTTTAGCCTTTATACCCTACTTTCGCCATATCATACATCATTTTATTGCATATCGAGCATGTGGGTACGGATTGGGTCGATTTGTCATTTCCCATTTCAAATGAGATAACTTGTCTATCTTGGACTACATGGAGGAAAAGGTTCATCACCTAAGGTTTGATCTAAGTCGGAAAATCTATTCATCTAGATTTCTTCAAGGAGAAGTTACTTAAAAAAATATTAGGATATTCAAGATATATTCATAATGAACATGAAATTCAAGGCCAATTCAAGATTGCTTCATCCAATTTTGTTTCAAATTCTTAATCAAGTGGAGTTCAAATTTACAAAGCACGAGTCAAGATCACAAGTGCATAATTCAAAGTTCAAGATTAATGAGTCAAGATCACAAGTTCATAATTCAAGACTTCATCCATTTCAAGTTTAATGGCTCTAGGGAAATTCATCATAAATTCATGAATTAGAGGCAAGAATATTACAAAGAGAAATTTTATGACATTACAAGAATGTCATTTGTTGCAAGATTTTCAACTCTAAGTGATGTTTAGAAATTAATTTATTTCTAATCTTCATTCAAGTCTCTAATCAAATTCATGTTATGGTAGTGCCACACCAAGTCCACAATGTGTTTACAAACATCCAAGAAATATGCAAGAATTAAATCAACATTGGAATGTTTTGAGACCAAAAATATGCATGTTTAATCATGTGAAAAACAGCCCCATGCAAGAGGAGGCAAATTACCTCATGTCACAAAATCTACATGTCACAAAATCAAGAGAATAGCATATGATAATACATCTAAATATCAGATTTTGAAAATGCTGTCAAGAGGTAGTAGCTTTGACCAAGAGGAGTTGTCCAAGCACAAGCCAACAAAATGGATGCAAGGCACAAAGTGCTGCAGAAAAAACAGCATAGGCAAAGTGCAACAGCAAAAATGCAACATAGCTCTTGCATGGAAATGGAAAGAAAGAGAGTGGCATGAGAAAAGGTGGTAAGAGACACCACTCCATGAAAAAATCTGATATGTGGGGAGAAGAGAAAACCCTAGAGGAGCCGAGATAAGAGGAGGGGGGCTGTAAACAAAAGGAGATCACTCTTGATTCATTCAACATCCATTCTACACACATTTGCAAAACCAGAAAATAGAGAGAGCAAACAAAACCCTAAAATCCAGAAAAATAGAAAGCTTTGCAAACCAGAAAAAAGGAGAGTGAGATAGAACCAAGAGGATCATTGAGAAACAAAACCTTCACAACATAGAGTGGAGAGTGGTGAAGCACATTCAACCAAAACCAAGGAGGACTTGCAAGAAGAATAGAAAGCTCTTGGGTATCCATTCCTTTAAACCTTTCTCTCTTTACTATTTTGCTCTTATATTCATTTCATTTACTTTCTTGTGTGTTGTTGTATTGTATATATCATGTAAGGTCCCAATAGGGACCAAGAAACCATTTTCAAGAAACCATAAAAAACGAAAGAAGAACATAAAAAATTTAGGTTTTTTCACCTGGTAGCCTGACACAGGCCGTGTCACACAACACGGGTGCCCGTGTCACACTTCTGTTGGCTTTTTCAACATCCAAAAACCCCGGGCCTCACAACACGGGCCGTGTCACACAACACGGCCACCCGTGTTGCACCTCTGTTTGAGGTTTCAACATTCAAAAACCCCAGGCCTTACAACACGGGCCATGTCACACAACACTGCCACCCGTGTTGCACCTCTATTTAGCCTAAAAACTTGTTTTGTCCCAGACCCTATGACACGGGCCGTGTCACACAACACGGCCACCCGTGTCACACCTCTGTCACGCTTAAAAACTCCTTGTTGCATGTACCTTATGACACGGGTCGTGTCACACAACACGGCCACCCGTGTCACACCTCTGTCATGCTTAAAAACTCCTTGTTGCATGTACCTTATGACACGGGCCGTGTCACACAACACGGCCACCCGTGTTACACCACTGTTTTCTCACTTTTTTTGATATTTTACCTCCAAAAAATATTTTCTCAAGGAGTTCGCCGTGCCGTATTTTTTGCATGTCTCGACTTTTTTAGCCGAATAACCCCATATGTTTGCATGATTTTAGTGTGAATATTGCTATTGTCCTTGTTGACTTTTGATTCAAAAAACCATTTTCGAAAACAAACTCTCGATTTTGTCGAGCCATTTTTAACCTTGTAAGTCGGTTGCCTTGTGCACCGCCATCGACCTTGTTCGTATCATCTCAAATACTTTTTACAAACAATAAACCTTGATCCAACGTCAAGTGGTTCTCTTTTCTCATAAAAATCCAAAACACAATAAAATATACGATTAGAATTATGCACCATGAGCTTTAAAGTGGTAGAGTAGGAATGAGAATGGAATCCTCCTACACTCGTTCCGAATGTTTTGAATACAAGGCGCTCGACTTGGTTATTTGAGAAATTCATCTCTATCCAAAGTCTTTTGTATAATCCTAATCAAGAATAGATTCTTCTCTAAGAAAAACCTAAAAATAACATCAACTCATCAAACTATTTTTCGCCTTAGGGCATCAATCAAAAAACCCTTTTTCAAGGTATAAAATCAACCAACAAACAATTATTTCATAAGCCTCCGAACTACGGAGCTCTGATTCTTCACTTCTTTTAAGTGAGAATACGTAGGCACAAGGGCCACAATCCTTGGCGAGCATTAAAATAAATAAACCAACCCCTCTTTTCCTTAAGCAAGCAAACTCTTATTAAAACACCCATTCACGCTAAATAACCTAGGAGGTTCCCATCGAGTACGATGGATGCGAGGGGGGTGCTAACACCTTCCCCTCGCATAACCGACTCCCAAACCCTAAGACTTGGTTTTGATGACCATGCTCTTTTACCAAAGGTTTTATCGCTATTTCCCTTTCCCTCCTTGGGATAAATAAAATCCGGTGGCGAATCTGTGTCATTTTTCGCGTAGCGACAGTTGTAAGCCGATTATTTTTACGATCGCCATCGACCTTATAGCCTCCTCTTGGCCTTTGTACTAAGACGCTCGCGCCACACTTCACATATAAAAAACTAAAATCAAATTCTTTTCCAAACTTGATTCAACGTCAAGTATCTTCAAAACAAATGCAACCTTCCTTATTCACTTGATTACATAAAATCCTTCTACTCTCCTTGTAAGTTGAGTGCTTTGGCCTTGCCATCGACCTTACCTTATACCCATAGGACCTCCTATCCATTAGTTCAACCTTGTTCGTTCCGTACGCAAACTTAAATCTCGATTCATATCGAGCATTTTCTCAAATCAAGTTAAAACACTTAATAATTGTTTGAACACAATTTCAATAAAAGATGAAAAAGAGAGAGTTCCAAGTCTTTGGTTCACTCTCCCAATTGTTTGGGTCCGAGAAGTCTTTCTTAAGCTCAAACAATTGTCTTCTAAAAACGATAAACGGATTCAAACCTATTTTTCCTAAACACTTAGATGAAAAAGAGAGAGCTCCAAGTCTTTGGTTCACTCTTCCGATTACTTGGGTCCGAGAAGTATTTCTTAAGCTTCGAGTAATCATCATCCGATTAAAACACTCTAATTATATCCAAGATCTTTCATAACATTAGATGAGAAAAGGAGAGAGCTCCAAGTCTTTGGTTCACTCTTCCGATTACTTAAGGTCAGAGAAGTCTTTCTTAAGCTTCAAGTAATCGTCATTCGATTAACCTACTTGAACTACATCCTATCCTTTCATATTTGAGGTTGAAAAAGAGAGAGCTCCAAGTCTTTGGTTCACTCTCCCGATTACTTGGGCCCGAGAAGCCTTTCTTAAGCTTCAGGTAATCGTCACCTCTAACTAAGCATCTGATACATCTAACCAATCCAATTCCTCGCCCCCTGCGATTAAAACCTTAAAACCTATTCAAACTTATCTTCTTCTCTAAACCAAATACTTAACCAATAAAAATATATTCCTCGCCCTCGTGCGATCTTCAACTCAAACAACTCTTACCAAGAACATTGTTTAGACCTTTCTTCCGCGCATAACAAACTAGTGCTTCAGCCTCCCCTAACGAGCAAACAAGCCAACGTTTAGCAGTTAGAGTGCGACCTAAACTCTCGTTCCATTCAAATACAACCTTCTTTTCACGATGAAAAAGAGAGAGCTCCAAGTCTTTGGTTCACTCTCCCAATTACTTGGGTCCGAGAAGTCTTTCTTAAGCTTCAAGTAATCTTCATCTATACCCACAAACCTTCTACCGTAGTTAGCTGAACTACGGCTGCTCTGATTCTTCATTCTTCTTTGAATGTAAGATACGTAGGCACAAGATTGCGATGATCTTGGCGAGCACAATTCCCTCTTTTTCCCGTAGTCCCACGAACTACGAATGCTCTGATTTTCCACTTCTTACAAGTGAAGATACATAGGCACAAGGGCCCCAATCCTTGGCGAGCACCCTATCTTAAAACCATCCATTCCCCTTTAGCAAGCAATTCCTTTAGAAGATAAACAAGCGTATCTAATTTCTCTCACGAATCGAGTCAAGAGGTTCCCGTTGAGTACAACGGACATGAGGGGTGTTAATACATTCCCCTCATGTAATCGACTCCCGAAACTAGAATATTGGTTGCGATGACCATGTTCTTTCCCTAAAGGTTTTATCGATATTTTCCTTTCCCTCTTTGGGATAAATAAAGTTCGGTGGCGACTCTGTTTCGAACGTATTTTCCGCGTCCATCGCGAGGATTGTATTTTTCGAGGTACGATAGTAACACCTTTTGGTAAGGTTCTTTCTATGATTCTTGATCAACAGGGTTTTGTTGCTCATATGCAACAAGATGGGTTGATTGACAAACTTGATCCTGACTGGGTTTTAGCTAAGAATTATTCAGAAACCATTATTAATCGTTGAAGTTTCCTTTCCTCTATCTTTTTGTTGATGACAAATAGGTATAATAGATTAAGTATTCTTCTAGATTAATCAAGGATCCTAATGAGGTTAGTGATCCTATATAGGGGGGCTTACAAGCCTCACCTTGGAGTGGATTCAATTATTCTATATATGTCCTTCCGACCTTCCAGCACCGGGCAGGTGTCAGACTTTATACATCGTGTTACCACTTAGCAGAGTCCTGTGTTTTTAATAAACAATCGCTACCCCCTGGTATGTGCCACTTCCCTAATCAAAAGATAGGAGAGCACCCCTTCTCCCGAAGTTACGGGGTCATTTTGCCGAGTTCCTTCGACATGGTTCTCTCAAGCGCCCTATATACTCTACTTGTTCACCTGTGTCGGTTTGGGGTACGGTCAGTTCACCGGGAGGATCGCCCTCCCAATTCGAAGTTTTTTCCTGGAAGTTTCAACCTTGTTGACTATGACAACAGTCGCGACTTTACAAACCTCACCTCTTAGACTTCACAGACAGGACTCGGGGGGAGCTTACAAACCTCACTTCTAAGACTATTTGACATATGGGGAGCTTATAAACCTCAGAACCTGGAAGTTGTTGAGTAATTTATCTACAACTGATTGTTTTAAATACTTAAGGTTTTCATCATAAAAAATGGGGAGATTGTTGAGACAAATTTGGTTTATACCATTTATCCTCTAAAGTTTTGACGATAACAAAGTATTTGAAAAACAATTAGGATTTCTAATTAGTTGGTTCTTGTGTGCAAAATTATATTTGCTTGATGTAACTGGTTCTAACACAGAAGTAGCTTTGGTTCGATTTTGATTATACACTCGTGAGAGAGTCTGGTCAGAAAGTTACTACTAGTACATTTTAGAATCAGAAGTGTGATCTAGCTGCCTCTGAAACTGAGTAATGTCAACTCAAGCTCTGCTAACACGGGACTCGAGATATGTTGAATTTATCTTCAAAAGATTATGTTATACTTGTTTCATTGAAGAGTTCTCCGAACAAAGGTCTTGTTCTATGGATAATTCCTTGACTACGAGTTCTAATACCTGCTTTATTGGAAAAGAAGATGTACTAGAACATTTGATCCGATTATAGTCGTTGATGATACTTCAACGACTATATTTCTTCAGCCATAAAAGGAGCAGAAGATTGGAAGATCAACTTAAGAGATAACATTAGACCTACAACTGAGATTTACACGTACTACATTCATATCAGCTTAAGAGAAGCTAATATGTTAAAGAGTTCTTATTCTTGTATAACTTAAGAATCCTTTGTGTAAAAGTATGTTGTATTATATTTGAACACCTCTAATTGTTAATAAAGTGTTATTTCAAGTTATTCCTTCTCTAGACAGTCAATTTAGATAAAAGTCTCTTGCCTTGGGCTTGAGCAGTGAAGTATTGGATTGTGAATATGAGCAGGCAAATCCTAAACGGTGCGTCTGAGCAAAGAAGTCTTAGACAGTGGGTCTGAGCAGTGAAGTCTTGAACCAAGACGGTTTAAGCAAGGAAAGTCTTAGGATCAGAGGATCAAGGTAGAGAAGTCTTGATCAGGTGTTTATTAAGCAAGGAAGTCTTAGGTTGTAGGTTTGAGTAGGGAAAGTCTTATACTAGTGAGTATAAGCAGCGTAATCAGTTTGATTATAGTGGAAGTCTCTTGCGTGGCAAGGGGACTGAAGTACTTTCAGTTGGGGAGGAACCAGGATAACTGTTGTGTGTTTTTTGCTATTTTTATTTGCTCCTGTTACATTTTCCGATGCACTCATTATCGGATTCTGAACTCTGTTTAGAATTTGAACTCTGGTTCAGAAGTAAAAAGAATTTTGCAATCATAATTCAAGTCCCCTTCTTGTGTATTTTTCTCACCTTCACTCCCCACTATGGACAGCCTAGAGGCAGAGGCCGGGTCATGGCCGACACTGATATATTCACTGATATCTTCCAAGTTCTTATTCTTTTTCCTGCTTTTATCAAAACATTGAGGACAATGTTCAGTTTAAGTGTGGGGGAGGAACTTTATCGCTTTCTTATTATCGCTTTCTAGTTAGATTTTATTGTTTTCTAGTTTATTTCTTTTAATTATAATTTTACCATTTTTAATTTAGTTGTTACGTTAGATGAGTCAATGCATATGTTATCGAGTATTTATGAGTGGTTTAGATTTGTTAATTGAATTTCCCAGTTTCTTGAGACATAACAAAAAAAATCTTTAATACTTAAAATTTATAGCATGGTTAGAAAGTATATAGGCTACAAATGAAATAGAAGTTATATTGAGGAAACTTGGGAAAACTGTACAAAATCGGTATTGTCCCAACACCTCAAGCCTCTCGATTATGGAGATCAACTTGGATACCTATTATGCCATAACCTTTAGTACTTATCTTCTAATAGTCCTTAAATAGTTTATCTGAGCAGTCGACACCATCCTAGAACACACACCAAGTACGGAAATTGATGCAAATAAGTGAATGATCATGAGACTTAAAAGAATAATAATAAATAATAAAAATGGAGATGTTCCTTCTAACTTAGGTGACACTCACCTGGTCATTTAGCCCAACGGTAGCTTATCCTGCAGAGTTAATCAAAAAGGCCAAAGAGCACAAAAATGATAAATTCTTGTCATAGTCACTAATAGATTTCCCTACCATGTGTTTGAAAGGATAACGAGCTTAATGTGATTGCGCTAGAATGAAATAGGATGAAAAAGAAATGAGTGAGTTAGATTTAGGCATAATAGCATGATTCAAATTAGCTTGCATAGGAGGCAAACTTGTGACCGCATAATTGCGGAATTGTGTTTTTATAATATCTTTGGTGTGCAATTATTACCTATCAAGTCAATTTTGACTGAAATAGTATTTGAATGCAACTTTTTTAAGTATTTACATTATAATGTTGCATTTTCAAAGGTTTTCATGTATGTAGCAGCTTGCTTAGGGATAAGCAAAGGTTCAAATATGGAGGAATTTGATAACCATGAAAAATATTATGTTTCTAAATCAATGCACACGACATTTTAGTTTGTTTTATTTCCTTTCTATGTTTTTATGCTGGTATATTACGTCTATTTCAGGTATTTTCCAAGACGGAGCACGTGTGTGAGAAATCGAGACAAAAATGGCAAAGAACAGTGAAAAAAGGCAAGTTTTCCACTCATGTCGTTCACTATGGCGTGGCAGACGTGGGAACCACATGCCAGCCAAAGAGAAGAAAAAGGACACAATGCTGAGGTTATGGAGTTCGCCATGAGGTCATGGCATCCGCCATAGACTTTGAGGCTAGAAAAATAGCAATTGTCAGACTTAATATTCTCCCACTTCAACCAATATCTCTCCCACTCCTCCTACACGTTTTCAGACTCTTTTCAGCTATTTGTAACTCTATAAATAGGCCAAAATCTTAGTTTTCTGCTTTAATATATGCGAGTCTGACACCCTTTTACAAAAATTAGAGACTTATAAAAAAACCCAATAAGTCGAAAACCCTAAAGGACGACTTAGTCAAAAAAGGGTATGTCATATCGGTCGACTAAGACTCGAAAAGAGCGGTCCTAGAAAAAATTAGGGATATCCTAAAGACATATGACTGTAAGCACTTAAATCACATTATAACAGGAACTCAAACGGGAGCAATTAATCCAGCCATTGTATTTAGGAGCAAACTATTGGGACATTGAAAACTTAGGGATATTAGTTTGTATTGAATTCAATGGAGACATAAAAAAAATCTTTTTTTCATTTCCATTTTAGACCTTTTTAGATTTTCAATAATCTCCCTTTACATGAATTACTTCTTTATGTACCATTGCCTATTTTCTGCCCATGTTTCTCAATAAATTAAATTTGTTTTTCAAATCTAATCCTTTGTCTTTCAATTTTTCTACTTGATTATAAAGTGTCAATTATTTGTGAATAATGCATTAAAACATTAGGCATAGTAAAAAGCTTTTGAAAACTTATTTTACATCAATTTTGAAACATCAAAGGGATCATATTCTTCCAAACTAAAAGACATGGGGTCCATAAATCAACGGTCAAAATTTAACCAGCACAAGAGTTTCCTCCTTTTCAAAAGCACATTGCATATTTCCATATATCAAGAGCACCATGTCCTGTTTCATAACTACATCATAGTCTCAAAGGTCAGAGAGTCAGAATGTTACAAAAGGCACTGGTTCCCACAAAGACATACATTGCATGCACATATCATAAAATAGACGTTAGCCCAAATAATAAATCATGCATAAAAACATACATAAATTCAAACATGCATGCATGACATAGGAAATCAATCCACTATAATTAAATAGATTACAGACACAACAAAGACAACCGCCCTTGTCTTCTTGACTATACAGACTAAACCTTAGTCGCTCAAGGTAATCACTCAAACAAATTCGAGGTTATACAAATTGTGTTTATAAAGATTGCTTCTACAAAGCAGATTAACGTAATGTTTAAGTACATTGAGAAATTCACACAATATGAACAAAATTTCTAAGTGTGTTTACAATATTCACAAAAATAATGTTATCATATAAAATGTAGCAGTAGGTGAATATCGTGTTGACATTTCTCACAAAGTAGCAGCCTGATTCATTCTACAAAGTCTTCCTAATAAAGCCAAAGATAGATCCGTTGGAGGGTAGAATGGAAATCTTCAGGTATGAGTTGGCGCCTTGAATAACTGTCATTAATGGTGGGAGACAAAATCGTACAACATAAATGTCCTTACTCCATGAAATCTATGTAGTGGAAGGAATGTTTTGATCCTGTACTATGTACTATTTATCTCACGTAACAGTTTGTTCTTATCATCTTCTAAGCACCAGAGGATTTTTGAATGAAATTCATGAAGCATGGTTAAAGAATCAAGGGACTTGATGAAAATCTTCAGGGTCTTGACACTATACATCAGAACCTGGTCTTCAGAGTCTTTAGCACTTCATTCTTCAAAATCTTCAAATATTGAGCACAGATTCTTTGAAGAAAACAAAACCTTCAGAGGCTCTTCATTCATAGTTATGATCAGAGGCTTTAGCACAAACGTTCTTCAGAACCGTTATCTAACCGTTTTCTAGATCATGACCACTTCTTGTAACGTGCTTGTTTCTCTTCATAGTCAGAGTGTGTTGATTCAAAATCTGATGGCATCATTCGTCAAAGCTTCAGAGTCAGAACATGTATAATAAGAGCTACACACTTGACAAAACCATTAGGATAAAAAACTGTTCTTTATGAATCAATGTATATTTATCATCAAAATTAAAGGTCAGATGCAGAACCAAATCTTGGTCTAACAATATGCCATAAGCTTCTAAAATTCAAATGCTCCAATATCTTGTGCTACAACTCACTATCACCTTCTACACTAAGGTATTTAGTTTCATCTATTTCCACATTCACCTTGAATTTTCTGTTGCTTCCCTATTCATATTGCATAATCAACTTTTGATCAGAATCATGCAACTTCAAGAGATTATCCTTCATAGTAACTGTAAAACGTTTCTCAATTACCTGACCTACACTCATCAAATTTCTCTTCATTATAAGAACATACCAAACATCCTTGATCAGAACAGTTTTTCCATTATTCACTCTGACCTTGACATTTCCCATTCCTTCAGCATTAAGATACTTATCATCAACACATATGATATTTGTCCTCTTTCTAGAATCAAAATTAATCAACCATTGTTTGTTTCTAGTTAGGTTATTTGAGAAGGAAGTGTCCATATACCATAAGTCTACCAAATATCCACCATCAAATTCATAAGCCATAAATACCATAGGTCATCATCAGATTCTCTTCTAGCTATGTTTGTTTCTTCTGATTTCCTTTCCTTGCTTGACCAACAGTCAGCAACAAAGTGCTCAAACTTCTTACAAAAATAGCATTGAACCCTGTTCTTGTAAAACTTAGTTTTTCCCTTTTGATGTTTTTTCTCATCAGAGTTAGAGACTTCTAACTTCTAATAATCATCATCGCGTCTCTTCTTTCCTTTGACCAATTCTTGGCCTTTGACCAAGATTGCTTTTGATTCTTCTTACCAAAGATGCCTTCAGAGCCTGATCTATCTCTCTTTCATAGGTTTTCTTAGTTAGACACAACTCTTGTGCATCTATAGTACATTGTAGCTCTTCAATTATCATGGTGTTAAGGTCCTTAAAGTATTCAATCACTAGAACAATGTAATCAAACTGAGGAGTAAGTGATCTCAGTATCTTTTCAATGATTACGTGTTCATAGAGAGTCTTTCCACAAGAGTTCATCTCATTTGTGATTAGAACCATTCTAGAGATGTAATCAGGTACTTTATCATTGTTCTTCATGTTGAGATTCTTATACTAGTTACGTAGAGACGGAAGCTTCACCTTCTTCACTGATGCATCATTTTCGTAGCACCTTATCAGTGTGTCCCACACAGCCTTCACCATCGTTGAATCATCGATCTTCTCAAACACACTCATATTCACACACTGATGAATATAGAACACCCCTTCTAATCCTTCTTCCTTGTTTCTCTATGCACATTTCTTTGTGCTTCGGTTGCATCTGCTGCAACCACTACATAATCGTCATTGACGAGATCAAGAACATGTTGAGCGTCAAACAACACATGCATCTGAGTTATCCATCAATTTCAATCATTTTCATCAAAGATCGAAAGCTTTCTGTTCAAGCTATTATTTCCATCGTTCATCTTTAATCTTTTGCAAATTCACTCAATAAACTCACCTGACACTTGTGTTTCTCAATTCCTCAAAATCAAGAAATATAATTCTGTTTCGATTCAGATCTTCAATTCATTGTGAATTGAATGAGTAGAATCAAGCGTGCACACCTCACGTACACTCGTGTTTCCCGTTCTTGAATCTGAACCGGAGCTCTACATACCAATTGTTTGAGCACAAGGTTGAAGATGAAGAATATGTATGTGTGTGTGCGCGCGCGCGCACGTGAGAGAGAGAGAGAGAGAGAGAGAGAGAGAGAGAGAGAGAGAGAGAGAGAGAGAGAGAGAGAGAGAGATTGTAACTTACTTTCTTTTATAATACAAAACAGTTACAATAAAATAGTTCTACATTAAACTAAATCTGAATTCAATTTATATATTATACGAGTAACTAAATGAAATTCAAATTCAAATTTATTTGTAACTTCAATGTGAATTTGAATTATAGTTTAACAAATATTTCAACTAACTATATTTAAAAACAAAAATATTGACAAAATGTAAAATATTTGCAAATGCAAGATCTGCAAAAGCATGTGCAACTATGAAAATAACAACTACTTTTTTAGGCTAAAAGTATCAATTTATATTCTTATGGTGTTTTTGTGGTATCCGTAAAGCCTGTTGCCATTCATTAATTAACACAAAACATTGACAAACATCTTTGTCTTTATTTAACCATAAATTCAAAACAAGCAAATTAAAAGCAAAGGCACACACATTAATGTGCATTTACTTAGACAAGGTAAAGCCTAAAGCACATGTAGACACCAACTCTTTTATTATAATGTTTCAAATGAAACTTAGTAAAAAGCAAATGAAACACTTGATTCATCATTTGGACATCTTTGCAGCCAATTCTCTGACCAACTTAGCAGTAACAAGTGCAGTCATGTTATTGATAGTATCACGTTGTGGATTGTATTCAACAACATCTCCACCAACAATATTACCTTTGAGATTGTGAAGAATGTTTAGCACATCTCTTAAAGAAAGACCTCCACAATCCATGTGAGACACTCCTTGAGCATAGGCTGGATCAATAGAATCCAGATCTATTGATACATATACACCTTTCACACCTTCACCTGTGCCAAGTGTCTGCAGATAAATTTATAAAGGTTTAATCTCTAGTCACAATATTTATTTATATTTATGTAAATATAGCAAATCGTTGATATTTATAAATCTATAATTCCTTTTTAATTTCAAAATGTTAATATAAACATTATAAAAATCGATCATAGTGATTGGCTCCCGGACAGTACCATATTCTCTAAATAATCGCGTTCTTTTGCAAAATTTCTCATTTCATGCATCTCAACTCCATATTTTTCACCATGTTGTCTTGCTTGAGCTGTTATTGATCGTACACCGACCTATAATAAATAAATTAATGGGTTAGAAGCATGAAAAAACATATATATGCAATACAATTTACAAATTGTAATCATAATTTGTAATTATTGTGGGTGTTGTGAGGCACAATTCAGTCGTTACAATGTGAATATTAGTCTAAAAGTATTTGGATTACATGGTTAATAAATCTTTAAAGTTACGATTTGAAAAAAATACCTGCACTAGTCGATTGACATATTTACCCTCCATGATTCGAGCAAATTGTGAAGCATGTGAATAATAATTATCTTCAAAGTTTTCAACGAGATCAGGATGTGCATCGAAATGAAGAATATCAACCGGACCTCCAAGTTTCTCAGAGATAGCTCTAACAACATTATATGATATTGAGTGATCACCTCCCAAAATCAAAGGACGTAATGGAGCCTGCATGAATATTAATTAATGCAAAAAACATGAGAATACAATAAATTTTAGTGTAATTAATATCATAAAAATGAAGAATATTATTAGTAAATATACTTGATCCATCACTATCTTGACAGAGTCACTAATAAAATTCATTAATCTCTCTTCATCAACTCCTAAATGTCGCATATCTGGGATAGGAATATCACCGACATCAGCGAACACACGCGGGTCAATTAAATTCTTGCCTGCAGAAAAAAAGTGATGATCTGAGATGAAACCAAAAAATTTATTTACTAAACTTCTAAATAAGAGTTGAAGTTGAGGTTGAGATGAAACCAAAAAATTAATATACCTTGTTCGGTTGTTGAGTTTCTGCTTGCATCACAAATGGCCTTTCTAATGAGAGGAGGAGCAAATGTGACGCCTTCATGACATGATGGATTGTGTCCCAAAGGCACTCCAATAAGAGTTGAAGTTGCTATAGCTCCACCTAGAAGAGTTCTTGCAATTTCTCCCTAAACAAAATCAACAAGTTTTCTACATTTATAATCCGTTTAAAATTTAATGATGAAATTGAAAAGTAATTTAATAAGGCAGTTGAGGAAATAACTTGCCTTAAGCTTAGCTTTTTCTTTAAGATATGTAAGTGATGCATTCATCACACTTTCTTGACCATCTTTTGTCAATTTAGCTACTGCTTCTTGAGTATGGAAGAAATTTGAGCATAATGCTACTTCTTGAGCTTGGAAGAAATTTGACCCTAATGCTGTTAAACTTGAGATCATCTTCAATAACAAATCAAAAAATAAAATATTAAACATTTAATTTATATAGAGAAGCCAACGTGAGTGGACAATTATATAAGGTCTAAAAAATTTCACAATTAAATAATTATTAAATAGAGTTTCAAATAGTAATATCACAGTTAATTATAATGAAACTAATCTACATATGGTCTTTAAAATTTGAGACGTGGTAAAGATATCACTATAATAAATTATTTTGTACCATTTTTTCAAAAGTCTATATTAAATTGACATAATTTATTTTTGTTTTAATATATATTAATTAAAATAATAAAATATATAATGCTTTTACATACTTTACAATTTGCATTCCTTTGAGGAAGTGAAGAAGTTGCTCTGTCTAGTATCTGCTTGGAGCCTCTGCGTGCTACAATTGACATCATTTTCTGCATCAAAACACTTAACAATTTTTTCATCTTACAAACATAACAATTTTTTCTTTTAGTTTTTATTAAAAAAATATTTTAATCAATCTTGCAATATCCTTTTTTTAAATAGACAAAATTATTAAAATTATTTAAAACAAAAAATAGAAATCAGATATAATATTTTAGTTCATATTAAACTACCTCTGATTTTAGTTCATATTAAACTACCTCTGATTTTAGTTCATCCAATACCATATACATGCATCAGAAGTAGTTAGAAAAAAGTAAAATGAATAATACACATTTTTACAAAGAATAAATTCTAAATAATCAAAATAATGAATAACAATATATATATATATATATATATATATATATATATATATATATATATATATATATATATATATATATATATATATATATATATATATATATATATATATATATATATATATATATATATATATATATATATATATATATATATATATATATATATATATATATGATTTTCTTAACTTTTGTAATAGGGTTGGTACCCTCTTACTCTTATCATTATATAATTTGCTTGTAAAAAAATCTATAAATTTAAATGTTATTTGAAGTATATTTATAGACAATGACGTCTTGTTATTAGTATCAAATACTGATATTACTGCAGAAATAAAAAACATTTATAGTTGAGTAAAAAAAATGCATTAAACACAATACAATAAATAACTTTGTTAACCCTAAAAAAATCGATAAAAATGTAAATTTAACCTTAAAATATGTAAATCTTAGTACTACCTACCAATTTCTCTACTCAGTAGGATATAACGAAAAAAAGGCTATAAGTTGAATGACCAATTTATGAAACTCACAATGTTAAGCAAATGGAAAAACCCAGCTATTTATAATGGGAGATCACTTACATTTCTAACGTACTCACATACCTTAATTTATTTAACAATTAGTTTTTCTATTTAAGAATTTGCATGTTTAGACGATGTCGTGTATTTTTTAACTTATCATTAGTTGGATCATGTGGCGCATTTAAAGCTTATATATAATTAATTCTCATGGGGTGCATTTAAGAATTTGCATGTTTAGATGATGTCGTGTATTGATTGATTTTTTTCAAATATATATGAAAACTACAAAATATATTGAATGTTTAAAAAAAAATCGGCAGTGTTAAATTTTTTTTTTCCTATCAATTACGAACTATCGAATTTTCATAAATTTGGAAAATTACAAAACATATGAATTTATCAAAATATCTGATTGTATTAAATGTTCTTTTTTTAAATTGGTAAAATTGCATACCGGATATTTTAAATACACTACCAAACTTTAAACTTGTATTACATAATTTTTTGTTCACTCTTTTTTATAAAAAATTGATAAGAGTAATTTGGATATTATAGATGATTGTAAAGACAATTTCTTTTTCCACTCTTATATGTTTTTCCAGATCTTTAGCGAAATGTCAAAAACACCCCTAATTTTCAAAGATGAATCTTCGAATGCACTATTTTTTTTACTTTTTCAAATTTAATTCGGAGATGCATCTTCATATTTGTTTTTGGATTTGTTTGCATATGCATCTCTAAAATGACTCTTAATTTCAAATTCAAGGAAAAATTATGAGATTCATCTCCAAAAGTGTTTAATGTATATATAACACGCGCCACACCCTCTCTCTTTTCCTTCTTTATTTTTTGAAACTTTTTTGAGGTACCATTGGAGCTCGTGAGCAACATACATACAATCCATTTTTCGAGTTTCTTTAAGGATGAACACTACTTTGAAATCAAGCATTTTAACCCCAACTAACTCCACTCATTCATTCTCAAGACTTTTTTTGACCAAGTTTCTCATTTAACTAATTGAGTTTTGATTAATGTCTTAGGTAAAATAGTTTGTTATATTTGTACTAAGTAGTAGTCAAATTCGTAGTAGATAGATTTTAGAAACATGCACTATGAGTTTGGTTGCATTTTTGGTTGTTAGGGCAAGACTGGTATCCGTTTTTACCACTTTTGCAGGCACACGTTTTTTCGGAGATGTATCTTTGACTTGCATCCTCGATAGTTTTCAGAGATGCATATCCGAAACTTTCCTGGATGTTAACTGATGTATTTTTCTCGTATTGTGTTAGAAAAATGGTTGCAAACAACGACGACAAACTGAGACTCGGCCGTGAGACTCAACATGCGTATGTTCGATTAAGAGGGCTTGGCTTTATAGTGAGCATGCAAGAGTTAGGCGGAGAACCTTCCCTAGACCTCGTGAGGGGAAATCATCTACTTCTAGGAGCTGTCTGTCACATGGATCCTCATCCCAGGGGCACATCTCCCCTGATAACATAGACTAAGAGGAAGCCCCTGCTATTGCACATGATGGTGTTCCTCAACTTATAAATCCTTTTCGAGGAGGGCCCTCTGACACCTTCTTATTAAGATACTATAGAGATCATGTTTCTTGGGATATCTAGGATGGAGAGGTATTTTTATTAACGATTTAGTTATAAGTTTTAAACATTTCCCATACGACTGATAATTTTTTTTGTTTTAACAGGTCATATCCCACTTTTTTAACACTTGTTAATGATACATTTTTCTTATTCATTTTCAGGGATGAATCTTATCCCACCTTCACCGCATCCACATATTTGATCGTGTGTTAGAGTATATTGGATGTTTTTCTTAATTAACGCAATGCCATGTTCTACAATATTCGTGTTTATTAATGTTTGAATCAAATAATTGGAATATTAGTCTGTTGCACCCTAAAATTTGACCAACCGATTCTCCTATCTGACTCGTGGTTTAAATTCATATTCGCAACTCAGGCATATGATTTTTGTGCAAACAGGGGATATCAGAGTTCGCAACTTGATTTTCGTCCATCAGATATGGCAGATTCAGTCCAGATTATCGGGGTTTTATTTTCGGGAAATTGTGCGCTCCTCGGTGATCTTTAGCTTGCACAGGGATTTTGAGGATATTCTGATGCCCGGGATCTCTGTTCGATTCGATCTGGTCTCATGCGCTCTTTTATGGGGGTCATTTGCATTCATCTGCATTTTTAGGATTTTTATAGACTTTTGCGGATTTTTAATAGGCTTTATAGATTTTTCTGGAATTTAAATAGAGTTTTTGTATTTTTTTAATAGCTTAAATCTCTTTTTAGAATTATATAGATTTTTTAAATAGATTTTTAGAATATAAATAAGATTTTAAATAGTTTTATCTTTTTAGAATAATATAGTTTTTTCTTTTAATAATAGTTTAGAATTTTATATGAATTTTAAAATAGATTTTTTAGAATATAGGTTTAATTGTTTTTAGAATAATAAAGGAAATATTATAGATTTTTTTCTTATTAGTTTTAAATAAATTTACTAGTTTTTATTAGAACTTTAATAGAAATTAGGTTGATTTAGAGTTAATTAGGTTCTTAATCATTTTTGGATTTAATTAGGTTGATATAGAATTAATTAGAGTTTTAATCCTTCTTTTTAGAGTTAATTAGGTTTTAATCATTTTTAGGCTTAATTAGGATAATTAGGATTTAAATCTTTTGTTTAGGATTTAATTGAGTTTGTTAGATTTTATTAGGATTAATCATTAGCTAATTAGGTGTTAATTGTTTTGAGTAGGTAATTAGGTTTAACTGTTTTTTTTTCAGTTTATTACAGGTTTTTGGCCATTTTTCGTTTTGGGCCTACACCCAAGTTCAGCTCAGAATGAGCCCAATTCAGCCAAATTCGTCCAGCTGGTTCCAGTCTTCTCCAGAGCGTTCCAGAAGGTTCCAGGCTTTATCAGTGTCTTAAATACAGAGCCACGTGTTGCTTGAGGAGAGGACCCACGTTACGCTGTGGAATCACGCCACCACACACTCAGACTTCCCCAGCTCGCGCCACGCGTCCCCCAGCTGTCCCCCACTCTCTCTCTCTCTGTGCATGCGCGCCACTTGTCACCGTCCAGCCATCGCCTGAGCTTCACCAGAAAACCCACCGGCGGCCATGCATCCGCCATAACCGCCCACCGTCGGTCACCCCAACGTCTTCCGGCCACCGCAACGGCTCGCCGGAGTTCGTTTTGCACCCAAAATCCCCAGAAACTCTCCTTTCTTCATCTTCTTCCTCAGATCTCCTCCGTCCAGCTTCATCGGTACCTCGCCGGAGACTTCAACGGCGCCGGAAAACTCATAGTTTGCGCCCTGAACCTTCATCTACTTTTCCAGAACATCATCAACCTTCATCCACTTTTCCAGAACATCATCAACATTCACCGCCACCAGATCTTCATCATTCCCCGTCAGTAAATCCAGAAACCCCTCCAACCTTCATCGCTCTTCAATCTCTCCCCAGAATCTTCATCAACCAATTCAAGGAAGACTCAGAAAATCCTCAGACGTCAACATTCCCCAGAATCCTCAACGGTGTTCATGCAATTACCATTGATCTTCAAAGAGATCTCCAGAAATCCCTCAGCAAGATCTCAACGCAAGAATCTCAACCGAACGTCTTCAAGGATTGCTTCAACGAACGTCAACAGTTCACGGCGCCGTTCACACCTCAAGCCAGGTACGACGTTCTTCCACTCATCGTTGTTGATTGTTGAATGTAGGCTTCTGTTAGGGTTCTCAGTTAGTGCGTAGTTTAAGTTAGATCTTGAGCGGTGGACTCTTGTGAGGGATTGAGGTGTTTGGGTGAGAAGTTGTTTCGTTTAGGGTTTGTTTGGATTGATTAGGAAGGATCAGATGAGTTGCAGAAAGGATGAGTTGCAGAGATGGACGAACGGCTAGGGTTAGGAGCATGAACAGTAACCTGAGTCAAGGAGAAGGGATTAGGTTTTGTTTAGAGAATAATTGGGTTAGGGTTAGGTTTAGGCTTAGGCCCAAGTGTATTTTTCTGAACACTACCCCATTGTTACTCGTTACCCCCCCCCCCCCCTGTGTGAGAAACCAGAGTGAATTGATGTGGGCCTTAGGCCCTAATTGCTGTTTGCACCCCTCTGGGCGTAAGCCCAGTGAAATAATAACTGAAAAATCTGCTAATAGCACCCCCAGGTTTTTTTTCTTCTTTCTGAGTTCATTAATTGTTTTTGATGAAGACTGGGCCCTGCGCCCAGTGCTGTTAGCACCCCCCATCTTCAGGGCCCAATATAGAATGAACTGAATCCCTTGCTGTTTGCCCCCCATTTTCTCTTATTCAAATTTTGTGTTGGTAATTCCTTTTTAATATTTTCTTGTATTGCAAAAATCATAATAAAATGTAAATAAGTGATTTTTTAATTCTTCTTTTTTCCTACCATTTCATGAAAATGTTTAGAAAATTAAATAAAAATGAAAATGACATTTTATTTTTGTTTGTTATTTTTTTTGGTATATTTTCCATTTTATTGACTTTTTTTAATATTCTTTAGTGCATACATATCATTAGAAAATTAATAAAAAATAGTAGATTTAGTCAAATAATTCCGTTCTTTTTTCTGTAGACTCGTAATTCAGTGTAGAATTTTATAGTGCAGAAACATTAGCTTAATCATGCATTTTCATTTTAATTGCATTTTTTCGTTGCTATTGATGTTGAATAAATTGGTTTGTGGATATGTCTGTGTTGCTGATTTTAGTTCTTTCATCTGGTATTGAATTTTGTTCTGATTTTTCAGTATGTTATCCTAGAGCCATGTAGGTTTCCCATAGATTTTTGATAGATTTTTGTAGGATGTTCTGATGTGATTTGTCTGAGCTTGAAGATAGGAAAAGTCTTGATGACTTCTGACTTTGAAGTTCAACTGTGGTTGAACTTCAGAGATAGTCTCTTGTGGTTTGTTGGCCTGTGGGTTCTTCTCAAGGTGGGAGCTGATTGAGGTCCTGTTGGAGCTTGCAAGGATGCAGTGGATTGAGGCTTAGTCTAGGAGCTTGTTGTCTGTTTGTGAGGTTCGAGATCCTGAAGTTTGAAGGGAGTTTATGGTACTTTCCTGAGGAAGGCACTATGAATGACTTTCATTCTTTCTTCTCACCTCTTTCGTAAGTATCCAATGATGTTGGAGCCAACTTGTGAGTTTAATTCCTCCTGAGGAGGGATGTAAACTGATCACATGTTGTTGAGCCACATGGGATACGATTCCTAAGTGGAAGTCCCCTAGTACTTTCCTGAGGAAGGTCCTATGGGTCTATTCACTTAGTTCCATTAGTTTATCTAGGATTTCTCAAGTATCCAGTGATGTTGGAGCCAACTTGTGAGTTTAATTTCTCCTGAGGAGGAATGTAAACTGATCACAGTTGTTGAGCCACGTAGGATGCGATTCCTAAGTGTCAGCCTCCTAGTACTTTCCTGCGGAAGGTCCTATGAGCCTATTCACTTAGTTCCCTTAGTGCATATAGGATTTCTCAAATATCCAGTGATGCCGGAGCCTTCATGTGAGTTTAGTTTCTCCTGAGGAGGAATGTAAGCTGATCACAGTTGTCGAGCCGCATAGGATATGATTCCTGGGTGGTAACCTCCTGGTACTTTCCTGAGGAAGGCACTATGAGCTTGTCTGCTTAAGCTCCTTTTCTCTGGTAAGCTTGTTCTGAAGCTTGGAGACTGGGATTGATTCCTCTTGCTTAAGGTTTTGATTAGGTGTTTGCTTAGATATTTGCTTAAGGTGTTGTATAGAGTTTTGTTTAGAGATAGATTAGGAGTTTGTTCCAGGTTTGTTAGGGGCCTTGCCCAGGAGTGGTTTCTTGTTTTGTAGATAGAGGCCCTGCTCAAGGTTAGTCTCTTTGTGCTGTTTGACTTGTATGATGTTATGTTGCATTAGACTTAGGTGTTCATCTAGATAGTTCTGAATAGGTGCATCTTAGAAGTAGACTTTGTGTGCATGAGAAGTTGAGGTGGTCCTCCTTCTGCTTGTTTGTTATTGCGTGGCTTTGCTTGTTGGCATTCGGTAGAGCTGAGCTCCCTTGCCTCTGTGGTTTGCGGCCTTCGCGCCTTGGTTGTTTAGTTGTTGCATTCATGCATATTTTCAGTATTTCTTTACGTTGCAGTTTCTTGTTTGTCGTTTAATCCTGTTGCCATGATCCCTTAGGAGCTCTGACTTCTCCGCTGCGGAGTTGTTATGATAGACATTAGGATGGTCAACCAGGTGTGATAGCAGTAGGTAGATTCCCCTTTCTCAGCTATAGTTTTAGGGTTTCCCTTTCCTTTTCCGTAGGAGCTTTTGAGTAGCTTGATCCGTAGTTAGCTGAACTACAGCTGCTCTGATTCTTCGTACCAAACGAAGATATGTAGGCATAGGATGCGATATCCTAGCGAGCACACTAATAACTAACCTTTGTTCTCTCGCGGCTGTGCGATCGAGACTTTCCCGCTAACGACTAATTGTTATCCTTTTCTCCTGCCCGAGTGCATTTGAGACCAGATCGTATTTGTAGGTTCCCGAGCCCTAGAGACCAGTTTGTTTTCTCACTGCTGTGTGAGAGCCCCTGTTTACCCGTAGTTAGTCGAACTACGTTTGCTCTGATCTTTCATACCAGATGGAAGTACGTAGGCACAGGACGCGATGTCCTGGCGAGCAACCTTTTCCCCGTTTAGACGTAGGAAGTCGAACTACGTTGACTCTGACTTTCCCATTGCACGAGGGAATACGTAGGCCCAGAACACCGTATGTTCTGTCGAGTCCTGTCTTTTTATCTTCTTTTCAGACCAGCCATTAGCGTAGATAGATAACACACCCTTTTACCTATAAACACCAAGCGTGGATCCCATCGAGTACGATGGACGTGAGGGATGCTAATACCTTCCCCTTGCGTAACCGACTCCCGAATCCAGGTTTTGGTTGCGATGACCATACCTTTTCCCGTCTTTGCGAGGTTTACTTCGAGCGTTTTCCTTTCCCGCTCTGAGGGATAAATAACGCACGGTGGCGACTCTCCTGTCAAGCCGGCGCCGATTTTCGCAGTAGCGACAGCTGGCGACTCTGCTGGGGATATTGTAGCATCTAGGGACTTTTCCCATCCCTTATGCTGGGACCATTTCCCATCCCCTACGCGAGTCAATCCTAGCGCTTGGGTGTTTATTTGTTGGGTGTTGTGCATATTGTGTTTTACTTTTCTGCACTTTACTTTTCTGTACCTTTACCTTTCCGCATTTATTTTCCAGCATTATATTATTATGATTATTGCTGTGGGCAAAGGGAGGTTACTGTGAGTGAAAAGCCGGACCTGGGCTTGAGTACACACCTAGATATAGATGCGGAGAAGTAGTAGACGAACCTGTCTGCTGAGCAGGCACAGTTCCCTACGAAAATCTGCGCTCAGACGAGATTCTTGCAGAGGTACTCCTTTCCGGTCCTGAGGATCTGAGGGGAGTCCAGACGTGAGGATTGTCGACTCTGGGGACCGATCATTTGGAAGTCAGCTAAGTGAGGCCTCTTCATGACTTGATGATGCCACTCCTTCTGGGAATCGTATCGTCATTCATGAAAGTCTGTGACGCTGATGACCGCATAGGATGCCGTACCTTTGTCCGTGGATTAGGTCTATCCTACCTGTGAGAGGGACTGGGTTATTGCAGGAAAACTGGCCTTCAGAAACCATGATTCAGTACCTTTATCAGATGGTGTTCTTGATTCATCTCCAGGTGTGTTGTCTGGGTCAGATGGGTTTCTTATCTGAGGTTGATGCTATTATCAGATGGTTTTCTCGTCAGATACAGAGGTTCAGATGGTTTTCTTACCAGGGGATTGATATTTTGAGTACCAGATGATAGTTAGTGGCATGAGATTCTGGTGACCGTGTTGGTTTTCTGTTCTCGATCACAGAGATATTCCTCTTCAGGCTACAGCATAGCCCCTGTGTTCACAGATTGCATTATTTATCATATTGCATCGTTGCATTACCATCTGCATTCAACTAACGTGTATGTATTGCAGGTACATATTTTCCCTTCCAGTTCTGGTGTTTGTTCCTAGCAAGACATGGAAAACCTGAAGAGAGTATTGCCCTATAAGTTTCCGTCGCCGAATATCAGTCTATTGTTAGAGTTGATTGCTATTGCTAAGAAGAGGGGAATGGGTGACTTCAGAAAGAGATATGGGAGGATTCTGACCTACGTTTATCAGCCATCTGCCTACGAGACCAGTGGCATCTATACTCTGTTACAGTTCTATGATGCGGAGCTCAGGTGCTTCGTATTTCCTGACTTTGTTTTGGCTCCTACCCTGGAGGAGTATTCGGCACTTCTGGATATACCGATCCGTGAGCAGATGCCTTTCTATCGTACGGACGCTGAGCCTAAGCTGGCTGAGCTTTCGGCCATCCTGTGCTTGAAAGAGTCTGAGCTGTCTGGGAAGATGATCAGAAGAGGAGACGTATGGGGATTTCCGTTGGATGTCTTAGTGGAGAAGGCTCGAGAATATGCCCAGAAGGGTAGCTGGGGTGTTTTTGACGTCATCCTTGCTGTATGTGTGTATGGCATCGTGTTGTTCCCGAACATTCCTGATTTTGTTGATTCAGATGCCTTCTATATTTTGGCTGCGAAGAACCCAGTTCCTACTTTGCTGGGAGATATCCACTATTCAACTCACTACCAGAATGAGAAGCGACGAGGAAGGAATGTGTCTTGCTGTGTACCTCTCCTATGCAGGTGGTTCACCGGTCATATGCCTAAGTCAGGCCCTTTTGTCACCTCTATTAATTCTCTAGGATGGCCCAAGCGCTTAATGGGATTGACTGCTGAGAACGTGGTATGGGTCAATAAAGAGGTATTTGGAGCTGAAGTCATACTCAAAGGCGAAGGATTCCCGAATGTTCCGTTAATAGGAAGGAAAGGTTGTGTCAACTATAACCCTTCCTTATTGATCAAGCAATTTGGGTACGTACCTCAAGGAGCGCCAAAGCCCGAGGAGATACAGGAATCTCTGTATCTCACCGGGGCAATAGGGAAAGAGATGCTGGCCAAACTTGAGAAAGCCTGGAAAAACTTGCACAAGAGAGGGAAGCTTTCAGGTAGCAGAGGGGATACTCGAGTTCCTGGCCCGTATATAGAATGGATCCGTGAGCGAGCTGTGAAGTTCCTTATGCCGTATCCAGCAGTTCAGCCATTGCATCCTCCTCCGGTAGAGGAGCCTACCACTGTGGACATGCAGGTCTACAAGCAGCTGATGGCGGAGAAAGAAGAGCTAGCAAGGGCTAAAGAGGCTTTAGAGCAGGAGAATGCCCAGCTTCGGCATGAAAAGATTGAAACAGGATACTCTTCCAAGCAACAGGCTGAAACTCTGAAGCATCTGAAGACTACGCTATTGGAATTGACTGAAACCAAGAAGCGTCTGGAGTTAGATGTAGACTCAGTTAGTAGTGTGTTGGCCACCAAGAAGCAAGAGCTGGAAAGGGCCTACACCAAGCTAGCCAAGTTCAGAGAACACTGGGATCTCACTATGACCAAACGCAAGGAGCGGGAAGAAGAGCTGAAGACACAGGTAGCTCAGTTAGAAGAGCAGGTCAAAGTGAAGACTGAGGAGCTTGAAGAAGAAGCCTGTCGCCGATACGAGGCCGAGCGCAAGCTGACAGATGCCATGAAGAATTTGGAAGATTTCCAGCATAGAGCAGATGCCAAGAGACCCAAACCTGGGGGCGGTGCCAATGATAAGGCTTGGGAAGACTTTGTCAGAGACATCCAGGGGACAGTCAGGAAGAGGGATCGGCTGATAGAAGGTTTGATTTATCAACCAGATCACGCAGAGACAAAGAAGATGGTCGAGGACTTCCGCAACCGTACCCGTACTTGATTTCTCTCTTGTATTCTGTATGTTGAGATCACCACCAGGCATGTTGGCTGGGATCCTCCTTATCATATCAGCTGTATGGAGCATAGTTATGTAACTTCTTGACAAGACTGCTGTTCTAATCAATATATGAGGGTTTTTCCAAATATTGTCTTTATGGTTTATCTCGTCTTGCTACCACTGACACTGGAATTGGAGGGGAAATATCTCCAATGCACACATGCACGTTAGCATTTTTGTATTTCTGTTTGCATAAATCATACTGCATAGCATTTCTCTAGCAGGTCAGAGCACTTATCCAACCTTTGTTTTCATCAGAAAGAGATTCTCGGGGAATTGTTTGAGGCAAGAGTAGAGTGCTGAAGACGACCAAGGGGCTGAAGCAGATTTGAGCAGAATCAAGCAGCATAGTCGGTTACAGGTAATTGGTAGCTATGTCTGAAGGCAATTTCCAGTCTCCTAACACCTTGGCAAGGTTTACTGTGGCGTCCAACCATCAGTATGATTCTATGGAAGGCTTCCCGCAAGCGAACAATCTTACTGCAGACCAAGTTGTACAGCCAACTGTTGAGAACCGAGATCGACATGAGCAGTTCGTTGCCCGAAATGAACGTTATCCTCCTGTTAACAATCAATGTGTTGCTTTCCCTGTGATGAATTACCGAAGAGATATTCCAGGGACCGGGTTCGTAGATCCAAGAGCTCTTGACGATGGTAGAAGACTCCGAGTATTGGAAGAGCAAATGAAAGCCTTGGAAGCGAAAGATGCCGTTAACCCGGATGCTGTAGCCATGTGTTTGGTTCCTGACCTGGTGTTGCCGTACAAGTTCAAAATACCGGAATTTGAAAAATACACAGGAGATAGCTGTCCAAAGTTGCATTTGATGATGTTCTGTCGAAGGATGACTTCGTTTGTGCGAAATGACCAACTAATGATCCATTGCTTTCAGTATAGCCTGACTGGGGCATCGTTAAGGTGGTATGTGCAATTAGAGAGTAATCAGATTCGATCATGGGTGGATTTAGCCAGAACTTTCATGAAGCAGTACGATTACAACTTGGATTTGACTCCTAGTCTCGTAGATCTGCAAGAATTGTCTCAGGCGGAGAATGAATCGTTCAGAGGATATTTACGAAGATGGAAAGAATTGGCTGCTAGTGTTCAACCACCGCTTCCGGAAAGAGAACTGGTTGACATCTTCTTGGGTACTTTGAAAGGCCATTATTTTGACAAATTGTTCAGCTGCACAAGCTTTGTGGGCTTGATGAGACTGGGAGAGATTGTTGAGAGAGGACTCAGGAGTGGAAAGTTTCGAGATGTTCCTTACGTCCCAATTGATAAGATTGAGTCAGTTGTCAGTTCTCAAGAAGAGTGGGAAGGAGATGACGCCACCTCAGAATCTCTAGCCTCTCAGGATCAGTTTTCAGACACTTCAAGTCAACGATCATCTTACCGCCGATCGCGTCAGCATGCCCCACGAAGACCAAGGAAACCTGAAAGGCAGTTTACTCAGCTACTGGTGTCGTACAGTCAGTTGTTGCCAGATCTGGTCAGAAGTGGATTGATAGTGCCAAAAGAGACTAAGCCGATGATTCCACCGTATCCTCCAGGTTTTGATGCCAGCGCCCGCTGTGAGTACCACGTTGGGGCACAGGGGCATTCAACAAATGATTGTAAGGTACTTAGAAGTCAGGTTCAGGATCTGATAGACTCTAGCCGTATTTGCATCACGCCTCAGGGTTTTGTTCAGATTAATGATTTTCCATCCTCCAGTTGTGTGGGTTCGTCAGTTAACGTCATGGAAGACTCCACAGGAAGTGTGTGCTCTGAAGATTGTCAATCGGAGAGTTCAGTTGAATATGGGAGAAGTTTCTAGAGGTTTCTATGCCGGGTGTCGCATCTGTTTCTCTGCCTAACCCGTTTAGCTTTTGTGCATCAGTATTTGTCGACCACCACCAGGATTGTTGGCTGGGGTCGTTATATTCATACTCATTTGTGCTTACCTGCTGATTTTGTTGGTTGTACATATGTGGGAGATGTTCGTCTGTGTGCTTATAGCTTGAGTTTCTCTTTGTCTCGTTATGAATATGTGTTTGCTTTCTGCGCTGCATTATCATTTAGCAGGTATATCAGAACCGTGGGCCTTATTTCCTCATCCCCAGTTTGTTGCAGGAACTCCTTCAGAGATATGGAACAGAATCAGTTTGAATTGATTGAAGTCCGAAGCCAGCTGGGGCAGATGATGAGAGACATGCAAGAGATGCGTCTGGAGCAGAAGATTCTCAAAGAGGAGAACAGTCAGCTGAGGACCCAAGTGAGCTTGGTCATGGAAGTAGTCAAAAATGTGCTTAGGAAAGAAGACGATCAGCTATTTGAAGCCGCAATGAAGAAGCTCGCGCCACCTGTGCATGTGGAACCTGAGCAGCAGCAACAGAGGATACATCCGGCTCAGCGGAAGATCCAGGAAGGAAAGCCAAAGAGAATATTTGAGGCGCCACCTATGACCTATGCTGAGCTCTTGCAGACCTTATTGAGGTTTAATCTGGTTGAGAAGAGAACGTTGGCACCACCAACGAGAGCGTTTCCTCATGGGTACGATGCCAATAAGCAATGTGAGTTTCATTCCGGGGCATTCGGGCACGACATCGAGGGTTGTCATGCTTTTAAGCACAATGTTCAAGACCTGATTGACTCGCACGATATTGAATTCATGCCGGGCGGCGTAGCAGTGCACATTGCTCCTGTCTCAGTCGATGCTAAAATGACAGATGTTCCTAAAGCTGCAGTGGGTCAGAAGCGTATCCTGGACTCCATGGCGTCAGAATCTCCAGGCCCACAACTGTTGCCTATTCCTGGGGCAGATCTGAGAAAGAAAATGGCTAAGCATAAGGAGGGCGTTAATCAGTACATTAAAGGTCAAGAAACTGATGTGGCATTTGATATAAAGGGTGTTCAAGAATCAACTAGATACCAGCAGCAGCAGCCTCAGCAGGGGGCACAGCAGGCTCAACGAAGATTCCAGGGTAGTAAACCGAGAAGAGTGTTTGAGAAGCCTCCCTCAACATATGCCGATTTGTTGCAGACATTGTTGGGATTGAATCTGGTAGAGAAAAGAACTCTGGCACCAATAACGGGAGCTCCCCCGTTCGGCTACGATGCAAACAGACACTGCGAGTTTCATTCCGGAGCCCCGGGTCACGATATAGAAGGTTGCCATGCTTTTAAGCACAAAGTGCAGGATCTGCTTGATAGTGCAGCAATCAACTTCGGGCCGGGAGGTCCTAGAATCATCTGAATAAAGGAGGAGGGGCCCTATAATTTGGTTAAGTCGTTGAAAGCAGATCAGGACAGCATCGGATTGTCTCTAATAAAGATAGCTGGTTCAGCAGCAGGGCAGATATGAAAGCCCGGTTCTCGGAGGCTAGCATATTTTCTTTGTTTTAGCTTGTCATTTCTTTACATTTGTAGTTGCTTTCCTGTTTGAATTTGCAAGCTTGTTTGTAAAACTTGTTGTTTTCATTTCAATTGATGATAATGAAATAAATATGCATGGTTTTGATTAAATCCATTCGTGTTCACTAACGGTTTCACAAATGTCCAACACTTGGTTAAGAAGAATTCGGGGAGGATGACGAAAATGACCGACATGCAACTACCGATATTGTATGCTTTTGAAATAAAACCTACTGATGATGTACAGGCATTGTTTCAAATCCCTAAACACCGGAGATATAAGGAAGATAATCCCTTGTCAACCCCTTTGGGCCTTGTAGTAGGAGTTTCTTTCTGTGAATGAAAAACCCTCAATCTTAACCTGGGGCAGGGTAGGTGTTAGCTAATTTGACCGAGCGTCCAAATTGCGAAAAGGAGTGTCCGTTCGAGGATCAATCGCGTCCCTAGAGGTCGTGCCTAAAAGACCACAATGGTTCAATCAAGGGTGGGACAGCCACATCACTTCCCAAAGAGTCAGGCAACCAATGTCACACGACTCGTCCGCAAAAAAAAAAAAAAAAAAAACGAAAAAGAAATCAAAAGCCCGCTAAGTCAAGAAAACTTCAAAACAAATGACTTAGGCAAAAATGAGGGCATCCCGCTGGACTCAAAAAAATCAAAAGAAACTCAAAAGGAGTCAGTCCAGGCAAAAGTTAGGGACATGAAAGAAAAAAGATGAAAGGATGGCAAAAGAAAAATCCTCAAAGGAAATACGAGTCGTGTGACCACAAGTGTCAAAGACGAAAGAGTGAGTGGCTGTCACCCCAAAATCCAAAAGTTTCTCGAACCATCATTCCTATTTTTTCAGCCTCTGAGAGGTGAGCGCTAAGGTTGAATTAGCTGAACATAGGATGGGAGAACATCAAGGAGAATGGGTGGGTTAAAGTAAACTTTGAGCCTTTATCCTTTCTTTCAAAACCGTGAACCGGACCACGTTACAACCTTCAAAAGTCCTAATTGAAGCAGGTTGTTTCGAAAGCATACTCCGGTAAAGGTCACGTCGATTCTGACTCCTAAAAGGTTCCTCTTACCATGTTGGTACTGATGTTGATAAATGTTTTGTGCATTATACGCTATAAACTGTTTTTCCTTTTCCCAGTGAACAGATTGGATGTCAAAGCTGTCATATGTGTTGCATTAATACATCTTTTATGCAGAACAACTTGTTTTACTTGCAAGTAAGCGCTTGACAGCAGAAAAGCTTCCTACAGTGGAAAGTATGGTCAAGATAGAATGCAGAACGCCCGAATGTTCCGAGAGCAGGGGCAAGCCATTATTGTGATCCCCAGTCAGGTCAGCTTTTCGAAGTCAGTTATTCTGGGGCAATCAGGTTGAGATTCGGTGAATACGGCATAGTCAAGGGCACTACTCTGAATCAAATAATCAGGAGCAAGGTCATTGCAGTCAGGGGCAGACCATCTTAAGCGCGCAAAGGTTGTGCGAGAAGCATGTGAGGTGAAGTATCTCTCAGAAGTTCAGAATGCTGAGGCATGTTATATCAGACCATCAGGGCTCAGATTTGCAGATTTCCTTTCAAGGACTATCCCCGCAGAGGTCCCGTAGGCTGGGGCATATCAGAAGAGAAAGGATTGGTCTTTTCCGTATCAGCAGGGCCATACAAGAGTTATTCGAGCAGATGCAGTCGATTTTCGAGAGCGAGATGATTGCGGGAAGTCGTGTTACTATCCCTTGACCCTTTCACTAAAAGGCTGTGTATTCAGGAAGAATGTTTTCCAGCGTCAGTTGTACCTGACCCATCACGGACAGCCTAAGAGTTCAAATCCATGTTGGCAATCACTGTGAGGCCCATCCGTGTTGGCGCATCAATTTCCGAATCCGAGCTTCGTCAGTACGCAGGAAGGCTCCGTCTATTCTCCCCAGCAAAGTCCAATTTGTCATTGGCACGGTTAAGCTATACCTAGAGGAGTCTAATCATATTCAGCACGTCTGCTATTTCACAGCGGAGTTATATTCACCAGCAGGGTATTACTTCGTCGATGATGTTCGGTTAAGTCCTCAATATCCCCAGCAGCGTTGATTTCACTCTCCCAGCATTTATTTTGCTGGGATAATTCAGTGATATCCAGTTTATCCCCAGCAGAGTTGGCCTCGTCTTCAGCAGTTAGGTTGCGGAAGTGGTTCTGTACCCAGCTCTCTCCGGCAGCTCGAGCCTGCACTAGCATATTGCATGCATCATCATACTTGCATCATACTTGCATATCATTGTCAAAATGCGTAGCATTTCTATCCAGAATGGAGCATTACGCTGTAGAAAGATTAAAGCATTTGCATATGCATACGAAGCATAAGTCAGATTTTCTAGCAGCCTCATATGGCGCGTGAATTACTCTGTGATCAGTTCAGGGGCATTTATCCAGCAACAGTATTCAGACAGTTCAGCAGATTATTTGTATCCCAGATCATACAACGATTATGCTTTGATCAAGCAGTCATCTGATGTCGACAAACTTTCCTTCCCGTCAATTCATATTGGCGATGTGTTCCTCCAATGAATGGACTTCTCCGTCTATCATTAGACGTCTTGAGTACGAATGTGGTTTTCTTTCCGTCTATCCATAGACGATGTGAAGTTACGGGTGGTCGCAGTAAGGTTTCAAGAAGGGGTTTCCCCCAGGATATGCTTTCCTTCCCGTCTATCAGTAGACGATGTGAAGTTTTGGTTGATTTTCAATAAGGTTCAAAATGGGGTTTCTCCAGCAAGTGGCTTTTCTTTCCGTCTATCAGTAGACGATGTGAAGTTTTGGTTACCGTCCAGCGGGTTTCTTATTGCCAGATCATACATATGATGAGGTGTTTCCCCAGCGAGCCTTCTCCGGCTATCTTTGGTTGTTGAAAGGGTCAAAACGATATTTCCGATAATGGTTTTCTTTCTGTTTATTGGATGAGATGACGTTTCAAGGGGTATTTTCCTGACTGTCAATCCTTATTGATGTCGAGGCTCTTCGAAGAATGTTCAGTTTTCGTGATTGTCGATTCTTATTGACGACATGGTTCTTTAAAGGTGGTTTTCTTCCCGTCGGTCCATACTGACGATGTGGCCCCTTCAAGGATGTTGATCTTTCCATCAATTCCCGTAGACAGAAGGATTCTGAAATTCAAGGGTTGGTGTTGAATTGCGATTATGGTGTCTTTCCGTCTATCCTTAGACGATGTGTGTATGGAGATTAAGAATTTGATCCCGTCTACCCTTAGACGATGAGAATATTGATTTGTTTCATCAATCAGGATGATGCCTGTCTACCCGTAGACGATGTGAATTTGGAGATTATTTCTTCCCGTCTATCAGTAGACGATGTGAATTTGGAGATTATTTCTTCCCGTCTATCAGTAGACGATGTGAATTCGGAGGTTATTGCTTCCCGTCTACCCTTGGACGATGTGAATTGATTTGTTTCATCAATCAGGATGAGCCCGTCTACCCGTAAACGATGTGAATTTGGAGATTATGGTGTCTTTCCGTCTATCCTTAGACGATGTGAGCATTCAATCAGGACGATCCCGTCTACCCTTAGACGAGTGAGCATTCAATCAGGGTGTCTTCCCGTCCATCTTTGGGCGATGTGAGTATGTTTCTCTTCCTGCCTATCAGTAGGCAATGTGAAAGGATCAGGTATTTTGTTGCAGCCCTCGGGTTTTGTTACATAGGGTATCACAAGCAACGGGTATTCAAATCAGGAGTTCTTTATCAGATGATTGATCAGTTTGGTGCCATAATGACTGGACTCGGTTTTCTGGAGTTTATTCCCCAAGCAGTTTACAGCATATTCTCGCGGTTGGCAAATTTTCGGGTTTTATTTGTATTCAACCGTCTCGTACCTCTGAATGTTTGAAGGCTGAGCGCTCTTCAAACCCTTCAGGTCCAAGTCGCTTGAATAGGGGCAGCTGTTGCACCCTAAAATTTGACCAACCGATTCTCCTATCTGACTCGTGGTTTAAATTCATATTCGCAACTCAGGCATATGATTTTTGTGCAAACAGGGGATATCAGAGTTCGCAGCTTGATTTTCGTCCATCAGATATGGCAGATTCAGTCCAGATTATCGGGGTTTTATTTTCGGGAAATTGTGCGCTCCTCGGTGATCTTTAGCTTGCACAGGGATTTTGAGGATATTCTGATGCCCGGGATCTCTGTTCGATTCGATCTGGTCTCGTGCGCTCTTTTATGGGGGTCATTTGCATTCATCTGCATTTTTAGGATTTTTATAGACTTTTGCGGATTTTTAATAGGCTTTATAGATTTTTCTGGAATTTAAATAGAGTTTTTGTATTTTTTAATAGCTTAAATCTCTTTTTAGAATTATATAGATTTTTTAAATAGATTTTTAGAATATAAATAAGATTTTAAATAGTTTTATCTTTTTAGAATAATATAGTTTTTTCTTTTAATAATAGTTTAGAATTTTATATGAATTTTAAAATAGATTTTTTAGAATATAGGTTTAATTGTTTTTAGAATAATAAAGGAAATATTATAGATTTTTTTCTTATTAGTTTTAAATAAATTTACTAGTTTTTATTAGAACTTTAATAGAAATTAGGTTGATTTAGAGTTAATTAGGTTCTTAATCATTTTTGGATTTAATTAGGTTGATATAGAATTAATTAGAGTTTTAATCCTTCTTTTTAGAGTTAATTAGGTTTTAATCATTTTTAGGCTTAATTAGGATAATTAGGATTTAAATCTTTTGTTTAGGATTTAATTGAGTTTGTTAGATTTTATTAGGATTAATCATTAGCTAATTAGGTGTTAATTGTTTTGAGTAGGTAATTAGGTTTAACTGTTTTTTTTTCAGTTTATTACAGGTTTTTGGCCATTTTTCGTTTTGGGCCTACACCCAAGTTCAGCTCAGAATGAGCCCAATTCAGCCAAATTCGTCCAGCTGGTTCCAGTCTTCTCCAGAGCGTTCCAAAAGGTTCCAGGCTTTATCAGTGTCTTAAATACAGAGCCACGTGTTGCTTGAGGAGAGGACCCACGTTACGCTGTGGAATCACGCCACCACACACTCAGACTTCCCCAGCTCGCGCCACGCGTCCCCCAGCTGTCCCCCACTCTCTCTCTCTCTGTGCATGCGCGCCACTTGTCACCGTCTAGCCATCACCTGAGCTTCACCAGAAAACCCACCGGCGGCCATGCATCCGCCATAACCGCCCACCGCCGGTCACCCCAACGTCTTCCGGCCACCGCAACGGCTCGCCGGAGTTCGTTTTGCACCCAAAATCCCCAGAAACTCTCCTTTCTTCATCTTCTTCCTCAGATCTCCTCCGTCCAGCTTCATCGGTACCTCGCCGGAGACTTCAACGGCGCCGGAAAACTCATAGTTTGCGCCCTGAACCTTCATCTACTTTTCCAGAACATCATCAACCTTCATCCACTTTTCCAGAACATCATCAACATTCACCGCCACCAGATCTTCATCATTCCCCGTCAGTAAATCCAGAAACCCCTCCAACCTTCATCGCTCTTCAATCTCTCCCCAGAATCTTCATCAACCAATTCAAGGAAGACTCAGAAAATCCTCAGACGTCAACATTCCCCAGAATCCTCAACGGTGTTCATGCAATTACCATTGATCTTCAAAGAGATCTCCAGAAATCCCTCAGCAAGATCTCAACGCAAGAATCTCAATCGAACGTCTTCAAGGATTGCTTCAACGAACGTCAACAGTTCACGGCGCCGTTCACACCTCAAGCCAGGTACGACGTTCTTCCACTCATCGTTGTTGATTGTTGAATGTAGGCTTCTGTTAGGGTTCTCAGTTAGTGCGTAGTTTAAGTTAGATCTTGAGCGGTGGACTCTTGTGAGGGATTGAGGTGTTTGGGTGAGAAGTTGTTTCGTTTAGGGTTTGTTTGGATTGATTAGGAAGGATCAGATGAGTTGCAGAAAGGATGAGTTGCAGAGATGGACGAACGGCTAGGGTTAGGAGCATGAACAGTAACCTGAGTCAAGGAGAAGGGATTAGGTTTTGTTTAGAGAATAATTGGGTTAGGGTTAGGTTTGGGCTTAGGCCCAAGTGTATTTTTCTGAACACTACCCTATTGTTACTCGTTACCCCCCCCCCTGTGTGAGAAACCAGAGTGAATTGATGTGGGCCTTAGGCCCTAATTGCTGTTTGCACCCCTCTGGGCGTAAGCCCAGTGAAATAATAACTGAAAAATCTGCTAATAGCACCCCCAGGTTTTTTTTCTTCTTTCTGAGTTCATTAATTGTTTTTGATGAAGACTGGGCCCTGCGCCCAGTGCTGTTAGCACCCCCCATCTTCAGGGCCCAATATAGAATGAACTGAATCCCTTGCTGTTTGCCCCCCATTTTCTCTTATTCAAATTTTGTGTTGGTAATTCCTTTTTAATATTTTCTTGTATTGCAAAAATCATAATAAAATGTAAATAAGTGATTTTTTAATTCTTCTTTTTTCCTACCATTTCATGAAAATGTTTAGAAAATTAAATAAAAATGAAAATGACATTTTATTTTTGTTTGTTATTTTTTTTGGTATATTTTCCATTTTATTGACTTTTTTTAATATTCTTTAGTGCATACATATCATTAGAAAATTAATAAAAAATAGTAGATTTAGTCAAATAATTCCGTTCTTTTTTCTGTAGACTCGTAATTCAGTGTAGAATTTTATAGTGCAGAAACATTAGCTTAATCATGCATTTTCATTTTAATTGCATTTTTTCGTTGCTATTGATGTTGAATAAATTGGTTTGTGGATATGTCTGTGTTGCTGATTTTAGTTCTTTCATCTGGTATTGAATTTTGTTCTGATTTTTCAGTATGTTATCCTAGAGCCATGTAGGTTTCCCATAGATTTTTGATAGATTTTTGTAGGATGTTCTGATGTGATTTGTCTGAGCTTGAAGATAGGAAAAGTCTTGATGACTTCTGACTTTGAAGTTCAACTGTGGTTGAACTTCAGAGATAGTCTCTTGTGGTTTGTTGGCCTGTGGGTTCTTCTCAAGGTGGGAGCTGATTGAGGTCCTGTTGGAGCTTGCAAGGATGCAGTGGATTGAGGCTTAGTCTAGGAGCTTGTTGTCTGTTTGTGAGGTTCGAGATCCTGAAGTTTGAAGGGAGTTTATGGTACTTTCCTGAGGAAGGCACTATGAATGACTTTCATTCTTTCTTCTCACCTCTTTCGTAAGTATCCAATGATGTTGGAGCCAACTTGTGAGTTTAATTCCTCCTGAGGAGGGATGTAAACTGATCACATGTTGTTGAGCCACATGGGATACGATTCCTAAGTGGAAGTCCCCTAGTACTTTCCTGAGGAAGGTCCTATGGGTCTATTCACTTAGTTCCATTAGTTTATCTAGGATTTCTCAAGTATCCAGTGATGTTGGAGCCAACTTGTGAGTTTAATTTCTCCTGAGGAGGAATGTAAACTGATCACAGTTGTTGAGCCACGTAGGATGCGATTCCTAAGTGTCAGCCTCCTAGTACTTTCCTGCGGAAGGTCCTATGAGCCTATTCACTTAGTTCCCTTAGTGCATATAGGATTTCTCAAATATCCAGTGATGCCGGAGCCTTCATGTGAGTTTAGTTTCTCCTGAGGAGGAATGTAAGCTGATCACAGTTGTCGAGCCGCATAGGATATGATTCCTGGGTGGTAACCTCCTGGTACTTTCCTGAGGAAGGCACTATGAGCTTGTCTGCTTAAGCTCCTTTTCTCTGGTAAGCTTGTTCTGAAGCTTGGAGACTGGGATTGATTCCTCTTGCTTAAGGTTTTGATTAGGTGTTTGCTTAGATATTTGCTTAAGGTGTTGTATAGAGTTTTGTTTAGAGATAGATTAGGAGTTTGTTCCAGGTTTGTTAGGGGCCTTGCCCAGGAGTGGTTTCTTGTTTTGTAGATAGAGGCCCTGCTCAAGGTTAGTCTCTTTGTGCTGTTTGACTTGTATGATGTTATGTTGCATTAGACTTAGGTGTTCATCTAGATAGTTCTGAATAGGTGCATCTTAGAAGTAGACTTTGTGTGCATGAGAAGTTGAGGTGGTCCTCCTTCTGCTTGTTTGTTATTGCGTGGCTTTGCTTGTTGGCATTCGGTAGAGCTGAGCTCCCTTGCCTCTGTGGTTTGCGGCCTTCGCGCCTTGGTTGTTTAGTTGTTGCATTCATGCATATTTTCAGTATTTCTTTACGTTGCAGTTTCTTGTTTGTCGTTTAATCCTGTTGCCATGATCCCTTAGGAGCTCTGACTTCTCCGCTGCGGAGTTGTTATGATAGACATTAGGATGGTCAACCAGGTGTGATAGCAGTAGGTAGATTCCCCTTTCTCAGCTATAGTTTTAGGGTTTCCCTTTCCTTTTCCGTAGGAGCTTTTGAGTAGCTTGATCCGTAGTTAGCTGAACTACAGCTGCTCTGATTCTTCGTACCAAACGAAGATATGTAGGCATAGGATGCGATATCCTAGCGAGCACACTAATAACTAACCTTTGTTCTCTCGCGGCTGTGCGATCGAGACTTTCCCGCTAACGACTAATTGTTATCCTTTTCTCCTGCCCGAGTGCATTTGAGACCAGATCGTATTTGTAGGTTCCCGAGCCCTAGAGACCAGTTTGTTTTCTCACTGCTGTGTGAGAGCCCCTGTTTACCCGTAGTTAGTCGAACTACGTTTGCTCTGATCTTTCATACCAGATGGAAGTACGTAGGCACAGGACGCGATGTCCTGGCGAGCAACCTTTTCCCCGTTTAGACGTAGGAAGTCGAACTACGTTGACTCTGACTTTCCCATTGCACGAGGGAATACGTAGGCCCAGAACACCGTATGTTCTGTCGAGTCCTGTCTTTTTATCTTCTTTTCAGACCAGCCATTAGCGTAGATAGATAACACACCCTTTTACCTATAAACACCAAGCGTGGATCCCATCGAGTACGATGGACGTGAGGGATGCTAATACCTTCCCCTTGCGTAACCGACTCCCGAATCCAGGTTTTGGTTGCGATGACCATACCTTTTCCCGTCTTTGCGAGGTTTACTTCGAGCGTTTTCCTTTCCCGCTCTGAGGGATAAAAAACGCACGGTGGCGACTCTCCTGTCAAGCCGGCGCCGATTTTCGCAGTAGCGACATAGTCTAATTAAAATAACTTTGGATTCATAAAAAAAATACAAACTTAAGACAATGTTTCTAGTAAGAAACATGCAAAGAAAATTTCGGAGACACATTTGCAAATTCACCTAAGAAATCTTTGCAGATGCAACTCCAAACTAAATTTTGGAAAAAAAATGGCATGTGGTACATTCGGAGATACATCTTCGAAAAAACCTGAGGGAATTTTTGGGTTTTTAAATGTGGGACCCACACCATAAAGGTGGGAAAAGAAATTGTCAGTTGTAAAAGCAGACAACACGTAGAAATTGAACCAACAAAAAATAAATTGGTCTGAATAGAGGAGTTAATGAGAAACAAGGAGATACTGGAACTAAAATGTTTCAAGATAAAAATGTGAGCAGTAGGTAAGGTGCAGTTAAAAAATGGGCTAGGAAGTAGAAACAATAACGCCGTTGAATCAGCAACTGAGTAAGCAAATTTGTACAATGAGGTTTACACAAATGGATAAACACTTCACCAGAGAATCATGTAATAGTAGAAAACAGTGATCAATTGTCTTTTCTTTTGTAAATAACTTTTTATTTTGTACATTGATTCTGATATGTTAGATGAAATCTTAAAAGTTAGGAAGAAGTCTAGGAATATGAAGAGTATAGGGTTTGCCCTCAATTCCATGAACAGAAAGATAAAAATTCTCACTAAGAAGTTTGTTTCCCCTAAGAAAAAATTGAGTTTCAAATGTTGGACAACATGTCTATGCATCCTGCTCAACATATGTATCCTCATAACAGAGAAAACAATCACCAATCTTGGAGGTGTCACTACTATAAAGGATGTGGTCATATAAGATCCTTTTGCTATAAACTGTATGGATATCCTTATTCCTATAGTCACCCAAGGTTCAACATAGGGAAAGGGAAGAAAACTCAAGTAATAAAAGTGTGGAAACTCAAGGAAATTGTCACTTGTTTCATATCTCATATATCTCTTAGGTTTTCTCAAGAGAAGATTGGTATTTTGACATTAGATTTTACAAACAAACTTTATGTTTACACTAGCTATCCTCCAAACCAAACACGGGTTTTTATACCACGCTGATCTCGAAAGAAATGAGAGCTTTTACATAAGACACAACTTACAGACCAAACAAAGATTTTAATAGACAATCTCCCAAATTAAATGAGAGCTTATATAGCAAGCGAAACTGGCAAACCAAATGAAAATTTTAACGAAAAATCTCCCAAAATAAACAAGAGTTTTTATTGACTAAGCTCACAAAGGAAATATTGAATTTTCACAAAGACAATATTACCCTTATACTAAAATACACAACAAAAACCTCACCAATATTTTTCACTACAAAAGTACTAAGACACTTTTAGTGAAATGAGAAGAAAAGAAGTAGAAAGTGAGAAAGAGTGTTAAAACATATTTTCAAATGTGTTTTGAAAGTGAGGAGAGCCTCTATTTACTGGAGACAAATCTGGCTAAAATAAATTTAGGTGAGTGTTGCATTGCCTTATTAGTTTAAGAATTATAATATATTTTCTAACATTCTGATCACTCAGTCACAAACCAAACGAGCTTTCACACTTCGTCTCTTTCACAAACTCTAAAATTTCAAGATCCATTTCATGATACACCAAAAGATTCAACACTTCATCTGGAACTTAACTTCAGTTCTATCTCATGAGGCTTGATAAGACTTCTTGATAGATACCATCACTAAAGAAATTGTCTAACTGAAAATCATTAGGGAATTGAACGTCTCTTGACTTTAGGTGATATCCTTAAGAGATTGACTTTGACGTCTTAATCTCTCAGGCATAACAACTTGAGTATCGCTTCAAATTAAGATTTTACTTTATAGTATTGTCATCAAAAGTATTAGGTCAACTGATTGCTGCTGAGATTATACTTACAAATACATTGATCCATAAATAAGACTTATGATATCTCTTTCTTATTAAGATTTCATCATCATAAAGTTTTAAAAATTTGTTTTGATCAAGACCATTTGATAGTTGGTATCAAAACAATCATTTGACATTGTCATCATCAAAATCAATTAACAATATTACATGCATAACTGATCAAACAACAATAACATAATAATAAGATAAGAATTTATTAATCTGGATCACTTATTATTATATTTAATTCAAATAATAATAAATAATAATGTGGATAACGTGGTGTTCTAAAAAACAAAAATGTTTCATGCATATCCCTATTTTGTGTAGATGGGGGACACACGGCCAGTGACGTGCACAAATATTAATTTAATTGATCAAATGATTACTAAAAAAATGACTAATTCAACTATATGAATTAAAGTGGGTGAAATTAAATATCCATTTGATAAAACTTAATTTATCAAATGTATGAAAAGGGGTGTATGTTTATCGGTTTGAAAAACTATGTTTTACTGATTAAAAGGAAAAGTATAACTAAAATTTATAAAACAAAATTATGCAATGAGGGAGCAGTAGCACGTGGCATCTATGAAAACAATTAAAAGGGTGCATGTTATTTCCTATTAAGTGCTTTTTTATGCATTGATCCATAGCATCTTCTTAGAACCACCATTGATGGAATAATCGCAGCACGAATCCAAGGTGAAGCGCGGTTCAGGGATCTTGTTGCCTCAATTTTTTATGAGGCGTTGCATTAATGCGCAATTTGCATTTGATGTGGTTGGATCGTCGTTTTAAATATTACTCGTAGTATATATCAATTTTGTTGTATATGAAGCATGACTTTGAATTATAATAAGTTCAAATTGATCACAAGCTATATTTCTTTTAGAATAAAGTTTTAAGGATTTCTTTTAAAGGCAAACAAAAATATAAAATAAATAAAAGAGATGCACTAAGGACTAAAGTACAACGGAGTCCTTGAGAAAAACAACAAATTTACATTAAAATGTAAAATAGTAATATCAACTTTAGAGTGTATTAATTGACAAATCAATGGTAGATATTGTAGTTGTTGAATTGGGAAAGTTAACCGAGATCAACCGATTGTTGGAATTTAATTATGATCTATGGTGAATTCTTTTCAATATTGATCTCACTACTAGAAAAATGATATTTGGAAAAATGATTTTACATCGGGTATTCACTCGAAACGATGTAAAATGTGTAATTATAAACACGGTGGCAGTATCGTAAATAATAATAAAAAATTATTAGAGATTTTACATCGAGTCAATTATTCCACCGATATAAAAAAATAAGGGTTTGTAAATTATAAACACGGTGGCAGTGTCGTAAATAGTTGAAAACTTATTAAAAGGGCTTTTTAAATTGGTTTGTTAATCCACCGATTTAAAAATTAAATAAAAGAAAGACTTTTTAAATCGGTTTATTAATCCACCGATTTAAAATAAATAAATGAAAGACTTTTTAAATCGGTTTGTTATTCCACCGATTTAAAAAATAAATAAATGAAAGACTTTTTAAATCGATTTTACTATTCCACCGATTTAAAAATAATTAAATGAAAGACTTTTTAAATCAGTTTTACTATTCCACCGATTTAAAAAATAATTAAATGAGACTTTTTAAATCGGTTTTACTATTCCACCGATTTAAAAAATAATTAAATGAAAGACCATTTAAATCAGTTTCTTATTCCACCGATTTAAAAAGTTATGTGCCCTAAGATTTTAAATCGGTTCTATATTCTACCGATGTAAAAGATTTTGTACATTTCAAAATAAAATTACATTCCAACAGAACCTGCACATTTCACGTTTTGTTTCAAACCCTCCTTCCCACGACCCACTTTCGTCGATCGTCGTCGTTCCCCTCCGACCCATGTCGTCCTCCTTCTGCCCCAAACACGACAGTGCCTCCTGCCTCCGCCCCACACACGACCGTCGCACGCCGTGTTCCTTCCTCCTCCGTCTGTGCGTGCACCGTTCTCCCTCCGCCCACGACCCATGACCCACGACGAAACCTCCCTCCTCCGTCATTCCCTCACCGATTCCGACACCTCCTCCGTTTCAAGTAACAAGTAAGTGAGTTTTTTTATAGTGATTTATGGTTGTTTATTTTGTTTTAGATTGATTCTCTTTTGGTGTTGAATTTGTGAGATTGATGAATGCTAGTGCTGATCATTTGGCAATAGAACTAAGTCATTGTGCGAGTGCCAGTAATTTTCATATGTCAGCTAAGTGTATCAGAGAGCTGCTGGTTGGTTTTAATTGGCTTAATGTGTCTTCTCTCCAAGTTTGGTGCACGTAAGTACATTTTATATTTTTATTAGTGTCAATATCTATTAATATGTTATATCTCTCATCACTTTTTTATAATGTTGATTTTAAAAATTTTCAGGTATATTCATCGTTTGTGTATTGATACTTCACAATCTAAAGTATACGGATTTATGGACTCTTCTATGTGTTCGTACGTTAATCATGTGCTGAAAACTCAAGCAAATGTCAAACAATACATACAAGATAAGTTACGTGACGAAAAGAGAGAGTGTCACTTGCTACCATTTATTCATGGGTAAGTTTGTATGAAATTATGTTTTCTATTTTTCAATTTTGGTAACATATATAGTTCAATTTTGGTAACATGAAATTGTGACTTTTGTGTTTCCACATACACGTATAGATGTCATTGACAATTAATAGTCATGTGTTCAAATGATAATACGGTGGTCGTCTTTTGTTCACTTCATCATGAACTTAATTAAACCATGACGAAAATTGTTACAAGGTAAGTTTATCTTTTATGTTCACTTCATCTTATATACATAATTTGTTACAAAAGTAATATCATATGTTAAGTGACTTTATATTATTTTTTTCTTCTGAATTAGTGCTTTTGGGGTTCATCAAGCGGCAAATGAGAATAGAAAAAAGGCTACATGGCTTCAACCCAATGTAAGCGTGGTTTAAATTATAATTATATATTTAATTTTATCATATAAGTATTCACTAATTATGTCATTCATTTGTAGACAAGGAAATAACCTAACACTAATGATTGTGGGAATTATGTGATGAAAAATATGTTGGATATTGTCTCTGCCAATATAACCAAATCTTGGACGAAGGTAATAAAAATGACTTTAATTTGTTATTTAATTTACGTTTTGCAACTTAATGTGAATTTTCAAAGAATAACTCTATTGTTACTTACGTGTTGTAGGTATTTGATGACCCAACAAACTTAACAAACGATGATTTGTATGATTTGCGACTCCGTTGGGCAATATGTTTCTTTGAGTTATATAAAGGTTAAGCTTTTTGTTGTTGCAGTGGTCCATCGTGCAAACATCCTTATAATTTAGTACATTTGTGTATATCCTTTATCCTGACACTTTTGTAAATCAATTATGTGTATACTAGATATTTGGTGCAATGAAATTAGATTTGTGAGAAAAATAAGAAAATAACGACCTAAATATTGTCTATGTGATGTTGGAAAACTATGAAAATAGCGACATAAATGTGGTATATATGATGTGCACTATGGAAAATAGCGACCTAATTATGGTCTGTGTGATGTTGGAAAAATATGAAAAATTAGGTACCAAAAAAGTTACAGGGAATGGCTAAAAAATAGACAAATAATTTATACTCGTAACAGTACATTTTACATCGGGCGAATGAAATAACCGATGTAAAAAACTACCTTTTACATCAGTTTAACCACAGAACAAATGTAAAAAGTGTCAGCATAATTTTTTTCCTACAATACTTTTTACATCGGGTGAACCCACAACCGATGTAAAAAGTCTACCTTTTACATCGGTTTAACCAGAGAACCAATGTAAAAAGTGTCAGCATAATTTTTTTCTACAGTACTTTTTACATCGGTTTTTCCATGCAACCGATGTAAAATATCCACCTTTTACATCGGTTTTGCCTTACAACCGATGTAAAAAATACCCTTTTATAATTAAAATTTACAATTATATTTTTTTTTCACATCAGACTTAAAAATGTAACCGATGTGCTTGGTGTATTTCTTACATCGGGTCAAAACCCAATGTAAAATTTCTTTGATTTACTACATCGCCTGGCTTTACATCGGACTAAAACCCGATGTAAAAAGTCATTTTTGCACTAGTGTCTTAAAATTGTTATGTAATGACAATGAACAAAAACCAAGAACACGTTTAAAGAAGATGAGTATGAACTGCAGAGTAACTCTCTGCCCACAACTGTGAAATTTTATTATCACTTTGCAACTGCAAAATCGTGATTATCAAACTTAATGATTACAATGATAAGGGTTCATCCATATTTATAGATTTAGGTTAAATTGCATCTCAAGTTAAAGCCCAAACTATAAAAGTCTAAAAATATCTAATCTAACCTTTCTAAATGAAATCTGATGATAAGGATTCCTCCATATTTATAGATTTAGATTAACTTGCATCTCAAGCTAAAGCTCAAACTATAAAAGTCCAAAAATATCTAATCTAATCTTTCTAAATCAAATATGAGCTTTCTAAATCAAATTCAATCTTTCTAAAACAATGAATTACATATTTAAAACACCACCTAATTCATTGTGTCTAAACTAGATTTATGCAGCCTGTACACCTTTGCTTCTTCGCCTTGTTTCACGAACCCAACTGCTTGTGCAACATAAACCTCTTCATCTAAGGATTCATTCAGGAATGCACATTTCACGTCCATCTGACATGTGTGCCTATTGTTCATATTTGCTAGACCAACAACCAACCTGATTGTTTCGATCCTAGAAATAGGTGCAAACACTTCGTCAAAGTCGATTCCTTCCTTCTTAAGAAATCCTTTCGCCATAAGTCTTGTCTTGTGTCGAGTTACTTCTCCTTTAGGATTCACCTTCACCTTATAAACTCATTTCACATCAATTTCCTTTTTGCCTTGAGGAAATTCGACAAGTGACCAAGTGTTGTTGACTTCGATGGAATCTATTTCCTCATTCGTTGCTTTCACCAACTTCGAATCTTTCAATGCCTCAGTTGCATTGACGAGTTAGACATCTTCATAGAAAGCATAGTGTACCAGCTCACCTTTTTCATCGACTATATCATCTGATGTAATCACACATTCTTGCAACATACTATGTGATATAGATCATCTGATTCGACTTGTCATCAAGCTTCCTTCTCAAATGATCTGGAACACGTCTATGTGATATAGATCCAAACACCTTCAAATGATTGAGGCTAGGCTTGACACCAGACCAACATTCTTCTAGTGTGATTCATTAAAGCTTCTTCGTCGGACATATGTTTCCATTCAACATACTTCTCACCATGTTCATGATGGTTCTGTTCTTTCTTTCTGCAATTCCGTTTTGCTTTGGGGTGTAGGGTGGAATCACCTCATACACAATCCCTTCTTTTTCATATGATGCATCGAACTCTTTCAACACATAATCTCCACCTCCATCAGTCTTCAAAATTTTCAACTTTCGACCACTCAGTCTTTCAACCATAGATTTGAATCTCGAAAATACCTCAATCACATCACTTTTTTTTTCTTGATGAGGTAAGTTCATAGGTTTTGACTATAATCATCTATGAACTTGACAAAGTATCTGTTTCCTGCAATGAATCCACTTGGATTGGACCATATAGATTAAAGTATATGAATTCCATAATTGCATTCGACTTCATTCCTGCATCCTTGCTAAAGTTATTCTTGTTTTATTTCGACTGAACACACTCTTCACATACTTCACTTGGAATGTTGGTTTCAAGTAATCCTGAAGCCATATTTCTTCTCTTTAGCTCTCTGATGTCATTGAAGTTGAGATGTCCTAGTCGAAAATGGCATAACCATTCATCTCTGCTGGCTGCAGTTGCTAGGCATTTGTGCTCCATCATATTGAGTTCAATCTTGAATGTCCTATTCTGAGAAATTTGAGCCTTCAAGATCAACCTACCACCTGCGTCGAGAACTCTCATCATCTTTTCTTTGATAAATACCTTATAGTTCTTTTTGACAAGATGTCCTATATTGAGCAGGTTACTTTTCATGCATGGTATGTATAACACATTGGAAATTATTGATTTCTTTCCATCCTTCCTCACGATCTGAACATCACTAACACCTTCAGCAGCTAGAGTGTTGTCATTTGAAAACTTCATCGTGTTCTTCGATGAGGGTTTCATGTTGACAAATCAATCTTTCCTTCCAGTCATCTGTGATGAGCATCCTGAGTCTAAGTATCATTGATCTTGGAATTTCTCTCTGTCTCTTGTTGTGACCATCAGCAACATCTCTTCTTCTTCATATTTTTCCAACTTTGTATCAGTTTCTTGATTCTTCTTCTTTTCTGTGCAATCACTAAAATAGTGACCATACTTCTGACAATTGAAACACCGAATGTGACTTTTGTCAGGCTTTTGACCACCACCTCTTCCTATACCTGCAACATCGCCTCTTTGGTTTCCTTGGTTTCAAGGTTTTCTCTGATTCGACCAGTTTCCTTTATGTTGATTTCGACCATTCGAATTGATGTAGCCTCCTCTATCTTTGTTTCCATTCCAACTTCCTTTTCCTTTCCTTTCTTTTTCTGACTGCGCCTGCAAATCCATATCACTCTTCGACTTTCCTGTAGCTCATTCAGCCATCCTTTGTTCATGAGACTCAAGCATCCCTTGAAGCTCTTCCTTCGTCAATACTGATAAGTTTTTTGACTCTTCTATGGCTACTACCATGTGGTTGAATTTTGGAGCCAATGACCTCAAAATATTTGACATAACTAATCTTAATGTCAACACTTCTCCACATACCTTGATTTGATTCACCAGCTTTGTAACTCTGGTGAAGATATCTACTATACTTTCATTGTCTTCCATCTGAAGCAATTCATAAGTCCTTTTGTAAGTTTATAACTCACCTCTTTCACCTTCTTTGCGCCTTCAATTGATTTTTCAAGAATCTCCCAAGCTTCTTTTGTTGATTCTACATCACTAACCTTTTCAAAATTATCTGGATCAACACGTTGATGGATTATAGTGAGAGCTTTCTAATCTTTCTTCTTCAATTATTTATATGCTTCTTTCTCCTAATCTGTCGCAGTTTCTACAAGCGGTGATAATTCCTCCTTCACAAGATCCCAAAGTCTTGGTAACGGAAAACCACCTTAATCTGTTTGCAACAATTCTCATAATTATCTTTCTTGAGAATTAGAAGATTTGCTAGAAAGTGACCGTTCGGGTGAGTCATCGTCACCACAGTTTTTCTTCCCTTGAATCAAAATCAGAGCTCTAGATACCAGATGTTGAATTCAACCACAATCTATGGTGAATTCTTCTCAATCTTGATCTCAAGATTGTTACGTAATGACAATGAACAAAAACCAAGAATATGTTTAAAGAAGATGAGTATGAACTGCAGAGTAACTCTCTACCCACAATTGTAGAATTTTATTATCACTTTGCAACTGTAAAACCTTGATTATCAAACCTGATGATTACAATGATAAGGGTTCCTCCATATCTATAGATTTAGGTTAGCTAGCATCTCAAGCTAAAGTCCAAACTATAAAAATCCAAAAATATATAATCTGATATTTCTAAATCAAATATGATCTTTCTAAATCAAATCTAATCTTTTTAAAATAATGAATTACATATTTAACACCAATAACTTTCAATAGTGTTTTCTAAAAGCAATATTTACAAGGACCTGGTTTCGGTAACTTTCTTGTATTGTAACTTTCATGATTTTAGTTTATTATATAAATGAATGTATAATTAATATATATTAGATTAATGAGAAAGAATATTTGTTTTAAAGCAAAGTTACCAAAGTAAAGCTTTCCCATTTTTGCAGTGAGTAATGAATTTTGTCCATCAATTTTGAATGTTTTGAGTTACTCCAATGATTTATAAGTAGAAAATGTAAATATTTTGAACTTCTAAAATAAGAAATGCATATTTAATAATTTAAAATAATAAAGATAAAATGCATAAAATCATTTGATTGATTGGTTGAATATATAAAATAATTTATAAGTTATGGTATTTATAGAAAAAATTATCCTACTAGACATTCAATAATAATTACATGCAATGCGCAAGTGTTTCATTTACTTTGGGTTTCATGTTGCCGGACTTTGACTTGTTTTCTTCTATTTTTTAAGGTGTTTTGTTGACTATATTCTTATGTTCATGATTTTGTCGTTTTGGGTTCCGTAGTCTTCATCTTATTCGGTTAGTGATATTATAAACATTAAACATGATTATTCTAGCCTGATGCAACGAACTAGACTGGTGGACCACAAGGTAAGGGAGCCAAATTACTTTTTAGAGTACTAGGAGTCGTGGGATATATCAAGGCGAGGAAGGATCAATGAACACTTGTCTTCTAGTACATGTGTCTTAGAGTATAAGGTTTTAGCGTCAACTATAAGAGGAAAAAGGAGACCTTAATATCAGGTACACACTTTTTAAACCTAAAAAATCCCTCACCCATGATCTTTGCGAACTTAAGTTCTGTAGTGCTTGCATACACCACCCATCTCCCAACGAAAAGCTGAATAAACCTTATTACAAGAAAAAGTTTAGCTAGGGGTTAAACTCCTCACTAGCTAAACAGGAAATCACAAATTATTTGCAAGGGATTTGCCACGTCGTTATTTAGCGTGGGGCTAAGCCCCTTGCAAAATGTAATCCCTAAATTGCCTCCAGCTGACACATATGTGTAGGCACGTGCTAGGTGGCACACTGTGTCAGTATTTTGCTAGGGGCAAAGTCCTTGAAAAATGAATCTACGTTTTGGTATTTGTGTGGGGATTAACCCTTCGCAAATTGGCTGATTATTTGTTAGGGGTTTAAGTTGTGGCTAATGTTTACAATATTGTATAAAAAATTATTATAAATATAATTATAATAAAATACAATCAATATAATAAATAAATAAATAAATAGTTTTTAAATTTTGTAAAATAAAATTTAAATAAAATTAGAAAATCAAATAATTCATGATTAAAGGTGAAATAAAAATAAATTGCATCCATACCCACCAAAGTTAAGTTTAAAAATATGTATTACAAGTTTCATATTCTGACAAATTTAATTATCTTCTTATTTCCCCTCCTCCTCATCAACTCCTCCATATCCATTGACTCTTTCATATCCACCATGAGAACCTTGGTTCATTTATGACGTCATAAATTGTTCAAATCTCTATGTGCGCTCATTTGCAAAACGCATTGCTTCCTCATATTCCATTGTTTTTCTCCTTTGTTCTTCCTCCAACTCTGCTTATTTTCTTCTCGTTTCTTCCATTTTTGCATTTCTTGGTGCTGTTTCGCGTGCTATCTTGGTATATGCTAAGTTTCTCACACCTTCTAGCATATCAGCGATTAATATAGGTGAGCGTGATAATCCTTCTCCATCAGCAAGTCTCATTCTAAAACTCTTATCACGCCGCTTGATAGTTTTGGCGTACCCTCCAGCACCATATACTTTCCTAGCAAAAATATTAATAAAAATAATACTATATATATATATATATATATATATATATATATATATATATATATATATATATATATATATATATATATATATATATATATATATATATATATATATATATATATATATATATATATATATATATATATATATAATTTAATTTGTATAATTGAAATGTACTTTATATTATTTTTATATAAACTTCATATATATTACACTTGAAATATACTCCATACTATCTTTTATATACACTTCAAATATATTACTAAACTATAAGATATTAGTAAAATAATATTTGTAATATACACTTTAAATATATTACTAAATAATAATATAAATATACTATTTTTTATATTGTTTTTTATTTTCAAAATATTGTTTATACTATTTTTTTATTATTTTGAAAATAAGTTATAAAAAAAATCGGTAATACTAAAATAAAACAGGAATATATTATAATAATGTATATCACATAATACTTAATATTTTAAAAATAATTTCTAAGTGTTATGTTTACTAAAATAATACTAAAGTATACTACTAAATAATAATAAATATATACTATTTTTTATATTATTTTTTTGAAATATAATTTATACCATTTTTTATGTATTATTTCAAAAAAATACTATATAAAAAATATATATAATATTAAAATAAAATAGTATTTGCTTATAATATTCTATATAACATAACACTTAATATTTGAAAAAAAAATTCTTTTGAATCAAAAGATATATATTAATTCAAAAAACAATACAACCTAGGTGATGCAAAAGATCCAACCAACAAACACAACTAATTACATCATCAACTTAACTATATACTTTCTAAGTTTCCTATGTTGTCAACCTCTATATAGAAACTATCTATGATTTGTGTAATTATACTATTACTATTCACATTTTTTCCAAAAACAACATCATTTCTATAGCTCCAAATACAATAAATTGATTTCACCGCTATCATCTTCATTACAACAGCTCTCCACCCTTTTCCTTTAGATCTTCCAACAATACACTTGAACTCATCTTCCCACTTTTGAGGAGTGTGAATCACTTTAATCCAATTAAGCATTTCAATCCATATTTCATTTGTTTTACTACAGCAAAAGAAAAGGTGGTCGATGGTCTCTTCCTCCATATTGCATAAGCTGTATAAACTATCTTGTGTCATCCCAAATCTTTTCATCTTATCTTTTGTTGCAATGTTGCCATGACAAGTGAGCCATAACAGAAAACCGCTCGAGGCCTAGCTTGGTTGTTCAGCATAAGATTCCTCCACGTTACTTTCTCATTATCTTCATTCAGAGCTGCATAGAAAGGCTTTGTTTTAAATTTTTAATGCATCAATCCTCTATCCCAATCTTGCTGCACATTACTCAGAATGTCTCGCTAGCTCATGATGTTCTTGAAGACCCATGAATAATGCACCTTGACCTCATACTCCATAATATCAGAATGCCTTAAGTAGTATTGGTGCACCCATTTAACCCACATGTTATCAGATTTTCTGCACAAATTCCTCAAGCATTTCAGCATTAAGATCTTGTTTCAGACAATCAAGTTCAAGATCTGCAACCCACCTCACTACAAGAAAATGTTGTATTTCCCTAGTGAATTAGTGACGTGGTAAACACGTGGGTAAAAAATTGTGTTGCCAAGTGATTACCACGTCACTAACATTTTTTATTAATAAACTTTCCACTGCCAAACTCTGGAACAAAATTTTGGAATTTTAAGGGAGAGGGAAATTTGAAATTTCCACAAATTCTGTTGTGGCGTGTAAACCACTAGGGAACTTAAGATTCAAAAAGGTCACAAATTACCCACATGATTTTCACTTCGCAACTCACTTACATCAATAATTTTCTTCCCGTTGCGTTGGCATTTAGTGGACCAACGGTAATAATTTAATACAGGGGGGATGTTCCGACTTTCAAATCACGTCGCAAATTTCTGAAGTAAAAGCCATGTCGCAACCTTTATAAGATAAGCTGGCATTTAATGGAAATACAGTTGCGACCTCCATTTCACGTCGCAACTTTCTGAAGTGTTTGCCACGTCGCAAATTACTGACCTTCCCTACACGTTGCAACTTTCTGAAGCGTATTCCACGTCGCAACCTCCCTTATATAAACAAAATTTCAGAATTTCTTCAAGTCCTCGTCTCATTGCAAAACTCCCACAGCTCCTTCTTCTTCCCCCTTTGGTTTTCTTTTCCGCTGCTGGTGCTGTTACTCCAACAAAGTTTTATTTGCAAAAATTTTAAGGTGAAAAATATTAGTTGGTTTTGTGATTGTTTCATGTTATAGTTTATTTTATATTTTTTTTTATTATTAACTGTTAATTTTTTTTCAGATCTAACAATATTAATTTATAAGAAGTCCTCCATATTGGAAGCTTAGAGGTATTTATGAATTTTAATTTGTTTATATTTATTATATATTGTATTGTTGTTGTTGAAAACTTTGATAGTTAGGTTAGAAAATTTTAGATTTAGAAATATTGTGATATAATGTATTGTATATTGTGTTTGTTGTTGTTTTAAATTTTAGAAAGCAAAAATAAAAATAATATGTTATGTGATTTTTAATTAAAAAATAGATCATTTATTTGAAACAAATTAAAAGAACAGATTTATATTATGTTGTGTGATTTTTAAACAGATTTTTAATTAAATATTATGTTGTGTGATTTTTAGTAAATCAATTATACATATTATAGAATAATATATATTATTAAATAGTTATTATAATTTAGTAAACATGATATATATTATTTTAATAAAACAGTTTTTTAAAATAATAAAACAGTTTTTTAAATAATAAAACAGTTTTTTAATATATATTATTTTAGTAAACATAATATATTATTAAATTAATGAATATTATAAAACAGTTTTTTAAATCAATTATACATAGTAATGAATATATATTATACTTTAAATATGTTATTAATATTAGTATAATATATTATTTTAGTGAATTTATATTATACTTTAAAAATAATGAATATAAAAATAATGAATATATATTATACTTTAAAATATATAGTGAATATATTATACTTTAAAAATAATGAATATATATTATACTTTAAAAAAAATGAATATATATTATACTTTAAATATGTTATTAACATTAGTATAATATATTATTTTAATGAATTTATATTATACTTTAAAAATAATGAATTTAAAAATAATGAATATATATTATACTTTAAAATATATAGTGAATATATATTATACTTTAATGAATATATTATACTTTAAAAATAAAGAATATATATTATAAATAATGAATATATATTATATTTTAAAAATAATTAATATATATTATTTTAGTCAACATATTTTATTAGGTTGGTGTCAAAATAGAAAAAATAGATTTAAATTACATATTTTATTAAAATGATATATAATGACATTTAGTACAATTGTGCAGTATGGAATATTTTCGTTACGATCGTAGTTGGATGTACGATAGAACGTTACCAGGCAGACGTGGACTTACGGCAAATTTTGAGGAAGGACTTAAGGGATTTATCACGTGGGCATTTGCACAAGAATGTTGTCAACGTGAAGGAGGAGTGAGATGTCCTTGTCTTAAATGTGAATGTAGATCTATAATTAGTGACCAAGAGGAAGTTGAACGTCATTTGAAGAAGAAGGGTTTCATTAAAAATTATTGGGTTTGGACATATAATAGAGAATAACTGTCGAGTAACGTATATGCAGAGACAACTAATACACACGCATCAAGCAGTCGACCACACATGGAATTTGATGAACAATTTAATTTGATCGATGAAATGGTTGGAAATGCATTTGGAGTAAATATGACATATGATGAACCTCAGGATTTTGATGGGGAAGAGTTGCCGAATGAGGAAGCACAAAGATTTTACCAATTGTTGAAAGAAATGAATACACCGTTGTTTGAGGGGTCGGCAGATTCAAAATTATCAATGTGTGTGAGATTATTGGCTGCAAAGTCAAATTGGAATGTTCCTGATCAGTGTTTGGAATACTTTGCAAAAATGATGTTGGATGCGACTCCTACGAAAGACAACTTGCCTACAAGTTATTATGATGCAAAGAGGTTGGTGTCGAAGTTGGATTTAGAAGTACGCAAGATTGATTGTTGCATAAATGGATGTATGTTGTTATATGACAATGAGTTTGGTATTAATGATGAGGCGTTGGAGGAATGTAAGTTCTGTAAGAGTCCGAGATATCAAGTTCGTAGTAAAGCCATTAACCGTAAACAAAAACGTGTAGCTGTGAAGTCCATGTTTTATTTGCGGATAATACCAAGGCTAAAAAGATTGTTTGCTTCAATGCATAGTGCAAGTCAAATGACATGGTATCATACAAACAAAACATCTTCAGGCATTATGCAGCATCCATCTGACGGTGAGGCATGGAAACATTTTGATAGGGTACATTCTGATTTTGCTGCAGAACCTAGAAATGTCAGGCTCGGACTATGCTCTGATGGTTTTACTCCATACGTCCAAGCATCTGCAATTGCATATTCCTGTTGGCCAGTTATCGTAACCCCTTACAACCTCCCTCCAGAGATGTGCATGACAAAACCATACATGTTTTTGACTTGCCTCATTCCAGGACCGTCAAGTCCTAAATCCGGAATCGACGTTTATTTGCAACCTTTAATAGATGATTTGAAGAGGCTGTGGATTGGAGAATGGACCTATGATATATCTCGCAAACAAAACTTCACTTTGCGAGCTGCCTTGATGTGGACTATTAATGACTTTCCCGCTTATGGAATGTTATCTGGTTAGGGTACGCATGGCAAAATGGGATGTCCATATTGCATGGAATTTACAAAGGCTTTTACTTTGGAATTTGGAAGGAAAAGTTCGTGGTTTGACTGTCACCGCAGATTCCTACCACGAGACCATGTATTTAGAAGAAACAAGACTGATTTCAAAAAAGATGTACGAGTAAAAGATTTGCCTCCTCCACGATTGTCACCAGAGGAAATATGGAATCGAGTTTCTGAACTGCCCAAATTTACAGATTACGGTGAAGCATATAGAATTGAAGGATATGGGGTCAAACACAATTGGACAAAAAGAAGTATATTTTGGGACCTCCCATATTGGAAAGATAATTTATTGCGACATAATCTTGATATTATGCATATTGAAAAGAATTTCTTCGATAATATATTTAACACAGTGATGGATGTTCAAGGAAAAACAAAGGATAATGAGAAGGCTAGAAGGGACATGGAAATTTTGTGTGATAGAAAAGAGTTGGAGTTGAAGCCTCGGCCTAATGGAAAATTATTAAAACCTAAGGCATGTTACAGTCTAACTTCCCAAGATGCTAAAGCAGTTTGTCGATGGTTAAATGAATTGAGAATGTCGGATGGTTATGCTTCAAATTTAGCAAGGTGTGGTGACACCAAAACTAGGAAGTTGCATGGAATGAAAAGTCATGATTGGCATGTTTTCATGGAACGATTGCTTCCAATTGCGTTCAGTTCACTACCCAACCATGTGCTATATCCGCTAACTAAAATAAGTTCATTTTTCAGAGATATTTGTGCGTCAACTTTAAGAGTCGATAACATCATTAAGTTGGACCAAAATATTCCAGTTATTCTATGCAAGTTAGAACGCGTTTTTCCACCTGGTTTTTTCGATTCTATGGAGCATCTACCTGTGCATCTTGCATATGAAGCCTATCTTGGTGGCCGCGTTCAATACAGGTGGATGTATCCCTTTGAAAGATTCATGGGTGATTCAAAGCGGTCAGTGAAAAATAAAGCTAAAGTTGAAGGATCAATATGTGCACATTATTTGCATCGGGAAACATCACATTTTTGCAGTCATTATTTCAATCATTTAATGTTAACTCCAAGAATCATAAGGAATGAATTTGATGTTAACAAAAGAAGTCAGTTTACCTTGTCAATTTTCGGTCTTCCCGGTCGCCCCTCTGGAAAGGAGAATGTGCATTGGCTGACCCAAAAAGAATTGCAATATGCACACGTTCATGTTCTTATTAACTGTATTGAAGTTAGGCCATATCTTGAGTAAGTATACCCCTAACGTATCTACTTATCTGGCTTTACAAATTGAATTATTATATCTAACTTAAAATGTGTTTCTTTATAGGGAATTTAACGCCTCCTATTTTCAAAGCACCGGTGAACAAGCAACTACCGGTCAAATACATGCATCTTTTCCAGCATGGTTCAAGGATCAATTGTCATGCATTGTTGCACCGACTCAAGAAATACTTCATTTGCGTAACTTATCTAGAGGGCCTGTTCAAAGAGCAATTGAATGGCATACATACTTTGTGAACGGCTATAAATTTCACACCCAAACGTGGACAGAAGGGAAAAAACCATAAATAGTGGTGTATTTGTTAAAGGAGTTACAGATGGTGGTGAAGACGACTTCTATGGCGTTGTTACGCATATTTACGAGTTGGCATACAATTACTTGGACTCGGAAAATAGAGTTGTCTTGTTTTATTGTGATTGGTATGATCCATCTTCCAGGGGCACAAAAATAGATAAGAAATATAACATTGTTGATATTCGAATGGACAGAAGGTACAAAGAGTATGACCCTTTCATAATGTCACATATCGTTAAACAAGTTTATTATGTTCCGTACCCTTCAATTCAGTCACGTAAACGTGGATGGTGTGTTGTAATCAAAACAAAACCATTGGGTCATATTGAAACTGACGATCTAGTGGAAGATGCTGCTTACCAAGACCATGAAATTTCTCAAATTAATGATGTGGTTGAAGTTGAAGAAATTACAAATTTGTGTGATACATTGGTCGAGGGTCATCAAATTGATGCGTCTGTTTTGTTGGTAGATAATAATGTGGACGAAGAGCATGAAGATATTGGATCTGAGGACATTATTGGATCAGATGATGAAAATAATATGGCCGAAGAGCATGAAGAGTTTGAATAGATAGTTTTATATGTGTTCGGACAATTTTTATTAATGTATTATTTGTTTTATATGAATGCAAATGTATTATTTACGTATTATTTATTTACGAAGAGCATGAAGAGTCTTCTTGATTTATTTACGTATTATTTATTTATTGATAACTATTTCAAAATAGATACAATGCCACCCCAAACTGACAAGGGTGAGGCTAAGGAGACCCAGCCTCGTTCGAGAGCCAGAGTACGTGAGGTACCGCCCTCGCCCATGTATGCTTCTCGCCCACAGTCTCAGGCAGATCTAATGTCCATAGACACTTCACAGCCATTTACGACATTACTCTCCTTCTCCCAAACGGTTCCATCTGGGAATCCATCGTTTATTAGTCAGTTTGGGGGATCCTTCATGCATCCGCTTGGGGTACCATCTACGTTTGCGCAGCAGTCTGGGGGATCTAGTTTTCCTGGGGGAGCTAGTTTTCTTCCTCAGCAGTATTCCTTCACGCCGCAGCCTGGGGGGTCTAGTTTTCCTTAGCAGACTCACTTCGCACAGCCTGTGGGATCTGTTTTTCCTCAGCAGTATTCCTTCACGCTGCAACCTTTAGGATCTAGTTTTCCTCAGCCGACACCCTCCACGCCCCAGCCAGAGGGATCTGGCTCCCGCATTCCACACCCCACACATATACTTGCGCGTCAGCAGCAGGATGACCACACTGTTCAGGGGGATGACGATGTTCATGAGGAGCAGACAAATCCTGTTGCAGAGGAGCATTTGGTGGTTGAAGGACGACATCTGATTAGGCCTGAGGGATCTGGGTATGTTTTTAATTTATAATATTTATTTAGCTATATATTGTCATTTTATGTTTAATACTCGTTCAAATTATTGTTGTTTAGTTTTGATCTGTGTCATCCTGCTGCTAAAGCTGTAAATTGGGTCATTCAATTGATGTATACAAAACTCATTAAGTCTTTCGGAGAGCTCCCAGATAATGAGAAAGAGATATGGTTTGATAAATTCAAGGTAAATTGTATTTTTATTATAGTTATGTTATTTTATCACGATTTTTTTTATATATATCTAACATTTTATTTGACTGTCATATAACTTGCAGGAAAGGTGTACTTGGCAGAAATTTGACGAGTTCAAAATTAAAAAAAAAATCAAAAGTAAGGTATCTAGCAGATTATTTGACATGCTTAGGAATGCTAGACAACGTTGGGAAAGAGATCAAACTCGTCCTAACTGGATAGGCGAGGAAATATTTGGTGAACTTGTTGAGTGGTGGAAGACAGAAGATTTTTAGAGAAGATCTGAACATGCTAAAAAGATGAGAGCATCTGAAGCAGGTGGCTGTCTTAATACAGTTGGAAGTATCAGTATCGGCGAACATCGTCGACGAATGGTAATTATAACTATTTTTTTAAGTTTTTTTTTGTATTATTATATATTTAATTAAGCTTCATTATTTTAATTAGAAAAAGGACTTGGGGAGGGAGCCACGAATTAATGAGCTATTTGTGAAGACCCGAACCAAAAAATCGGGCGACTTTGTTGACGGTCGTTCCAAATCAACCTTGGTAACTTGTTTATTATAGTTGAATTCTTTTAATTTCATAATTACTATATAATTAAATTGTTTAAATTATATTTAATTTAATTTTTTTTAATGTGTGTGTAGGAGTTGTACCAGACATTGCTTGCCCAATTTCTAACTGAAAATCCTCAATATACGCCGATTGGGGATGCACCGCTTGATCCACGCGTTGATCTTTAGATTTGGAATTTAACAGTAGGCGGGAAGAGAGTTAATGGATGTTTTTTTGGTCTGGGGTCTTTGGCTGGTGATTATAGAAAAGGGGACCGAACTTTATTTCAGAGACTCGATGATGGGGAAGGAGGATCGCGTCCGGCAGAATTGACACCAGAAATGTTGGCAACAGTGAGACAGTTAGCTCTAGCTGAGGCGAGACGAGAGGCGGAGACACATGAGGCGGCCCTAAAGGCCGAAATGGATGATATGAGAAATAGACAAAATGCTGAAATAGAGGAAATGAGGAAGCGGCAATCAGACATGGAGGCACAAATGCGAAAATATTTTGCCTCGAGATCGAATTATTCTCCCGAAGATGATCACCAAAACGAAGATGAATTATTTAGTGGCGAAGAATAATTTTTTTTATTATTATTTTTATTTGTGACGTAAATATTACGTCACAACTTTTATTATTATTATTTGTATTTGTGACGTGAATTTCATGTGACTAAATATTTATATATTTTTAATGTATATTATTTTAATTAAAAATTATTTTAATTAAAAATTATTTTAATTTTAAATTTATATTTAATATTTAATATTTATTTTAATTTTAACGTTGTTTTCAGTTAATATTATTTATTTCTTTTTATAATTAAATTTAACAGTGAAGTGGATCCCATGTCACTAATTAGTGACGTGGGAATAAAATGGGAAAAATATTAATTCTGTGAGGTTTCCCACGTGATAACAAGGTCACAACTTTGTGACGTGGGAATCACATGGGTACTAAATTTACTTTGTGTCAGGAAAGCGTGCAGAGCAATTTGGTAAAGGTAAGTTCCCACATGACTTTCACGTCACTAATTAGTGACGTGGTTTTCACGTGGGAAGTTTTCTTCTTTATTTTGTGATTTGCGACGTGGTAATCCTGTCACAACTTTGTGACGTGTTTTCCACGTGGGAAAAAGTTCCCACCATTGCATTTCCGGCGTGTTTTACCCACGTCGCAACCATTGGCTAGTGAAGTGATTTTTACGTTAGTGACGTGAGTATCACTTGGAAAAAGGCAATATTTCTTGTAGTGCCTTGGCTCTTACCTTTGCAAATTTTCTTCTATGCTACAAGACTCTTTCTATTGATGTTTTTCTTGCCAGTCCAAATAAAACTCCTACAAATCGCATTAATCTTCTTTATCACCAATTTAGGGATGGGGAAGCACTGCAACCAGTACTGAGCAATTGCACTAGTAAAACTTTTCACTAATTGGACTCTACCTGCATAGCTAAGCATCTTTGAAGACCAATGTTGAATTCTCCCAACAATTATGTCAACCAAGGGCATATAGTGATTGATGTTTAGCTTTTTTCTTGACAAAGGTATACAAAGATACTTGATGGGCAAAGGGATCTCTTGAAAACCTGCCAACCCTGATATTATCCTTACTGATCTCATCCAACCCACCAAAAAATATCTTACATTTACCTTGATTAAGTACCAGACCTGTAGAAGAAGAAAAGCTATTGAAAGCTTTCATCATCAATTTCACAGAAATAGGATCACCTCTACAGAATAATAGCACATCAACAACAAATGTGAGGTTTGTGATATTCAAACTTTCACATTTGGCATGATGATTAAAATTGGGATTGTTCTGCAACTTACTCAAGGATCTATGCTTTATACCTCTCTTAGCTTGTAAGAAATTTGAGTACTCACCATTAAGATTGAACTTGTAAGAAACAATAATGATCCCAACCATTAGCCACTTGATAAATTGACAAGGAATCCCAATCTCCTTCATAATACATTCTAAGGCTTTCCAATTGACCATGTCATAGGCCTTTTACAATTCTATATGAATCATTGTCCTAGGAGTACCCCATTTCCTAGTATAACCTTTGAGTAACTCATAAGCTAGCATAATATGATTATGAATATTCTGGCCTGGAACAAATGCTACCTAGCAAGGACTAATAACACTTTGAATGACCCCTCCCGACCTATTAGTCAAAATTCTAGCAATAATCTTGTAAAAGGTTGTGCAACCAGCTATAGGCCTATAATCCTTTATCTGACTAGAATTCTCACTTTTAGGAATCAAGATAATGACAGTACTATTAAAAGCTTTGTAGATGGTACATGTGTCAAAGAACTCTTTCACAACAGCAATCACATCATCTTTTATAACTGACCAACTGGCTTTATAGAACCTAGCTCTATAGCCATCAATTCTAGGTGCTTTCAAATAACCCATACCATTCAAAGCTTTTATGATCTCTTGCTCAGATACATACCTTATCAGGTTTTCTCTTTGCTCCAAGTTTAACTGATTTCCCATTCTTATAGCCTCTCTCTCTCTCTCTCTCTCTCTCTCTCTATATATATATATATATATATATATATATATATATATATATATATATATATATATATATATATATATATATATATGATTGATGTTGTTATCCTACTTCCCTATCAACTGCCTGTAGAAATCCAACACTTCTTTTTCAATCTCATGGTGAGTTTATATAGTTGAGCCATCAGGGTTTTGGAGGTAGTTTAGGCATTTGGAATTGTGCTTATCTTTTATGGAAGCATGAAAAAAGGAATTGTTTTTATCCCCCATCCTAAGCCAATTAATTTTTGCCCTCTGCCTAAGAATCTTCTCCTCAATCTCATTAAGGGAAATAACTTCCACTGTGTACTTCTTCACCTCTTCAATGATTTGACTATTCAATCTATCACCTATTAAATCATTCTGAGCCAAGTTAAGTTTTTCTCTAGCATCCACCAGCTTCTGCTTCACATTAGATAATGGCCTACTGAATCTTCTCAAATATGGGTTGCAGTCTCTTAAGCTTAACCCATAGAACATACATATTCCTGCCTCTGATGGGTTGGTTCCAACTATTCTTCACAACATCCATAAAACCAGGCATATCCACTAGACAATAACTAAACCTGAAATGGCTACTCACTTTTCTTTTATCATTCTTATTGGCTACACAAAGTAAAGCATAATCAGAAATGTCGAGGGGCATGATGTTCAAAGTGGACTCCAAATTGTCTAGAAACCAGTCGTGTTACCTAACAGTCTATCAATCCTAGAATAAATGGTTCCCATTTCATGCTTATTGGACCATGTAAAATAATCACCAATACTGTCCATCTCACTTAGACCAGTATTAGTCATCATATTCTAAAGATCCTCATATTCCTTTTCAGTTATCATACTTCCTCCAATACGACCTTGAGCCTTGGCCACATTATTAAAGTCTCCCAACACACACCAAGGGCCTTGTAAATTGCCATGGAGATGTTCAAGCTTCTTCCACATGATCCTCCTTTTACTCAACTAGTTATGAGCATAAAAAACAGTCAAAAACACACTAGTAGCATCATAAACACCACAATGGATGTGATGGCTAAAACTCTACATAAATTGCATATCAATTATGTTGCTATCCCACTCTATCCAAATCTTACTATTCTCATGGTCTTTGTAGTTATCAATGAAATTATCAGTCAAATGCAGTTATGCCTGATGGCATTAGCTTTACTCTTCTTAACTCTAGTCTCTTCAAAATGGCGATTGCAGGCTTTAGCTCTAGGAGACGGGAGCTAATCTCCCTGAGCTTACCCACTTTATTGAACCCTCTAGTGTTCCATGACACAATCACGAGCCTCTATCTCTGGCCACTAGATGGTCAATCAAAACCTCCAGTGCCTCAAACCCATTATTACAATTAACACCAGATGAGGATCCAGTACATATATCGTTGCCTTCGTCCTTAGTAGTTTTCTTTACTATTGTCCATGATTGACCACTATCTTCCATAATTACTTGGCTTTCAGATTCAGACTTTGTGGGGGTTGACACTTTAATTTCCTCAGGTGGATTTGGCTTAGGTCTTCATCTCTGAACTTTGGCATTTCCTCCACATTGATGACCCATTTTTTTTGACATTCTTCACAAAAGGTCGGCTTCCATTCATATTCCACCGCTTGTTTCATAAAATCACCCTCGCAGTTTCTAACTACCACCTCTTAAACCAATTGTTGATTGATATCAACCTCAACCAATATCCGAGCATATGAAACGCAAAGTTTACTTATTGTACATTCATCTGTTACTAGGGGGTACCTAAGGCACTTTCAATTTTGCTTAAGCTTTTTGCTCCCCTAGATGGAGATGGAGCTAAGGGAGCTTAATCCAAATTGTAAGTGTACGCAATAAATCCTTCTTTAGGTTGAAATTAGGCTTTCATTCCTTCAATAGTATAAGCATGTTTCTGATGGTATAAGGTCCCTTCATCATTACCGCGTCTCTATCTTCATGTGAATTGAATCGAAGCAAGAAGTACCCTTCATCGTGGTAATACAGATCCGACATCTTCATAAAATTCCAGTTCTTCTGCATAAATTTCTTCACCATGTTCATGCTTAGATCTTCTCCCATTACATATAAAATCAAAGCATTATCCCAAAATTGAATCTCAGATTCAATGTCGTCTTGTTCGATTTCAATTTTCATTGTTCCATTGACAAGCTTCAGTGCTGCATACTCCATTGCAGGGCCTTTAGCAGGGTTCCGGTTATCACTCAGAACATCAATCCATAACTTTCGATCCTCAATTGTCACCTTCACACTTTCCTTCTTTGAAAACTTCACATTTTCATCTAGGGTTTCCCTCGTATCGCTAGTGCTGATACCTCCTTGATCTTGCTCAATCTCATTGACTTCTGTAGGGATACTCTCCTCTTCTGGTTGAGACTTCGGTAGTGATTGATTCACCGGTGGCGGTGGCACTATAGATTTTGGTCGCCCTCGTCTCCGCTTCGTCATCAGAGCTTTCCAAAAAAAATTAGTGTGGTATGTTTACTAAAATAATACTAAAATATATTACTAAATAATAATAAATATATATTGTTTTTATATTGTTTTTTTTTCAAAATATTATTTATACTATTTTTTAAGTATTGTTTCAAATACAATATATAAAAATTGTATATAATGTTAAAATAAAAAAATATTTAATTATAATATTATATATCACATAATTAATTATTTTATTATAATATTTTCTAAAAATAATGCATAGTTAATACAATATATTATAAAACAGTGTGTAATATTTATTAAAATAATACAAAATAATTTATAATATATTATTTATAAAATAATATTAACAAATATCAACAAATATGTGTATATTCAAATATTAACAAATATTAACAAATATCAATAAATATCCAAAAAAGATCAACAAATATACATCTTAATTTAATAAAAAATAAATAAATAAAAAATACTAATTTGAGATTTTTTTTAATTCTTTACTATTTATATATCTCTTCTCTCTTAATGATGCAACGCTTGTAGTGATGACTTGTCAATTTCAAGTTGACCAATTTTATTTTCACGTCACTTTTTAAGAAAACTAAATTTTAAAATATTTATTTAGTTAAAAGTATAAATGGCAACATATATGATAGTAAATGGGACTTGATTCTTTACCACTTTCGTACCACAGTAATAGTATATATGATAGTAAACAGAAGCATATGTATATATAAAGTGAAAATAATTCTTCAAGCAAGATTTGCTGCTATCACCCAACAAACATAACACCATATGTGAACAGAAGAATTCAACATCCTCGTTGCTATCACCCAACAACCTTAACACCATGTGTGAACAGAAGAATTCAACATCCTCGTTGCTATCACCCAACAACCTTAACATCACGTGTGAACAGAAGAATTCAACATCCTCGTTCCTTCTTCCAGCAAGCTTTGCTACTATCACCCGACAACCTTTGATTCTCCTAAGTTATCCAAACCCTATACATCAATTTCTTCCTTATAAAGTACAAAATAAAATAATGGAAATCAATCAATCTAATGTTAAGAAATTATTAAATATCTCTTCTTAAAGATAATTATGGATGGTTGACACTACGATAAATAATATTTTTTATGATGAACCTAACACTTTAAACAATAAAAAAAAAGTATAGGTATTTAAAGTCCTAGGTTTTATATTTCTTTAAATAAACAACCATTTATCTTGGTTTTTAAGAAAAACGAGGGAATAGAACTTTAAGAAAGCTTGCTTCGACACCTAATTATTGCATTTTATGTTTTTTTTTTTCGATTGTTATAGTTAGTATTTCTCATTTGGCGCCTTTCCAACTTTCACTGTTATCATTGTTATTTTTTTTATATCTTTTTATTAGTATTTACTTCGGTTACATGGTTCAACTGAGGTAATATATTTTGCATTAATCAATTTCAAAATACTATTTTAAAAATCTTATTTTAATTTTTTATTTGATATGTTCAAACCCTTCAATTATACAAAAAACCGACGTTATATATATTTTTATTGAATTCTCAGAATATGACGCTATTGTGTTTTTTATATTTTATATTTTTAATTAATATTGTCACGTCGGATTATATATAAAACCGACGTGACACATATTGCATGAAATACTTCAGACTACAATCTACCTAGTTTTTAACTTTTTCATTTGTCTATCAACGCTCAAACGTCATTTCGTCACTCTCATTTCGCAAAAAACTTAGGTGATTTTCAACCTGATATTCATCAAAACTCTTCCAACAGATATTCATCAAATGTCATTTTAGCAACAGGTCAGTTCTTCATTTAAACGAGTTAGATATCACTTTTTTTCACTGATCATTTTGTCTAGAGTTTTACGTTAGTTTGACTTTTGATCATTTTGTCTAGGGTTTTACGTTAGTTTGACTTTTGATCATTTTGTTTCTACGATTTGCCATTTGTTTTTATTGAAACGTTAGTTAGTATAGTTTCTCTTGATCATTTTGAGGTTTATTTAGATATTCATTTCGTCAACAAATATCATTTTCGCAACATGTTTGTTCTTCACTAAAACAAGTTATATATCACCGAAACGAGTTATATATCATCAAAATGATTTTATCTCATTTTGTTTTTCATTGTTTGTCTTTTAATCATTTTATTTCTACGTATTTGTCTCTTGATAGTCATAGCCGATTCGACAAGCACCTCACATACAACATGTGCTGCAATATCTGTTAATACAAATCATATAAGAAAAACTAGATGTGCAACAATGTATACCAAGGTGAAAAAAGCCCACGAAACCAGTGTTCACTTCCCAGTTACAATTGATGATGCAATCGACAGGGCTTAGGGTGAACACGCTGACAAGTTCATAGGTTACATTGTGTTACAAGGTAGAAGTAAAGTGAGCATTTTGATAGTTAGTTTGCACAATATTGAAGAGTACTTGAAAGACGCCATATGGGAAGATGTTCAAGTATTTTGTGATTTGTTTGCAAGTATATATGATCATTTATTTTTTGTTTAATACTAGTAACATATTTATTGTGTAAACCTAGGAAATGTTCATTGTTAGTCCAAATGATAATAATGTGAAAAAGAAGATGCTTACATATTGTGGTGAGCGTTGGAGTGGCTTTAAGACACAGCTCACCCATGATTATATTAAACACGAAGAAGATAAAGAAAAGCCTCCATATGATGTGTATTCCTTTATTAATCAAGATGTTTTGGCATAAATTTGCAGAGTCTGACACCACTCCTTCCTTCTTCGCAAAGAGCCAAAAAGGAAAGAGAAATCAAACTAGAAATATCTATCCACATAGATTATCTTGTGGATGATATCGAAAACTTGAAAAGAAGATGATGGAAGAAAAAAGAAAAAAAATGGAGGAAGATAATAGAAAACGGTTCTATAATTATTGAAGTAGATACTTTTTCCAACAATATTTAGTTTAGATAAATCAAAGCCTTGGAAGAGGCATTGGCTTTAAGGCATATTTTAGACCATTTAAATCATCTAGACAGAAAACTCGTAAGAGAGAGATTAAAAAGATTGATGTTGTTGAGTTGGAGAAGGAAAGGGAGAAGCAAGATAGAAAATTGAAGGAGGAAAGGAAGAGGTGGAGGGAGGAGCAGGAATGGAAGTTGGAGGAGGACAGGAAGAAGTTTAAGGAGGAGAAGAAAAGGTTGAGGGAGGATTAGGATAGGAATCTAGAGGAGGAGAGGGAGAGGTTGTTGCAGATGGTGCGGGAGAGTGTCTAGAAAGGAGCATGAGAAGCGAGAGAGGATGACTAAGGAGAAGGTGTCCAAAAAGTGAACCCGCGAAGTGCTTTAGGTATAAATTGTATGTTGTTATTATTATTGTTTGCATATTTTAATTTTGGATTGTATTTATGTTTTTTTTATAATGTAGAAATTGAATTTGTTCGGTCTATTAAGCTACACAAATTCAAATCAGTTGAAAATTCGAGATAATAAAGTTCAACAAGTTACGAGTGGTTCAAGCGCGAAAGAAAGTTTTTCTGTCAACCAGGGCAATATTTAACCCACAATGTCAAAATTAGATAACATTGAGAGACTAAGAATGATCATTTAGAGTATTCCAGATGCATGCTTGGGTATTAAATTAAGTCATGATCCAACTTAGTTATTCGTACTTTCTAGGATTTCTGTCCATGAATTTTTACCGGGAAATGTGTACCTAGACAATTTCGTATTACAAATATGGTCCTCATAAGTATAGTTTTTATGTTGGTCTCTATTTATATTCATACGTTCTTCTACTTTAACATAAAGATTTACTCTTGCATGTACGTCCATGAGTTATGCGTTGAAAGTAAACTTCAAAACAAGTATTGCATCTTAGATTCGGCGTACATTGGTTTTATTGACGGTTTGACAAGAAACAATATCCTTTTTTACTTAAAAGATAAGTTGAAAGTGAAAATCAAAGATTGTTATTTGACCCCATTTTACCGCAAGTAAATATATATTAATTTGTGTTTTCATTTATAAATCAATTTTATACATATTAATTATTCTGAATGTTTATGCGGTGATCATTGACAACTCATTGTTACATGTCCCAAAAAAAATACTATAGTTGTGTTTTAGTCGTTGAACTCTGAATTTCTCGAAGAAATGGTTAACGCTTTGAATGAGTAAATAGTATTATTTTTAAATTTAGAGTTGAATAGTTTTTATTCATGTTTATTTTTAACCGACATGTGTAGAGCGATGAAGGAGTATAATGCACTCAAACATAATGTACTTGGTAAAAAGTCAGTATATGTTTCCCCAAAAATAATTATATTACTCGTGATTTTTGACATTATATTATTCTTGTGTATTAGTGTGATATAAATATATGAAAATTATTTGTAGTGGCTAAAATAGCCCGACAGTCATTCTTGTGGATACTATGTTATGAGATATATGCTTTATATTGCCTCCACATGCATTACAAATGGATGGATGAAGCATAAGGTATTAAATAAATCCATATCTTCTTAAGTTCATGTTTTTTTTAGCTTATCATAATTTAATTTTTCTTCTAATTATATGAGTTTAACAAGAAAACATCATACTCAGAAGAAGATATGGATGACATTTGATCACGTTGGGACAAAGTCTTTTTTTCTTGTTATAATTCTCTAAAACTGTAGTTTTTTCTTGGCTGTAAATGTGTAAAATTGCTTAATTTGTTTTGTGCAAATATGTAAATGTGTGTATTCTGTCTTGATGATCACAACAATGTCAATTTCTAACCTTGGTTTAAATGATATGATATATTCCAATTCTGTCGCATATTTTGTAGTTTCTGTGTAAAAAATGATACAGGCAGGTGAAACTAAGATTTAAAATAATATAAATCTGGTATTCATTGATTAATTGATTTATAATGATATGATACATGCCAGTGAAAATGATACAAGCAAAATTATACAGGTCAGTTAAAATGATACAGGTAGTCAACTCCATTTGTTAGAACAACTTCCATTGAGTCTCTACACCTGTGCTTTTTTTATTTTCACTCTCTGAACTCTTATTTGTTTTCGAAAAGAAGGATTTGGCTCAGGATTACCCATTTTGAAGGATGAATATGAAGGCTATAGGGTTTGACTATAATTCCATGAATAGAAAGATAAAAATTCTCACTAAGAAGTTTGTTACCCTTAAGCAGAACATTGGGTTTCAAATGTTGGACCACATGTCTCAGCATCTTGTTCAACATGCGTATCCTCATAACAGAGGAAACAATCATCAATCTTGGAGGTGTCACTACTATAAAGAATATGATCATATAAGACCCTTTTGCTATAGACTGTATGTATATCCTCATTCCTATAGCCAGCCAAGGTTCAACTTAAGGAAACGGAAGAAAACTCGAGTAATGAAAGTGTGGAAATCCAAGGAAATTGTCGCTTATTTCATAGCTCATACATCTCTAGGAGTTTTCTCAAGAGAAGATTTGTATTTTGATATTGGATGTTACAAACGAACTTTGAGTTTTATACTAACTATCCTCCAAACCAAACACGGTTTTTATACCAGGCTAATCTCGAAAGAAATGAGAGCTTTTACATAAGACGCAACTTACAAACCAAACAAAGATTTTAATAGACAATCTTCCAAATCAAATGAGAGCTTTTATACCAAGCAAAACTGACAAACCAAACACAGATTTTAAAGGAAAATCTCAAAAAATAAACAAGATCTTTTACTGGCTAAGCTCACAAAGCAAACACTTAATTCTCACAAAAGACATTCCATAAAAGACATCTTTCACATATTACAATATTACCCTTACACTAGAATACACAACAAAAATCTCACCAATATTTTTCACTACTAAAGTACTAAGACAATTTTAGTGAAATGAGAAGAAAAGAAGTAGAAAGTGAGAAAGAGTGTTAAAACATATTTTCTGGTGTGTTTTGAAAATGAGGAGAGCCATCTATTTACAGGAGACAAATCTGGCTTAAAAAAATTAGCTGAGTGTGTGCATTGCCTTGGTAGTTTAAGAACTACTCTAATATAATTTACAGCACTCTGATCACTCAATCACAAATCAAACGAGCCTTCACACTTCGTCTCTTTCACAAACTCTAAAATTTCAAGATTCATTTCATGATACACCAAAAGATTCAACACTTCATCTGAGACATGACTTCACTTCTATCTCATCAGACTTGATAAGACTTCTTGATAGATATCATCATTAGAGAAATTTTCTAACTAAAGATCATTAGGGATTCCATTGAACACCTCTTGACTTTAGTTGATGTCCTTAAAAGGTTGACTTTAACGTTTTAATCTCTCAGATATAACAACTTAAGTATCACTTCAAATAAAGCTTTCAATTTATAATATTGTCATCATAAAAGCATATAAGTTAATTAATTGCTACAAATATTATACTTACAAGTACATTGATCCATAAGTAAAACTTGTGATATCTTTTATTTTGTTTTGTTAAGATTCCATCATCATAAAGCTTTAAAAAAGTTGTCTTGATCAAGACCATTTAATAATTGCTATTAACACATTCATTTAAAAATTATCATCATCAAAACCATTAATTACTCGCATAACACATCAAACCACAATAACAAAATAATAAGATAAGAATATATCAATCTAGATCACTTATTATTATATTTAAATCAAATAATAATAAATAATAATGAGTATAACATGGTGTTTTAAAAAAAGAAAAATGTTTCAATAGTGCGACCCATGGTTAGTACATGCACAGGTATTAATTTAGTTGATCAAATTATTACTTCAATTCACATTAAAAAATGATTAATTCAACTATGAAAATAATTAAAAGGGTGCATGTGATTCTATCATGTGTTTTTTTTTATGCATTGATCTATAGCATCTTCTTAAAACCACCATTGATGTGATTGGATCATCATTTTAAATATTACTCGTAGTGTATGTAATGTTGGTTGTACATGGAGCATCTTTGAATTCATACCAAGTTAAAATATTGTACTTATATAATACAAATTGATCACAAGCTATATTTCTTTAGAATTTCTTTAGAATAAAGTTGTAAGGATTTAGCTTCTTTTAAAAGAACAATTTATTTTAGAATGTAAAATAGTAATATCAACTTTAGAGTGTATTAGTCAACAAATTATTATAGAGATCCGACGATAGTTCACAATAGTGATTTAATTATCTTTAAGCAAATGTGGTGAGTAATGAATTTTTTCCATCAATTGTGAAATTTTAAACTACTCCAAAGATGATTAAGTATGAGATATGGATATTTTGAATTTCTAGTATAAGAAATGCATTAAAAAAATATAAATTAAAAAAAAATAAAATGTGTAAAATAATTTGATTGAATGACTGTATATATCATTGTATCTTTTGATTGACTGCATTTTGCAACATCTGTCATATAGTGTATAAAATATTTTGGTAAAAAAAATGACACATGTGGGACATTATGTTTCAACATGTGTGCAACATCTGCCTTTTATCAGCACGTCATGACTGTTGTTGTTCTGGGCGTGATTTTGTTTGATTTCTAGAAGGTTGTTAATCCATATCAGTTTGAAAATAGATTTTATTAAATCATAATCCATAAAGGTCGGAGAAAATTGAGAAGTGAAGAGGGCTCGACAAAGACCAACTAGAGAGTTCACTTCAGATGCCTCACGGACAGTCACTAAGAAAATTGTAAGTAGGATTTGTTGTGCGTATGATTTGTTACGTATAATATAAATCACTTTGGTAACAATATATCTTATTCATGTTGTGTAGAATTCGTTGATTGAAATGGTCAGCAAAGGTACATTTGTTCCACAACCATGACATGATATATTAGTTGAAGCAATCTGAATAAAGAAGCATGGTGGTCATGTACATGGTGTTGGAGAAGGCATCAGTTTGAGATTGTGGTTTGATATATCGAGAAAAAGCACACTCTAGCAAAAGAAAGAGATGGACAATATTGTTGAGAAGAAGTTAGAAAGTGAACGTGAATCGTAAAATGAAGATTTGGAAAATTTAGATACATTGTACAATAATTAGTTGGAAGATGTGTTAACATAGGAGCGGGAAATTCGCAAGAAAGAGATGACTGAACTCTTGAGGTATGTGGAAAATAGTGGTTTATCTAGATAAATAGGATTTTATTGTATGGACTGAAACGTATAATATATCACGTTGAATATGTTTTCTGTTACTGTTATTTTTTGTGATGCAGAGATTAAGTGGTACCGTAAGAATTGTTGTAGGTGGTGCGAGCACAAGAGGAAGTTATTAAGTCGCCCATACCAATATCTATAATGAGATATTGGCTCCTTCGGAACATTCAATTAACCAATTGGTATGTCACGTTATGGATAAGAAAGATCTGTTATACATATCTTAAACATTCAATAGAGGTTTTTATTCATATCCTAAATATGTAAAATGATTGTATGTTTGCAAATGAGTAGGTGGATGTAGGGATACTACATTTGTGGTGCACATAAGTATAAAATTAAATATCTCATCATGGTACATTCATCTTGTTTTTATAGAACTAATTCATCACTTATTTTTTACATTTTGTTTAATCATTTAGGTACCTTGTCACAGCGCAAAAAAATACTTAGAGCGCTTGCAAGCTCGAGATGATCACAGAGTCGCCACCAATATTTATTTGTTCAAAAAGGAAAGGAAAAATATCTATAAAAATCAAAAAGAAAAAAGAAAATGGTCGTCGCAACAAAATTTGAACTCGAGAGTCGATTATGCAAGGGAAAGATATTAAAACCCCTCACATTCGCTGTACTCAATGGGAACCATTTAGTTAGATTTGCGAATAGAATGTTAGATTTCATTATTTGCTTTCTTCAAGTTATTGAAAAGTTAAAATGGAAAAGAAAAAGGTTGCAAAAAGGTTTTTATTAGGGTGTTTGATAAGATTGCAGCTCTTGCTCCTACATATCCTCAAGTGCGATGAGGAATTCAAAGCTACGTAGTTCTTAGCAAGGCATAGATATTTTTGGGTTTTTAATTACAGTACTTGACAAGATGTTGAATCTCACTTCTATGCATTCCTAAGTGCGATGTGAAACTCAAAGCTACGTAGTTCTTGGTAAAAAACTACGCATATGTTGGTTGATTTTAATGAACGAATTTTTAGGTCATATTCTAATGGTTAAACGTTGCTTTGATGCTCACAATTGGAGTCTTAAGCATTTGTTTGTATCGCGGTAGAATAGACTAAACATTGTTCATTTGTGAAAAGGTGTTTTATCGCACGGGGGTGAGAAAAGATAAGTTTTATTGGTTGAAGTTTGTTTTAGGAGTGGATGACGAATACTCGAATGGTCGAGCCATATGGCTTGTATCCAAACAATCGGGAAAAAAGTGGTATACACCAAACCGTTCCCTTTTCACCCAACTAATGGTGAAAGGGTTATATATGATTAAGTATTTTTAAAGATGACAAGTGCTTGACATGCAAGCTATATAGCAGGTGTCAATTACTCGGGGAAAAGAGAAGCATGCACCAAACTATTCCTTTTTTTTTATCCCTTTTCATTGCGAAAAGATTTTGACGTTGATTTTGATTGTGAAAGCGTTTTGGTACGAATTAATTTAAGAGTTTTAAATGGATGGCAAATGCTCGAATGGTCGAGCTATACAGCTTGTTTCCAAACATACGCGGAAAAAAGTGGTATTCACTAAACTGTTCCTTTTTCATTTGATTTGTTATGAAAATAATCGCTCAAGCTATGAGTATGAAATTGGTTTAATATGAATCGGGTTAGAAAGCTTTATACGAATGAAGAATGCTCGAATGGTCGAGCTATGCTGCTCATATCCAAACACCTGAGGAAAAGAACGGTATACACCAAACCATTCCTTTTTTTTATCTCATTCATGAAAGATGTTTAAAATGATTAAATGTTTGTTTTGATTTTAAAAATGCTTGATATGGATTAAGGTTTGATTTTTGTTGAAAAATGGTTTGATCGATGGTGAAATGGTTGAGAAAAGAGAGAGGCGTGAATTGTAATTTCAAGCACGAGGGTGTAGACTTTAAGGCAATGGTATGAATTATAGCGCAAGGGCACAAACTCTAACGCGGGGACGTAACTTAACGCCGTAAATTGAACGAAACATGATATCACACACACATACACACACACACACACACAACAAAATGATAAGAAAAATATGCATACAATAACTATGAATAACACATATTCATCATAATCAAATTGAAAAATAAATGTGCTTGTTTTAGATTAGATGCAACGCAAGGACGTGAATTGAGTTCACATAACGTGAGGACGTGCAATACAAAGATGTCAATACAGAGTTTAAATTTGATTTAAATGTGATAAAGTTGAAATGTTGTGTGCTACCAGAATTGAAATGTTGCACGTAAACAAAAGAAAAAATAGCCAGCAACTGCTAATGCAAAACGCGTTCATCGCAATCGTAATAAAATACACTTAACGCAACACTGATAAATAAACCAAACCAAACACATGTGATATGTTAGGATCTGATTTTGGCACAATGTAAAAAACAAAATAGTACTAGTAGCACATGTACTAAATATTTACATCATTATCTCAAAAGAAAATCCAGCAGAGTCACGACATACAAATCATATAGAATATGCAAATCAATCTAGATCGATTTCAACCAGAAAATAAAACAACAATGCATAATCCCAAATTAATTTACATCAATACATAGTGTTAATCAAAACAGAAGCACGAAAATATTAAACAAACACAACTAATATTTGAATTTAAATACATGACGAACAACAAATATGCAGTAAAATATATAATAAAATCTGCCAAAATGATACAAAAAGTTGAATGTTGTGTGTTGACCTTTCTGAGCCACCCTACAAACACGTGTTTGAAGCTTTCTCACGGCGAATTTCAATGTGGTGGCCGATAGAGTGGAGGTTGACGGAGACCAGTTCTGTTGGAGGAGAAGTTAGCTGAGATGTGGTTAATGAAAAAAGTGGATGTCGTTGTTATGAGAGGAACATATCAAAGGTTTATATGGGAGGTACAAAGGGTGGTACGAGTTATTTGCAGTGGTGGTAGTTGGAAGAGAAGGTAGGAGTTGTATGTTATTGTTGTATGTTGTTGTTGTATGTTGCTATTATTGTCTTTGAACTTTATTTTTTTGTATGTCGTTGTGTTATTGATAAATGTTGTTGTATGTTTTTGTTATTGATTAATATTTTAATAATTTAAAGAACAAAAAATTGCTACGTCAAAAGAAAGAAGCTTCTTGTGACTTAGCAATGTTTTGTTCTTCATAAAATTCTCAAAACATTACATAATATCTTGTGTTGTTGTATGCTACTGTATGAAGTCGTGTTTATTATATGCTATGTAGATTGTTTGTTTCACTAACCCTTTACTGATAATACATTTCATTTAAATTGACATAGAAACTTATAATTTAAAAATTATGTTGTATTTGGAAACTAACTTATATTAATCAATGTTTTTTGAATTACATCTGTCTCATTGTTCATCTCACGTTGTTTAACATATAGAATGTACACTACAAGAAAAATGAGTTTTTGCAGTGACAAAAGTTGTTGAGAAAAACACAAAGTTGCTGCGAGATGTGTTTTTTGCAGTGAAAAAAATGCCATTGGTATAAGTGTCGTTGCAAAACGTTTTGCAACGATAATTGATGTCACCGTTATAACTAATGCTTTTCAATAATAATTATTGCTACCTAATTTTATTAAACGCAATGACATAGTCGTTACAAAAAGATACTTTTGTCAACAACTAAAAATGCTGTCAAAAATTGTTTTTGTCAACAATTTGAATTGTTGCTATATCTTTTATACCTCAAATCAAAAAAGAATTAGAGTTGATTATATTTCCCAATATCTTATGTGATTTAATGAAAATATAATTATATTTTTTTAACGCTTTTTAAAATTAGTATTTTTCACATTTTTAATTAAAATTGTCATTGTTGTTTAAAAATAAATAAATTTACAATATAAATCACAACATTGTTGATGAAAATTTTTTTCAATAAACGTAAAAAATAATTAATATAACATTAAAATATAAAATATCATAAATTATCCCAAATAACATAACAATTAAATATCTAAAAAAATATCGTAAACTAAAACAATAATAAACGATGTTGTTCCCATAAAAATTAAAATTCATATTTAACAAATATTATCTGCCGACGGATTAGTCCTGCGTGATGATGATGTAGTTAGAGAAAAGACTCAGCTTCAGGAGGAAATGTGGAGAAATATGAGGATCAAAGAGAGTATGCTGGCCCATAAATCCAGAGTCAGATGGTTGCAAAATGGGGATTTGAATACTAAGTTCTTTCACGATTCTCTAAAATATAGGAATCGGTTGAACCATCTCTCAGCTATCACAGTGGGAGGTAGGATTGTAAATGTCCCTAAGGATATTAAGTTCGAAGCCTTAAAGTTCTTTAAGGATAAATATATGCGGCATACGATGGCTAAAATCAGAAGTGATATAGTTCTAGATACCTGTCTTGGTGAGGAGGATATTTGTTTTCTTGAAGCAGATTTCTACCCATCTGATGTGAGAAAGGCCGTTTTCAGCTGCGACGGCAACAAGTGCTCTGGCGTCGATGGATTTAACTTTAGATTTATCAAATCTTGCTAGGATATTATTCGTCAGGATTTCACAAACTGCATCCTGGAATTCTTCGAGACAGGAGTTCTAACTAAGATGTTTGCGTCATCTTTCATTTTGCTGGTGCCAAAGATTTCTAATCCTCAACAGTTTGAAGACTTCAGACCAATTACTTTGGTTAGCTGTATAACTAAGGTTATATCTAAGATGCTTGCTTTTAGATTGAGCAAGGTGATTCACAAACTTGTCTCTCCGTCCCAAACAGCCTTCATCCCGGGTCGGCAAATTTTTGACGGGGTTCTGTTGGCTAATGAATTAGAAAACTACTACGCCAAGAGGTTTAACAAGGCTTGTCTGGTCCTCAAAGTCGATTTCGCTAAAGCCTATGAATGTGTTGACTGGTCTTACCTTGATGAAATGCTAGTCAAGATGGGCTTCGGGTCTAATTGGATGAAATGGATTCGTGGCTCTATTTTTAATAGTTATACTTCGATCCTAATTAACAGAAGTCCCTCGAAAGATTTTCGGGTTGGAAGAGGTTTTAAGCAGGGAGATCCGTTGGCGCCGTTTCTGTTCGCCATTGTTGCTGAAGGGCTGGCTTGTGTTGTTAGAGCGGCGGCTGCCGATAATTTGTTATCAGAATTCAAGATTTATGGTCAGCCCACCGTGAACTTTCTCCAGTTTGCAGATGACACCCTGCTTATAGGAGATGCTTCAGCCTCTAATATTTGGATTTTCAAGGCTATTCTGCGTGCTTTTGAATTGAGTTCAGGCCTGAAGATTAATTTCTCTAAAAGATGCATTTATGGGATAGGAGTTGAATCTGATTGTCTTACTGTAGCAGAAGATTTTCTGCACTATAAATCTGGTAGGCTGCCTCTCAATTTCCTTGGCCTCTCGGTTGGAGGCAACCATCGCCGTCAATCTTTCTGGAACCCGATCCTGACTCGGTTGAGGAAAAAGCTTTCTAATTGGGCTGAGAGAAATTTGTCAATGGGAAGTAGAGTATCCCTCATTAACTCAATTCTTGTTAACATGCCTATTCATTCCTTGGCTTTTTTCAAGGCTCCCAAGAAAATTTTAAATGATATTATTGCCATTCAACGACATTTTCTCTGGCCTGGGAACTCCAACAAAAAATTCATCTCTTGGGTGTCATGGAATTCTATTTGCAAAACTAAGGAGCACGGAGGCTTAGGTATTAAACATGTTGGCCACTTTAATAGCACCCTTTTAGCAAAATGGTTATGGAGATTTCAAAGTGGCGGTAATGAAATTTGGAGAAAGACTTTAAATCTCCGATACGGTAACTTGAGTTTGAAGGTGCAAACTTATACTGACGCTGGAAATCCGAAGTCCGATTCAACCTGGATGAAGGATATTCTATCAATCAACAGATCCCATGTGGATTTCTGTAAATTCACGGCTAGCACTATTGGAGATGGTCGTGACACGATATTCTGGCAATCTAATTGGATTGGAGATTTTCCGCTTAAAAAGCAGATTTTAGCGTCTTTTTCAGGGATGTTCCAGGAAAGTTGCGAGTGTCAGTCAGATGGGAGCCTGGGAGGACGGTTTTTGGGTTTGGAATTTGAGAGAAACGTTGTTAGATGCGGTTTCCAGTTTTGAACCAGAGTGGTCTGAGAGTAGGACTGTTCTGGATCAGATTACAGCTAACAATAATGTCGCTGATAATTGTTGAAGCGGTAAAGTAGCAAGCAAAAATATTATTTTTGGAAGAATTTCCTCCGGGATTTATCGTCTCCACAGGGATCAGTGTGAGGGAAAGAATGCCGTTCGACAATCTCTACGTCTCTAAGCTTGAGTTTGAATGGTTTGGGATAAAAATTCAAAAGGAAAAACATAAAACAAGAAAATAAGTACATTCTTAAGAAATGAGAAAACTCGTCAGGAGTTGTATTTCGTTCTACCCATCATGTACTAAAAAATATATGGATCAAATGCACGCAACCTAATTCACTCGTCAATATCATCACGTATCGCTCACAACAAAGTTTATCTCTAACACAAAGTCGAGAGATCAACCGTATCATCTCATTGTTGATCTCTCACACAAATCGACAACACGGAGCATTAAGAATCGATACCCACGTGAATATTAGTCTTAAATCTATCTCTAGCATTTAGAACCTAATAGATGTTCATCTAAGATCGAGTTCGAACAGTATATGTCTATCACAATCCAAACCCATTAAGTAAAAAATCAAGATAACCATCGATAAAGAGTTGTAAAAGAGATTTTATACAAAGATCCATAAATATACATACAATCAAGATAAACTTACATACAAAACCCCAACAAATGAAAAATACATAGAGAGGAAGGAAAAAGAACACAACTCTCACGGTCTGTCAACTCCGATTGAAGTGGATTCGACTCCGGATCGTTAAGATGCACCCTCCAATGTTGTTTCTAAGATAAATCTACTCAAGAATGTGTTTGATGAAGTTGGGGTAAAAATTTCTCAAACATCATCCCTAAAAAAATGCTGAAAAGTCACTTAAATAGACAAAAAAAGGTCCCAGTATTCGCCTGGCGAAGTCCCGTTCGCCTGGCGAACATATACAACTTTTGCTTCTGTAAAAATAGCGTTTTTCACGCGTTTTTGAACTTTCGGTTCGCCGGGAGAACTTTTGTTCGCCTGGCGAACATTCTCCTGGCGAACTTTGGCGAACATGACAGCAAACCAACTTGTTTCGACCATAACTTTTTAACCGTAACTCCGTTTTTCGCCCGGTTCGAAGCGTTGGATAGCTTATTCAATGCTCTATCTAACAATGCTCCAACATCAATGCTTTAACCTACAAAAATGAACGAAATCCAATTAAACTCAATGATATTTACAGGAAAACATAATATATACACTATAACGTAAAGTAAACGCATTTATACACAAAGCGGGGTTTATTCGAACAATTTTAACATAAAGTAACGTTAAGTGCAACAAAACTTATATACAAAAATAGGTAAAATTTGCACTTAACAATAATTGGAAATGGCTTCTTGATGATTCTTTGTCGTACAAGGTTAGTTCATTCTATTTTGTTCTATCTTTTTCTGTATCTGATGATGACGTTCAAAGAGATAGCGATATATTCCTGGAGGTTCTTTGGAAAACGACTCTTCCGGCAAAAGTTCAAACTTTTTTTTGGAGGATGGCTCTTGATAGATTACCTACTAAATCTAACTTATTGAAAAGAAGGGTGATTGATGATCCCCAATATACGGATTGTGCGTTTTGTTCGAATTGCATTAAGGATACTTCTCACATATTCTTCATGTGTTCTAAATCCTTGATGGTCTGGAATAAGATCTGCATTTGGGTAGATATAGGGTGTATATCAGAGGATAGTTGTCACCTTCATGCGAATGCTTGGAACTCGAGTCTTTCGGGCCGGTGCAAAGAGAACAAGATCAACTCTATCTGGTTTATATCTTGCTGGAGTTTATGGAGGGCTAGAAATAAAATTATATTCAATAATGAATCTTTTGATGTAGACGACATTGTTATCGACATTAAAGTTTCATCGTGGAATTGGTTGATTCTAAGAAGGAAGGATAATAAGCATTGTAGTCTATACGATTGGTTTAAATTTCCGTTTGATTTTTTGTAACTATCTTAACCTTGATGGTGATTGTTTCCCTGTTGTCTTGAGATTTTCTTAATCTCTCTCTAATATTATTTTCCTATAAAAAAACAAATAAAATCAAGACTTCCACCATCATGAGAATTAGTTCTTCTTTACGTCTTTACTTCGAAGCTTTCTCAGCGATGTAGTTGAAACACTCATATTCGACCTACAATTTCAACACAATTGAAAATTATTGAACATGTTTGTTTTTAATATATATTTTTTACAAAGAAAAAAAACTAATATATTAAAAAACCACATCTAAGTACAAGATGTGCAAAGTAATCTTCAAAACTCATAGTTACTAAAAGAAACTATTCATTTTAATAACATAATTAGACATATCAACTTCAAATAAAGTTCATATCACATAGATGAGAAGTTAAAAAAATTTAATTACAATTTATTTGTAGTCATGGTATTAACTTTGTGATCAGGTTAAAGAGTTATATTCAGTGTATTAGAAGATTGTCCACCCTATAAAAATATTCAAAATAACACCAATGACATATTTAATATAGTAAATCAAAAAAGTTGTATTATATAAAACTACTAATTTACTATATTTTATAATAAAAAAAAAATTATATACTTACTTGAAAACTCGTCATTTAATAAAACATAGTTGCCAATTTTTCTTCAAACTTTTTCTCCATTTTTTCTTCGAGTTGTCTTTGACTATCTTCGAATTTTGAATTCATTTATTCCCTCATTTTTTCTCTTCTTAGAGTTGAGTCTGTACATCTTTTAGTTTCATTTCTATACCATGTCTCTTTTTACACTCCTTTTCTAATTCCTTATGTAAGCTAATAATAGATTTACCTATTTGCGGTTTGATCCCAGCTCCTAATCCACGACTATATCCTGATCTTTCTCTTAGGAATGATTTAATTACAATGTTAAGCTCGTCTTTATCGTCGTTCATATATCCGGCTTCTTCAAAATTAGAATAAGCTTCTCCAACCTTCGTCTATTTAAAAATATCAATTATAGTTAGAAATAAGAAATTAGTCACAATTATATATATATATATATATATATATATATATATATATATATATATATATATATATATATATATATATATATATATATATATATATATATATATATATATATATATATATATATATATATATATATATATATATATATATATATATATATATATATATATATATATATATATATATATATATATATATATATATATATATATATATATATATATATATATATATATATATATATATATATATTTAGTTATTAAAAATAAGATAATAAGTCATACATGAACTTCCTTAGAAGCATCATTTATCCATTCTTCATTGCTATTTGTATGGATCATTCACCACAAATCTTGAAAGTTTGGCTCTTTTTGAGTTTCTAGATCTCTCTATAAACAAATTTATATCATCATAAAATATCAGTATCTATTAGTCATCAATTAAATGAAAAATATAAAAAAATATATTTCATAATGGTATTGTTTACCGCATCATAGCTAAAAGCTTGAAATGACTTTCTTCCACATCTATGAGTGATAACTTGTTTAGTTTTATTTAATTTGTTCCTTCACTAATTGCCTAAAAAATAGTACAAAAATAAATAGAACACTTTTTACATTTAAGACTAAAGCATTCATATTTTTATTAGATTTAATAGAAACATACCTTATAATCAACACTTGAAACATAATTTACTAAATATTTCCATTCTTCCTCACTTACATCATCTGGTTTATGTTCTAAAGTTGTCTCATTTGTCTTGTATTGGCTAAAGTGTCTGTGAAATCTACATCTATGATTTCGATAGAGTCTTTTAACCGTATCAAGAATAACACCCTATTGTGTGGTGTATTATCAACGTCAAAAGCATTCTACAAGCAACATTTTAAAAAACAATTGTTAGTACTCCATATAAGAAATAAAATAAAAATGTACAATATTACAATTTACCAAAACTTTTGAACTATCATGTCATATATAGCTGTAAGATAATTTAGACCGTGCCTTTTCATTGATCTGTTAGTCATTTATATACACAATACAATTATGTGGTTATGATTCTAATAGTCATTTGTAATCAATACTAATAATAATCTTTCTATATTTCCATATCTAATACACCCATGTAGTCGAAACTTGAGGTGAACGAATGTTGAAATTATCACGAAAGTCATTAAAGAGTTGCAACGGAAGTTCCTTTGTAAAGATATCAGCAATCTGAAAACACGAGAAAATGTGAAGAACGCGTATTTGACCACAGGCAACTTTCTCACACATGAAATGTATATCCATTTCAATATGTTTGGTGCGTTGATGTTGAATAGGATTGTCAGAAAGATAAACTCCGATGGTGTTGTCACAATATACTATAGTAGCTTTTGTGACAGGATCACATAGTTCCAAGAGTAAGTTGTGTAACCAACATGATTCAGACACAATATTAGCTACACCTCTGTATTCGGCTTCGACACTTGAATGAGACAAGGTATGTTGGCGTTTTGTAGACCATGAGATCAACTTGTCGCTGAGATAAACACAGTAGCCGGAGGTAGATCTTCTTGTGTCTAGACAACTGGCCCAATATCCGTCTGTGTAAGAAATGAGCTTGTCGACTGATGAAGGGTACACATGGAGGCCGAAATCTATGGTATAATTAATGTATCGAATAATGCGTTTCAAGGCAGACATGTGTTGAGTTTTTGGATCATGCATAAATAAACACACCTGCTGAACGTCAAATATTACAATGCTCCGGCAAGGCTACGATATTCAGTTCGATCATGGTAAGGGTTACCGGATGAACCACTAAGTTTTTCCTTTGTGTCTACTGGTGTGGAGGATGGTTTGCAGGAGGACATACTGACTCATTTGATAATTTCTTCTGCATATTTCTTTTGAGAAAGAAAAAGGTCTTCGGGATGTCGGGTGACATAAATACCCAAAAAATAACTTAGAGGCCCTAGATCCTTCATGGAGAATTTGGAAACTCATAAGTTCCATAATAGATTCTCTAAAAGTGTCAAATGATGCAGCAAGAATAATGTTATCCATATATAGAAGACTATAAGCAATGTCATTGCCATGATGATATAAAAAAAGAGAGTGGTCTGAAATACTGTGAGAGAAACCCATTGTAGCTACGTAATCATTAAGCACTGGTATTAGGCGCGAGGTGCTTGTTTGAGACCATATAGAGATTTCTTCAATAAACAGACATGATTAGGAAATTGAGTTACGAAATCCAAGAGGTTGATGCATGTATACTGTTTCATGAAGGTTCACATGCAAGAAAGCATTTTTAACATCTAATTGATAAAGACACCATGATTTAGATAAAGCAACACTTAGAACCGTTCAAATGTTAGTCGAATTGACCATCGGGCTGTATGTGTCACCACAATCAACGTCTGTTTGTTGATTTGTACCATTACCTATAAGGCGAGCTTTGTATCTCTTAAAGGATCCGTCATATTTCTTTTTATGCCTGATAATCCACAAACTCTGAATAACATTAGCATTAGACGGACGAGGAACTAAGTCCCACGTCTTATTTTCAATAATAGCATCATATTTGTCTTTCATGGCCATTTTCCAACTTTGATCATTTAATGCATCAATGGAATTTGTAGGTAGGAGGGATATGGAGGTTTAGGTTGATGTATGGAGATTGAAGAGTTTGTGAGGTTTGGCAATACCGTGTTAGGCTCTGGTTGTCATTTGAGGGGAGAGGGGTGGTTTTTGTTGTGAAGGTGGAGGAGTCGGAAGTGAAGTAGTGGATGGGGATGAGACGATAGTTGGTAATGATGGGTTTAGAGGTGATTTTGTGGATGAGGATGATGTTATGGTTGGTGAGGTGTGATTGTGGGAGGGTGACGGAGTTGAATTAAAAGAAGATGGTGATGGTTGGTAAATGTTTGTTTAAACTGTTGTAGTTAGGGGTGGAGCATGATTTTGACGATTAGATGGTGGAGCACTATAGGAATAGGATGGAAGGAAGGGTGTGTCGTCATTCAAAAAATTATAGCCAACCGTTGTAGGAACATTTAGATTAGAAAATGGAAGCTTAGTTTCATCAAAAATGACATGCCAGGAAATAAATATTTTACGGCTAGATAAATCATAGCATTTGTATCCTCTATGATTTGAGGGATATCCTAAGAATACACGAGGTGTGGACCGAGCTTGTAACTTATTCCTATATGATAGAGGGATGAGAGAATAGCAAAGGCATTCAAAGACACGAAGGTGAGTATAGGCTGGATCTTTTTGGTAGAGTATTTTAGTGGGTGATTGGAGCGAAAGCTTTTTATTTGGAAGGATATTATGTAGGTAAGTGGCCATGTGTAGTGTATAATGCCACATTGATGGAGGTAAAGAGGCATGGGCAAGAAGGGTACGAATGATGTTGTTTATGGTACGGATTTTTCTTTCGGCTTTTCCATTTTGTGAGGAGGTGTGAGGACACGGAAATCTAAATGACATTCCATTGTTTTTACAAAATTTATGAAACATAGAGTTATCATATTCTTTACCGTTGTCACATTGGAAACATTTAATTTTTCTTTCAAATTGTGTTTCAATGTGAGTTCTAAATTGAAGAAAAATGGAATGAACCTGAGATTTTATATGAATTGGAAAAGTCCATAAAAAATTTGTGTAATTGTTAACAAACAACACATAGTAACGATGACCTTCTGAACTAAGAATTGATGAAGTCCAGAGGTCACTGTGCATAATGTCAAAAGGAATAAAGTATGAGACACAAAGCTATAAAAAGGTAATTTTATTTGTTTTCCAAGAGGGCATGAATTACAAAAGTAATTGTTTCGCGACTTATCACATTGGAAAAAGTTATCTTGGTGTAGAGAAGTTAAGATATTAGATCCTGGATGTCCTAAGCGATTGTGTCATAATTCCATGGATAATGCGGCAAAGGTGGACGGTGGCAAGGTTTTATTAGGTGGTCTTGTGGCAATGGGATGGAGGTCACCAGAACTGTTACATCTCATTAACAGTATTCCTGTCTGAAAATCCTTCACAGAAAAACCAAAAGGATCAAATTCAACCGACACATCATTATCTATGGTAAATTTACGAATAGATATAAGATTTTTTATGAGTTTTTATGCATGTAAAACATTAGGTAATTTTAAGGAATGAAGGGAATTTGATAATGATGCATGTCCACAACCAATTACAAGAATATTTTGAACACTACCAACATTAATATTATTACTCATATTTGAAGTAGGACGTGAGATTACCTCCATTGGCCAACATATGCGAGGTTGCTCCGGTGTCCATGTACCACTGATCATCAGGAGTAGAAAGTGAGAGAATATGCATGGCAACTTGAATATTTGTTAGAGCATATGAGGAGGTTGGCGCTGCATTGACGTCATGAGCTTGGTGAGATGGCTTGGGACCAAGAATGTCGGGTTGTTCCTTTAGATTTCTTGTTGTTGGATACAGACAAGGTGGTGTAGCCCATGGTTTCCATGGCTGGGAGCTCCACTGTTGATATTGATTTGGGTACATCGGATAAGCCCACTGCTGATGCAAATAATATGGTGAAGGCCACTGTTGTTGCGGAGCACGACCTCTTCCACGTCCATTGTTTCTCCCTCCGCCTCGTCCAAGTTGTCATCTGCCATTGTTTGGCCACCATGATTATGGTCACCGTTGTTGCCGCGGTTAGTATGGGATATCGATGAATCAATGGGTGCATCATTGTGAGACACCGTGAAAGATGAATTTTTGACTGAGTTTGACATTTTTTTCTGCAGTATTGTTTCTTCCAAAATGATCATTAACAAGCTTTATAGAACTGAGGAAGTGAATCAACATGACAAATTTGGGATCCCACAGCAGCATATGCATCGGTTAGTCCCGAAATGAGTTAAAGAACTAAATGTTCATTTGATACAGGGGCACCAACATTAGCTAGTTGATCAGAGAGAGACTTGAGATGCTGACAGTAGGAGGAAGCATAAGAGAATTGCTCCATATGAGTTCGCGAAAATTCTTGCTTTAGGTAGAGAACCCTAGAATTCTTGTTATCATAAAAGATGCCGAATAAGCGATTCCACGCAATTTCAGCGGTGGAATTATGTTCGATGATAATGTTGAGAAGGTCATCGAAGATTGTTCCATATATCTACTGCAAAGTGACGGTGTCGAGACGAAGCCATAAATGTGGATCGGTAGTTATGAGAGAGGGATATGCGGTTAGTTTAGAGGGAATGATATGGTCAATCACTTGAAAAACTCGAGCATGAATTTTGAAAAGTTCTGACCACGTGTTATATGTGCCCTTTTCAATGTTCAGAGTAATCTTAATGAAATTAGTAATATCCAGGACAGTAAGAGCAGGGTGAATCGACATAGGAGCGAGAGGTGGAGGAGGGTCGGTATGACTGGTGAAGTGTGAGAAAGAGTTGTTGTTGGAGGAATCAATAGTGGTAGTCATGGTTGTTTTGCAGTGGTTGAAGAGAAAAAAAAATGAAAGATAGGAATAATGAAGGTTGGCGGCTGGTTTTAGGGTTTGGGAACAAATCAAGCCTGATACCATGTAAGATAATTTAGGTCGTGCCTTTTCATTGATCTGTTAGTCATTTATATACACAATACAATTATGTGGTTATGATTCAAATAGTCATTTGTAATCAATACTAATAATAATCTTTCTATATTTACATATCTAATAATAGCTTCTAGTATTTTTCTCCACTTTTTGACATTAAAAGGAGCATTCTTTAGGACAACGATTGAAATCTCAGTCACAAAATTTGCATCTCCTGGTCCAACAGCCACCATTTTATCAGTTGGAATAACCACTTACAATTTTTCACTAGCACTCTTATTTTTCTTTTTTGCAACACCTAAGCCAATAATTCTCCCTCTTCCAATTTTTCTTATATTTGTATATTCTATTGCATTTTTGCTTGAAAGATAAATTTATGAGAATTATAATGTGAACTTTTAAGATAAAAGTATGAGAACAAATAGTATATGAATAAAAAAAATTAATGTGTACAAATCAATAAGTACCTTTTTGTTGCTGACTTAGGATAGTATCTGAAGAATTTGAAATTTGTAAATTGGAATCATGATTTGGGGACGCCACAACTAAATAGAGTAAATAAAAAACATAAAAAAAAAATGAAAAATTTAGGAATAAATCAATCACAACATAGGCTTCTAATCAAAGTAAATTTAATTTTAACTTCGAAGATTAATAAAACCATATAATAAGAGAGAACATTGGAAAGGGAGAGAGATAAATTCCAACATAAGTACTTAGTAACTATAAGAAAATAAGTATATTAAGTCTTTAGAGACATGTTTTTCCCACAAACGTTACAAATAATCCTTATATAAGTAGAACATATGAAAACAATCTTATTAGATACTTACAACCTTCATTATTTACTACAAGAACAAATCTATAACAAGCCTTAAAAAAATTATGCAGCCAAATGTTTTATCAAAATTGACCAAAATAAAAATGAATGAAGTGTCAAAACATGAACTTACCTTGAGGAAGAATAAACTAATCTGGTTTGGAAATAATTGAAGTTGTTTCTGAAAAAAATTGAAAGGTAATGAGTGATGACTTTTTACAAAAGAATATAATGGATCACAGTTACTAAAAAGAATACATGCAATGTTTGTCAATTTTTTAGCGCTAAATTTTACCACCACTTTAATTGCACAATAATTTAGCATTGAATTGAAAAATTAATAATACAAAAAATATAAATTAAAATTCGTTTAAAAATGTATAGATTGTGTATTTTTTTGAATTATTGATCATGTGGGTGTGAACATGGTTTAATATAACGTATTCTTCATTATTCTATCGTGATATCATAAGCATGTCACGTTATCTATTGTATTTTCAACATTCTATCCAAAAATCTCAACCTCCTCCCTATTAATACTATGATTAACATTAACTATATTTCTAACTTTATTTATTTTTAACTTATTCTTATTGTATCCCCTTTATTATCAATGGTTATTCAATACTATTAACTAGCAATTAATATTTGTTTTAATTATTTAATAATAATTAATTAATAGAAAAAATGGCTAAACAAAGAAAATTTTAACTCCATAAATTTCACTAAGTTCGTTACTATCACACTAAATTATTATTTAATAATTAATTAAGAATGAGAATCAACTTATTTTAAAATTAAATTTTTTTAACTTACTTAACTATTAGATTTGATTTAATTAAAAAATTATAATTTGGAGTAAGTTAAAAAACACTTACTCTTAGAGTAAATTGATCCCCACACATTAATTAATTATAAATATGACTAATAAATAAGAATATGAAACATAGTTTTTTTTTTTAATTTCAGGTTACTTCTAATACAAAAATAACATGGTTAAAATTAATTTTTTTCTTATTGTAATTATATTTGATAATTAATTAATAAAAAAAGTTATATATATATATATATATATATATATATATATATATATATATATATATATATTCTATAAACATGGTTACAACTTATAATTTATTTTTTATTATTGATTCTTGTTATTATTAATGCAATATTATTAATAATTCCCAGTTATTCCTTAATAATTAATTTATTTATAAAAGAAAAAAAAAACAAAAGATAGAACAGGTAGTTTTCTTCTCTGCATTATTAATTCGTAATTTATAAAACCCACTGATTCATTAACTAAAAATTATTCATAGAATTTTTATATGGAATTTTCAATACTTATAAATTATTAATTAAATAAATAAATTTTTAAGTATATCTATTAACTATAAATAAAAATTGCACGTAGATAAAAAAAATGAGAATAATTTTGTACCAATATATTAATTATTGTTAATTGTTTTTTTAAAGAACACAACCAATATAAAAATTATTTAGTACTAATATAAATATAATTTAAACTAAACGCATATAGCTTAAATTAAAATAGCTGAGAATCTTAATAATAAATAAAGTTTTTGTTGTGCCAATTCTTATTTTTGGAAGACTATGTTTTTAAAAGCAATTACAAAAAAACAATTAGACAAAACATATTTGTAAAAAAAATAATACTGAAAAATATTTTTAGTCAAAATCTTCATTCTTCTCTGAGGAGTCCTACTTATTTATAGAAGATTCATATTCGTAATCATCAGTATCGTAATCACTTGCATCGTAGGATATTTTGAGCTCTTCTTCAATAATAGTATGTTCATAACTTGTTCCACCAATATCATTTCGGTTTAAAATCTCTCTTTGGTCCACTAATGATGATTCTAATGTCATATGTGTTAATGTTAAACTCATTCAGTTGATATGGCTCTGAGTGTTCTTCATCGTGTGAAAAATCAAAAACATTTTTTGGTTTTACCTTTACTATAATATACCAATTTTTATTGTCATTCTGCTTGACATAATAAGCTAACCCAGCTTGAGAACCTAAGATAAATGGATCATTTCTGTAAAATATCTTTGTGATATCGAGACTAATAAATCCAATCATATTTTAATAATATCACAAAGTTATTATCCAAATACCTTATTTCAATGATTTTGTTAATCATTCCATAATATTCAACATGTCCTGTTAAATTGTCTTTGGAGGATTAGTGTCGAAAAGCAAAATCTAAAAAGTCATCCATTCTTTTTAAATAATCTGGTAAACTTCTATCTTTATGTTTAATCAATCTCTTATTTTGTTTAGTCATTATCACACGTTCTTGTAATTCTAAAATAAAATACAAACAATATTAGAAACATATGATAAATGAAACATTCATTATAAATAAAATTATATTTAAATTAAATTAAATATTTTCATAAAAATAATTAATAAAATTACAAATAGGAAAATTAGGCTATACTTCTCTGTAGATTTTGTTTTTAAATAAAATATTTTAGATTCTTTCTTCAAAAATTTTAAAGCTACCTTTAAAATTAATTCCATTTTCTTCCAAACTAAATGATCAAAACAAAAATTGTACACATTAAAGTAACAATTCTATTTACTTAAAAATATAACATGATATTTTCCTAATTCACTATATTAAATCATTCTATTATACACATAATCAATAAAAATAAATTGCATCTTTTATGAAAATAAAAATTATACTAATAGTTAGATGATATGTCAATATTCAAAGGAATGTGATAGTTAATAGATCTAAAATAATAATAAAATTGTACTTATGCTTTTCAAACAAATGTTGATTTATTTTGCATTAGTGCTGCTTCTTTTTCTTCTTTATTTGTATCGTCTGAAATTTCTTTTTCAATGTGAGTGAGAGAGAAAGTTATTACAACGACTTATATTAGTCGTTACAATATGCATATTCAAAACTTGTATGATTTCTAGCGACAATAATAACAGTTACGATAAGTCATTTTTTCCAACAATAATGAAATTGTTGAAAAAATAATAATTTATTACAACAACTTAAATTAATCGTTGTTATATGCAGGCCTTTGTCAGCAAATTAAAATTCGCTGCAAAAAAATTGCGGCAAAATATTTTATTTCTTGTAGTGATGGGTCAATGATCTGAGTCCTTCATCACATTCATATCTTCTCTTAAAGTTTAATTTGAATAACAACAATTTATTAATATTATTCAAATTAAACTAGAATAGAAGAAATTGATGTGATGAAGGACTTAGATCATTGAACCACATTATATATGTTAAAGAGCGGGAAATAAATGATGAGACATATGCAATTTGAAAAACAGTGATTTGTGTAAGCTGATTATATATTTCTTCATCAATTTGAATGAATATATGTTTTTGTGAGGTTTATTAAAAAATAAGAAATCTACATATTATATAATAAATCCTGAGTACTTTCAACAACAGTTACTTATAATAACCGTTATATAATGTTATTTGTTTAAAGGTATATACCATCACAATTAGTTAATGAAACTGTGATCATATATAGCGTGCCTTCAAGTTTTCTACAACGGTCGTGAGACTGTGATTGTAAGTTGCGCATATACAACCATGTTTTACGTAACAACGGCAAGTCACGCGTGATATTATCATTTTTTTAACTGTTGTTGTATATGTTTTCTGTAATAGTGATTTTACATCAAACTAAATTTGGGTTCAATTTATATACTATAAATTACTAAATAAAACTTAGATTAAAATATAAATGCAACTTAAAAATGTGAATTTGAATTATACTTAATAAATATTACAACTTAATTTTTCAATAATTGTGATTTTCTCAAACCGAATATACTTAAAAACAAAGATATTATCAAAGTGTGAAATATTTGCAAATAAAAGATCTGCAAAAGCATGTGCAACTCTGAAAAAAACAATAACTTCTTTATGCTAAAAGTATTAATTTATATCTTGTGGTTTTTTCTGTCTTATCCGTAAAGCCTGTTGCCATTCATTAACTAACACAAAACATTGACAAACATGTTTGTCTTTATTATAAACTCAAAACAAGCAAATTAAAAACAAAGCACACACATTAATGTGCATTGACTTAGACTATATGTAAAGCCTAAAAAGCACATGTACACACAAACTCTTTTATTATAATGTTTCAAATAAAACTTTGTAAAAAGTAAATGAAGCACTTGATTCATCATTTGGACATCTTTGCTGCCAATTCTCTGACCAACTTAGCAGTGACAAGTGCAGTCATGTTATTGATAGCACCACAACCATCACGTTGTGGATTGTATTCAACAACATCTCCACCAACAATATTGCCTTTGAGATTGTGGAGAATGTTTAGCACATCTCTTAAAGAAAGACCTCCTGATTCAATGTGAGACACTCCTTGAGCATAGGCTGGATCAAGAGAATCCATGTCTATTGATACATATACACCTTTCACACCTTGTCCAGTACCAAGTGTCTGCACATATAAATTTATAAAAGTTTAATCTTTAACAACAATATTTATTTATATTTGTGTAAATATAATAAAATGTTGATATTTATAAATCAATAATATTTTTTATAAAACATAATATATTAAACATTCATAACAAAAAAAAAAAGCAGAAGAGAAACAGACCAAATCCTCTAAATAATCACGTTCTTTTGCAAAATTTCTCATTTCATGTATCTCTACTCCATATTTTTCGCTATGTAGTCTTGCTTGAGCTGTTATTGATCGTACACCAACCTATGATAAATAAATTATTGAGTTAGAAGCATGAAAAACGTATATATGCAATATAATTTACAAATTGCAATCATAATTTATAATTATTGCGGATGCTGAGAAGCGCACATCAGTCGTTACAGTGTGGATATTAATCTAAAAGTATTTGAATTACATATAATTTATAATTATTGCGGATGCTGAGAAGCGCACTTCAGTCATTACAATGTGAATATTAATCTGAAATTATTTGGATAACATGGTTAATAAATCTTTAAAGTTTCGATTTGAAAAAATACCTGCACTAGTCGATTGACATATTTACCCTCCATGATTCGAGCAAATTGTGAAGCATGTGAATAATAATTATGTTCAAAATTTTCAACGAGATCAGGATGTGCATCGAAATGAAGAATATCAACCGGACCTCCAAGTTTCTCAGAGATAGCTTTAACAACATGATATGATATTGAGTGATCACCTCCCAAAATCAAAGGACGTAATGGAGACTGCAAGAATATTAATTAATGCAAAATAACATGAGAATACAATAAATTCATGTAATTAATACCATAAAATGAAGAATATTATTAGTAAATATACTTGATCCATCACTATCTTGACAGAGTCACTAATAAAATTCATTAATCTCTCTTCATCAACTCCTAAATGTCGCATATCTGGGACAGGAATATCACCGACATCAGCGAACACACGCGGGTCAATTAAATTCTTGCCTGCAGAAAAAAAGTGATGATCTGAGATCAAACCAAAAAATTTATTTACTAAACTTATATATATATATATATATATATATATATATATATATATATATATATATATATATATATATATATATATATATATATATATATATATATATATATATATATATATATATATATATATATATATATATATATATATATATATATATATATATATATATATATATATATATATATATATATATATATATATATATATATATATATATACCTTGTTCGGTTGTTGAGTTTCTGCTTGCATCACAAATGGCCTTTCTAATGAGAGGAGGAGCAAATGTGACGCCTTCATGACATGATGGATTGTGTCCCAAAGGCACTCCAATAAGAGTTGAAGTTGCTATAGCTCCACCTAGAAGAGTTCTTGCAATTTCTCCCTAAACAAAATCAACAAATTTTCTACTTTTATAATTCGTTTAAATTTAATGATGAAATTGAAAAGGAATTTAATATAGTTGAGGAAATAAGTTGCCTTAAGCTTAGCTTTTTCTTTAAGATATGTAAGTGATGCATTCATCACACTTTCTTGACCATCTTTTGTCAATTTAGCTACTGCTTCTTGAGTATGGAAGAAATTTGAGCATAATGCTACTTCTTGAGCTTGGAAGAAATTTGACCCTAATGCTGTTAAACTTGAGATCATCTTCAATAACAAATCAACAAATCAAATATTAAACATTTAATTTATATAGAGAAGCTACCGTGACCCTTTTTAAAGTGTGTCAGACTGAAGTTAATAATTTATTTTGTACCATTTTTTTTTAAAAGTCTATATTAAATTGAAATAATTTATTTTTGCTACAATATATTTTAACTAAAATAGTAAAATATATATTGCTTTTACTTACTCTACAATTTGCTTTTCCTTGAAGAAGTGAAGGTGAAGGATCTATCAAACGAGTTGCTCTGTCTAGTGTCTGCTTGAAACCTCTGCGTGCTACAATTGACATCATTTTCTGCATCAAAACATTTTATAGATGTTGTTAAAGATGATCTAATATAGATTCAAGACAACAGTAGATCTTTCTACTTTAAATAAATATTATCTTTTAAAAAAAATTCACTTTTTATTAAAAATTTAAGAGTTTATCTTTGAAATTTGTTTTCAGATTAAACAAATCCTTAAATTTAATGGTCAATTTGAACCTCCTAAAATTAGTTAAAATGTGAAGCTTTACTATTTTTGATAAAAAAAAATAAAAAAATAATCAAAATTAATAAAAACAAAAAATAGAAATCAGATATAATATTTTATTAAAATTTATTCTTAAATCAAATTCATATTAGACTACCTCTGATTTTAGTTCATCCAATAGCATATATACACATAAGAAATAAAATGAATATTTTGCTAGAAAAAAAGTAATGAATAGCAAAATAATATATATGATTTTCTTAACTTTTGTAATAGGGTTGAGATCCCTCTTGCTCTTATTATTATATAATTTGCTTGTGAAAAAATGAAAAAATATATAATATATAAATTTAAATGTTATTTGAAGTATATTTATAGACAATGACGTCTTGTTATTAAATATCAAAGAATGATAATATTGCAGAAACAAAAAAACATTTATAGTTGAGTAACAAAAAATGCATTAAACACAATACAACAAATAACTTTGTTAACCCTAAAAAAATCGATAAAAATGTAAATTTAACCTTAAAATATGTAAATCATAGTACTACTCACCAATTTCTCTACTCTCTCAGTAGGATATAACGAAAAATGGCTATAACTTGAATGACCAATTTATGAAACTCACTATGTTAAGCAAATGGAATAACCTAGCTATTTATAATGGGAGATCACTTACATTTCTAACGTACTCACATACCTTAATTTATTTAACAATTAGTTTTTTAGTTAAGAATTTGCATGTTTAGATGATGTCGTGTATTTTTTAACTCATAATTAGTTGGATCATGTGGCGCATTTAAAGCTTATATATAATGAGTTCTCATTGACAGCTGTATACAATAGTTTTAGTGTTGAGGATGGAGAGTTTTACCTTCCAGTTTCTAGAAAAAAAATGATTATCGATTGGTTTTTTTCAAATATATCTGAAAACTACAAAATATATTGAATGTTTAAAAAAATCGGCAGTGTTAATTTTTTTTTCTATCGAATACGAACTATCAAATTTTCATAAATCTGAAAAATTACGAAACATATGGATTTATCAAAAAATCCGATAATGTTAAATGTTTTTTTTATTTAAAAATGATATAATTGCATACCGAACTTTTTAAATACAATACTAAATTTTAAATTTGTATTACATAATTTTTTGTTCACTCTTTTTTGATAAAAGATTGACAAGAGTAATTTGGATATTATAGATAATTGTAAAGACAATTTTTTTCCACTCTTATATGTTTTCCCAGATCTTTAGCAAAATGTCAAAAATGCCTTCAATTTTTAAAGATGCATCTTCGAACGTAATGTTTTCTCACTTTTTCTAATTTAATTTAGAGATAGATCTTCATATTTGTTTTTGAGTTTGTTCGCATATGCACCTCCAAAATGACCCTTAATTTCAAATCCAAGGGAAAATTTTGAGATGCATCTCCAAAAGTGTTTAATGTATATATAACGCGCGCCAGACCCTCTTCTTTCTTCTCCTTCTTCATTTTTTGAAACTTTTTGGAGATACTATTGGAGCTCGTGAGCAACATACATATAGTCTATTTTTCAAGCTTCTTCAAGGATGAACAATATTTCGAAATCAAGCATTTTAATCCCAACGAACTCCACTCATTCATTCTCAACACTTTTTATAGCAAGTTTCTCATTTAACTAATTTTGAGTTTTGATTAATGTATTAAGTAAAATAGTTTGTTATATTTGCATTAAGTAGTAGTCAAATTCGTAGTAGATATATTTTAGAAACATGCACTATGAATATGGTTGTGTTTTTGGCTGTTAGGGCAAGACTGGTATCAGTTTTTGCCATTTTTGTCGGCACGCGTTTTTTCGGAGATGACTTGCATCCTTACTAGTTTTTGGAGATGCATATCCGAAACTTTCTTGAATGTTAAATGTGTATTTTTCTCGTATTGTGTCAGAAAAAATGGTTGCAAACAACGACGACAGATTGAGACTCGATCGTGAGACCCAGGATGTGTAAGTTTGATCGAGAGGGCTAGGCTTTAAAGTGAGGGGAAAACATCTACTTATAGGAGCTGTCTGTCACATGGGTCCTCATCCCATGGGCACATATCCCCTGATAACATAGACTGGGAGAAAACTTCTTTTGTTGCGCATGATGGTGTTCCTCCACTTGCATACCCTTTTCGAGGAGGGCTCACTGACACCTCCTTATTGATATACTGTAGAGATCATGTTGTTAGGGATATATGGGCTGGAGAGGTATCTTTGTAAACGATTTAGTTATATGTTTAAACATTTTCCCTACGACTGATATTTTATTTTATTTTTTAATTTTAGGTTTTAACAAGTCATATCCCACTTTTTTTACACTTGTTACTAATACATTTTCTTATTCATTTTTAGGGATGGAACCTATCCCACTTTCACCACATCCAGGGATTTGATCGCGTGTTAGAGTATATTGGATGTTTTTTTTTTATTAGCGCATTACCATGTTCTATAATATCTGTGTTTATTAATGTTTGAATCAAATAATGACAATGTTAGTCTAATTAAAATAACTTTGGATTCATAAAAAATACAAACTTAAGATAATGTTTCTGCTAAGAAACATGCTGAGAAGATTTTGAAGATGCATTTGCAAATTCACCTGAGAAATCTTTGCAGATGCAACTCCCGACTAAATTTTGGAAAAAATGATATGTGGTGCATTTGAAGATACATTTCTGAAAAAAATCTAACGGTATTTTTGGTTTTTCAAAGGCGAGACCCACACCATAAGGGTGGGAAAAGAATTTGCCAGTTGTAAAAGCAAACAACACGTGGAAAATTGAACCAACAAAAAATGAATTGGTCTAGATAGAGGAGTTAATGAGAAACAAGGAGATATTGGGACTAAAATGTGTCAAGATCAAAATTTGAGCAATAGGTAAGGTGCAATTAGAAAATGAGCTAGGAAGTAGAAATAATAATGCCGCTGAATCAGAAACTGAGTAAGAAATTTTGTGCAATGAGGTTTACATAAATGGATAAACACTTCAGTAGAGAATCAATGTAATAGTAGGAAAGAAGAGGTAGATATTAAAGGAAAGAAGTTCAAGAATTTATATATATCTTAAAGTAAAATAAAATAGTACAAAGTGTAACCACCCAACAATCTCAAAGTCATCTTCAATTACAAGATACTTGTTAAAAGAAATATTTGAAGTATCATACTACCTCCACAAACAATTAGTCTTATAACATAATTTGTACTTTAATGCCTCTTGTTGACCAAGGGATTCCAAACACAATAGGAGGGTTGAGTTTTGATATTTAAAATTACAAAAACTCAGTTTATAAAAACTTTGATTTTTCAAAAAATTTATGTTAGAAAAGGTAGAGAAATAAGCAGTAGATATAAAGTACATAATAGAAAATAAAATAGATAAGGGATAGAAAATTCACATCAAAGAACTATCACAGTTCTACCTAAATCATTTGGCTTACTCAAGTCCCCAAGATCTTCCCTTTGCAATTTCCACTAAAGTCAAAATGAGTTTTTCACATGATCAGCCCAAACAACCTTACAAAATACATTAAACTTTTGCACATGAACAAGCCTAAAACCTTTTACAAAATGAATACAGCTTTTACAAAGGCTCGACTCAATAACCTTCACCAGGTGCTCTTAGACATATTAACTCAATAACCTTCAACAAAGCTTGTACACATCATTAACACAATAACCCACATCCAACTTTTTTTTCTCGTTTAGTTTCTAACATTCAACTTATTAGCAAGAGATCCCAAGAGAAGTATGTCATTGGATAAATTGTTTTAGTACACATCAATATAATTCAACTCTCAGTTTATTCTCCTAGCACTAAGGCAACTGTTCTGAAAAATAATTTATAAATGAACGAGAGAAAGAATGACAGAAGAAAGCTTATATTTAAAAAATTGGTGTATTTTGAAATGAGGAGAATAATCTTTTATATAGGAAAAAATGTGGCTTCAAAAGGAAACAATTCATTGACCTTTTTAAATAATTTAATTGATTCAAAACATGTGTTAGTCGATTAACTATTCTAAAATAAGTAAGTTTGATTTTCTACGTCACTTAATCAATTATCATCCTCCTTAATGGATTAGAAGGTGTTACATTTTGATTTAATTGATAAGAAGGATATATTAATCAATTAGCCAATGTACTTTTACCTTACTAATTAATTAAACAAGCTTATAATCAATTAAGTGCTTGACTGTCTCTTTTGATCGACTGCATTATGCAAAACAACATGAAGTGTACAATATATTTTGGTGAAGAAAGGACACACATGAAACACGACGTTCCAGCATGTGTGCAACATCTGACCCTTGTCAGCAAGTCGATGTTGTTGTTATTTTGAGCGAATTTTTAGGATATGTGCAACAAAGATTTGTTGTTATCTTTTAGCAATGTGTTAATTATGTTTGTTAGCATGTTAAATAAGACCAAATCTAATTAATTTAATAATTAAATTTAAATTTAAATCAATTCTTTTTGGGTGGAGGGTTTTGAAAAACAAATCTTAACTGAATCCTCTACAAATATGAACATGATCTCAAATTAAATACCTTTTAGAGAAAAGTTCATAAGTTGTATTTCTCCTGGTTGTAGCTCCCATGACTTCTCACAACCCCATTATTGCTTAAGCCCATTATATTCTACTGAGTTGGCAACCCTCATATCTTCTATGTTTTTTATTTATTTCTATCATTTTAATTGTTTATTTGTTTCTTTAACTTAATCATTTCAGTGCTAGTCTTAGTTTTTACTTGTTTTTAGTTAATTAATTAATTTAATTATTAGTTAGTCTTAATTACAAAAATCATCTATTTTATTTAATTCAAAATAAAAAATATCTATTCAATCCTAATATTTTTATTATATTTTTAATGATAAAAATGATTTTAAAAAAATGTCTACTTCTATTATATAGATTCAAAAACAAATATATATATATATATATATATATATATATATATATATATATATATATATATATATATATATATATATATATATATATATATATATATATATATATATATATATATATATATATATATATATATATATATATATATATATATATATATATATATATATATATATATATATATATATATATATATATATTTATAGGGGGGCATATCAAGTGAGAGGGATTTTAAAATGAGAGCTGAGAGGAACAAACAACAACCACTAATGGAAGTTAGAAATCTTCAGTTATTTTTTCTTTCAGTTGTAATTGATTTAATTCTAATATTTCAATTGTGATAGAATCCAGATATTTACAAATAGAAGTTAGAAATCTTCATTAATCAATTGAATGTTGTCAATCACTACTAGAAATTCAGTATTTAGCCTCGGCCATTTTCCGACACTATAAGGCAAAAAACCGCCGCTAATAGCCAATTAGCCTCGGCGTAGCGTCGGTGTCGGGGATAGGCTAAAACGATCGAAGCTAACATTTAGCTTTGGCCAAAAAGAGTCGTGTCTACAGTAGCCTCGGTTTAGCCGTGTCTACATTAGCCTCGGTTTTGCCGTGTCTACGTTAGCCTCGGTGAAGCCGTGTCAAAAAACAAAAAATAGCCTGGGCCTGACCGAGGCTAAAGTCAAACTCCATAAGCCATCATAATATTTAGCCTTGGTCCTGGTGGTGGGTAAAGGAACATTTTGCCTCGATTTATTCGAGGCTAAGTTCAAACTTTATAAGTCAACAAAATATTTAACTTTGGCCTAACCGAGGCTAAAGTCAAATTGTAAAAGTCAACAAAATTATGTCTGCTTTCCAATTGTATAATCTATACATGCTGACCATGTTTTCCAATAATGATAATTATGTCATGTCGTGTTCTCCTTCAATCAATTTATCAAGATCATAAATAATTTATCAAAACATATAACACATATGAAGTAAGAGTTATCAAAATATTACATATAGATTGAAATGGTCAATCTGCACAAATGCAAGAGTCACAAAACTGCCTAGTTGAAAAAGTATTGTAAAAAAGACAAGAACATTAAAATTGTCTTACAGTATATGTGCTGATCTTTGTAGGTGCTTGTATATCACTCTGATCATGACATTGTACATCAACAGAAAAGGTTTCTGTCCTGAAGAATGTCAGTACCTTGACACTTGGAATGGAATTTCCCTTGGGAAAAACAAGGGTACTTTGTTTATTTTATGGTGTACTGTCCTGTGAATCTGAACCAGAACCTTTCCACAAGAGAGAAATTGAGAAGGGGAAGCTTTCATTGACCTTCACATAATGAAAAAAATAATGGCGTTAGTTCATCAAGTAATATGTTGTACTAAATAATACATATGGACAATTCTCCAAAGTATGGAAATGACAGATAAACTTAATCTTAAATCACAAAAATCAGAAAGACATGAAATTTATATATAAAACAATAACATGTAACAATTCCCCATATGCCAAAATTCATAATTTCTAAGGACATAGTCAGTTTTATACCAAATAAACTTGAAACCTATCAAAAGGCATTCTGAAACTGAGAATACAGTGTAAAAACCATACCTGGAACTCTCGGACTTTAAAAGTTGGACTGAGAATAGCACACTGCAATGCAGCACCCCTGAAAAACTCTGTCAATATTTTGTTTATTGCTGGTACACGAGAACCAGAACCAACTACCTCAACCATGTGGATATTCTCAACTATAAGACCAGCTTCTGCTAGTGCCTTCTCCAAAGGCCCCTTCACACATTCCAATATTGGAAGAGATAGTTGCTCAAAGTCGTCACGCTTGATATGACCCCTCACATCCTTCTCATCCATCAAACATTCAATGTTCAGAGGTGCCTCAGGATTTGCACTGAGAACTTTCTTCAGCTTCTCACATGCAGTCCTCAACCTCAGAGAAGCCCTGGCATTCTGGTAAACATCAATCTTGTACTCCTCCTTAAATTTTGCAGCAAAATGATGGAACAAAGCCTCGTCAAAAGGATAATACTACCAATAGATACAACGCTACAAATAATGTGAATACTAATATGGTTCATGTACATATTTAAATGTTTTATGTACCTGAGCAGCATTAGCATATCCAGTAATTTTTGCAATGACCCGAAGACCAAGCTTTAATGCCTTCTCTCCACTCACCAAAAATAACGCAGCAACACCATCACTGTCATTGAGAATAGTTTCACTTTCATAAGAAACCAGGGCTCATACCATAATAAAACTTACTAGAACATATATCAGATAATAGAATTTAAGCATATAAATTAATGGAAACTCGAGATTCAACACAATGAATACAATAAATTTGATAAGTCGTGATTATGACTGACTTCATGCTTCAAACAGTAATCCCACAAAACCACCCGTGGCTTAAGGATATAGCAGCAGCTTAACATCAAACTGATAGCAGCAACTTCTAGATGGTATTCTTTGATTTCTGTGTTTCTTAGAAGTGATAGCAGCAGCTTAACATCAAACTGTATGATTGATCATTCAATCAAACTGATAAATTACTCCAAATTAATACTGAAACAGTTTATGATCTCCCACTTTCCCAACTAAATCACTTACTCTCAATAAGTCCACATTAAACTACTCCAGTAAATCATGTTAAAGACCATGTAATTTATTACATTCTTTATTTGCCAAGAGCATCCAAATACAAACAGTTAAGCATAATACGACACATAGGAAAAAAATTAAGTCTGTTAAGCAAATTTGACAATATATCAACCTTATGCTAGAAGCATTGCCAGCAGTAACAGAGCCTCCAGTCTCCTTGAAGCTTGGTAGAAGTTTGCGTAACTTGGCAACATCAAACTGGGATGGCAAAAGAAAAAAAAATAACAATATTTGTGTTTCTCACTGAATATAAACTGTATATAAATGCATATAAACACTGAATATAAATATTTTTGTTTCTCATTAAATATTTGTGATTACAAACTGTATATAAATGCATAAATTCTAAGAATCAGTTTGTTAGAGCAGTAAATCCTTATATTGTTTTAATGATAGTTTACTAACTTGTCAAATAATTACAATCAAGAAACTAACTTGTCATGACAGTGGGAACTTGGCCATCACAATGCCAAACAATTACTAACTTGTCATGACAGTAGGAACTTGGCCATCACAATGCCAATCAATCAAGCACTAAACCCTTATATTGTTTTAATGATAGTTTACTAACTTGTCAAACAATTACAAACCAAACATTAGCATGAGCAAATGAATCCTCTCAACAATTAGGGATTTGTTGGGACAGTTAGGGAGTTAGTTGGTAAGATTCAAAACTCTGTTATGAGTTTAAAATTATGAAGTGAGAATGGCGAATGAGGTGAGTCAAGTCATGGCATATACATTTAGTCTTTTCTTCAGAGTTAGTGTGCTAATTTTTCTACTGTGTATTTTGAACTTAGTTTGAACTGTCATGGAATGTGGTTCAGATGTATGTTTGAACTGCACATGCTAGCACTAACATGACAAGCATCCATAACATAGCAGCCCCATGAATACATAAACACATGCTCAATATTAATTCAAACCATGCATCCAAAACCTAAGCATCGTCATTCAAAGATCGTGCAAACATAGCTAACTCAAAACAGTTCCCTAACAGTCAAACATTTCACAAACTTTAACCTCCTAACATTTTGCAACATTAACATCATTGACTAATCTTTTAGCATTAAAATTCCAAGCAGTTAAGCATAATAATTGCTAGATGATCATAATCGGCATTTTGTTTCTAATTAACAACTTAACTGCACAATCAAAACTTTCAACATAATTCTAGACCATAACTAGTTCTAACTGCAGTTAAGAACACATCACAAACAAACCATTCAAATCCAAACTGACATATGACCTCATTTACTTCCATAACTTAACCTTAACAGAACTTACTAATTCTAGCTCATAACTTCACTAACATCCAATTAACCATCATAACAGAAATTAATATTTTAGCAAAACTATTCCTAACATCTTCACAGCAGCAACCTTCACTCCCATGCACATGAATACAACACAAACAATCCAAACAGTTCAAAAAAACCAATTCATTAATCTAACTTTTTCTCATAAATTAACTTCTAAAATTCTGCACTAGTTGCCTAACTCCATTTCATCCAATTAACATGTCAATCATTTGAATCCATCAAATAACTAAACTGAAACTAACATATTTTTATAATAGGATTTAATATGTAACAACTTTCATAGAGACAATAGAGCTTAACATACACTTCATCTCGATATAAGTGAAGTCTTACATTAGTTGTTGTACTTATCTTACAACACTTGCAATTTATGCACGGACACCTTATACATCCCTCAGATTTACAAATGGGTTGATTCAAAGCCTTCTTCACGAACTTTTTAACCCCACGAACAAACTCATCTTTCAATCCGTGTCTATCGGAATATGCTCTATTATACATCCAAGTACGATCCATTTTCTATATAGCAAACAATTAACATGTGAGTCACTAAACATTAAAACATATCTTGTCTAAATTTAGAGGAACCAATATGTTTAGTGTTGATCCTACATTGTGTCCTAAACATCATGCATCAAGGTTTCAACCGCCAAATATGAAACCAAACAAAGTTCTGATGGGAATCTAGGTTGACCAACCTCCCAACAAACTTGGACAGTAAGCAATGTAAAGAGCCAAGCATTCTTCACTATGTCATTAATGTTTGAAACTTAGTCTTGTCATGAATTCAACTAAACACACATGACAACATCCTTTCAACAGACCACACCAGCAAAGAACATACAAAGAAATATACTAAGTCCCTACCTAGACTGCCTAAAACATGTCATCATGGATTAGCAAACCATGATGCACAATGTGCCCTCCAAGTATGGAACACTTGATGACAATATTCAATACACAAAAATCCATGACGATGAGAGTTGGTCATTACAATACCAATTACTAAACACATATGGTTTCAATCAACATTCATTGATGAATTACAACTATCATAGCTTTAACAGCAAGTTGTAAAAACAAGATGAAAGCACCAGTCAAGCAAAAATGTTTTGAAAGTTAACAAACTCATGAGTGAAATTTGAACAGCACCACTAATAATTCGTTATCATCACGTTAAACAAACATCTAAGACGTTACATTATTAAGAGATTACTCTATATTTATTCAACTTCTTTATTTGTACTCGCATTTAAGATTCCTTTATTTACTTTGGTGTTTATTTTCACTGATTAAGTCGTACTATTAATGATAATTGGTTGAGTGAGAAAAGAACCAACAACACCACCACTCCAATAAAAACATAAATTACTTCATTTCTGCTTTTACAACCAGAACTTCTGCCCACACTTTCTGCTTTTACAACCAGAACTTCATTTCTCCACCACTTTAAATGTGGCTTAAGCTATAAGTTATGCAGCAAGGGATTCTAATGACTATTTTTTTTATTACTATTACTAATACTAAAACTAGGCTAATTCTCTAGGGTGGTGAAAAAACCAGCAATACAAATGCCATGTCCTCCAGCACGAGACTTTTCTGATTATAGAGAGGAATCATTTAAAATCTTTTCCTTTTCACTCGGGAAATATCATCAAAACCATCAGCACTCCAAACTTTAGGTCGCACTCTGAGGACCATGCCTCTGGCGCATATTTGATGATTTGATGAAAGCACTACTAAGTTTAACGCCGACACCACTAATAATTTGATGAAAGCACTAATAAGTTGTATATTTTCACTGAAATTCCCTTTAGTTTTCCCCAAGTAATGTTTTGTTCCAGACTAGGACCAGTTCCCCAATCCAAATTCCCCGCGATATTGACTCTTATGAAAGCACTTCAGTAAAAGGACTATATCCAGTTGGTGAAGGAACAGGTTATGCTGGTGGTATCATTAGTGTCGGGGTGGATGGAATGAATGCTGGTTTCGCTGTGGTAAAAAAAATCAACTTATTTTATGGAGATGTTAAGTCTGTTATGGGCAAGGCTCACAATGTTGGTCTCCTGAAGTACTAGTCGAAATCAGTTTTCTTGAGATGTCCTATAAGCTCAAAACAGCAAATAGCAGAAAAGAGGTTTTGTATCCTAGTTACACCCCATAATGTTTGAGGTAATGCTATGATTCTACACTTTTTGTCAGCTTCAGCTTTTCATGGAAGCGGCACTGATGCCAACTGGTATCTCTGTTGATATTGTGCAGCTAACGATGCTGTCCTCCAGAAATTCTTTGGACCATCAAACATTTAAAGCCGAAAAACCGCCTCTATTTCAGAAATAAATCGTACCCATGACATCCAAAGCATAATTTCCTATTAATTTTTTGTGTTTTCATCATGGTAATTATAGAACAGAACGTGGAGCAGGTACACTATATACACTTGTTCTTCCATTTGTTTGGTTCTGTTTGAGTGCAAATTACATTAACCTTGCTTCAGCTAATACTAAATGCATAAAAACAAGGCGTAATCACAATGCTCCTATAATTCAATACCCTTTTAGACTTCAAAATATTCAACCTCAAAATTATACTTCTAATAAGGGATTAACTTTTCTATATTAATCAAACAAACAACTGCATAAAAATTAGAGTGTGAATCATTAATCAAACAAATAACAGCGAGGATTGTGTTAAATCTCAATTAGGGTTGGAATTAGAAATTCATGAGTTGAATGCAAAACATCATAATCACATAGCTTTTCCCTAAGTGGCTATTTCCATTTTCTTGCATGAAAAACATAACAAAATATAACCTTAAAATGGCAAATAACACAAACAAATTGTTCTACCTTATCAGACTCTTGGAAGCACTTGCAGCTCTATCTTCTAAACTTCCTTCAACAGGTAAAGGCCAAGACTGAAACTCACTACATTGAAAAAAAAGCAGAAGAAGAATCAGAGATAGTTTGAGGTTGAAAAAAAGCAGAAGAAGAATCAGAGACCAATAAACCCACTCAGAAGAATTGATGATGTTGAAGATGAAAACGAAGAGAAGATCTCTCAAGGACCATACAAAATCAATTTTGTTTGATTTTAGGGGTTTTTTTCTTCTAAAAATGTATTTGGATTAATTTTAGGGTTCTTTCATTCTGAAAGGGATTAAGAGGGAAACATGAAAAACAAGGTGGGAAATAGTTAGCCTCGGCTCATCCGTGTCTATTAGATAAAATAAATATATTCGAAAAAAATAAAAAATGTTAGCCTCGACTCATCCGTGTCTAATATTTAAAAAAAATAGAAAAACTTTAAAATGGGGTTTTTTGCGTTTAAATAGCCTTGGTATTGTAAAGGCTAGTTAGCCTCGGTGTGGGTAGCCGAGGCTAAGTTCACAGTTTAAAATAGTTAGCCTCGGCTTGTCCGTGTCTAATATTTAAAAAAAATAATTAAAAAATTAAAGAATATCTAGCCTCGGTCTAGCCGTGTCTAATGAATTAAATAAAAATAATTGTAAAAGAAAAACTTTAAAAAGGCTTTTTTTGCGTTTGAATAGTCTCGGTATTGTCAAGGCTAGTTAGCCTCGGTGTCGGTGGCCGAGGCTAAATTCGCAGCTAAAATGAAGTTTTCTAGTAGTGCAACTCCATTTGTTATAACACCTTTGTTAGATCCCAAATCTTGTATATATTTGACCTCTTTTTAGTAGTATTTTTACTTGTTTTTTATCTAGTACTGTTTGAATTAGTAGTTGAATTTGTTTAGTTTCATTTTGTTGTGATTCAAGTGAACGGTGTTTGTAATATTGTTGTTAGTGTGCAGGATTGACACTAATAGGGACACCTTGGAAGGGATGCCTCATAGTTGCCAGAAGAAGAGGAAAATCAAAGCATTCGCCTAGAGAAACTCAGCGAGTGCTAGTGAATATTCGCCAAGCGAGTGCTGGCGAGCCAAAGCGAATAATTCAAATTAAACTCCCAGACCAAAAAGGCAGGAACTTTTCCAGACGAAGGTCCCAGCAAAGCTTCGCTACCATTCGCCTGGCGAAGGTGCTGGCGAAGAAGTCTTGGCTTTTCTCTTGGTTTTTCCAGTAGCAAAAAGGCATGAAGTTCTCCAGGCGAGTGAAGCCAACGAAGGTTCGCCTGGCGAATGATTGATTCGCCTGGCGAAGGCGCGATATCACAGAGGGCGGTTTGCTTGCTGAGGCACTTTGAAGTTCCTGGTTACTTTATGTTCGCCTGGCGAAGGTTCCTGTTCGCCTGGCGAATGTGCGGAAACAGAGCTACTTTTTGTATTTTATTATTGCTTTATAAGTGCCAAAATTTGTACTATGTGCATATATCATCTTGGAACATAAAACCTCAGACCTAGAACTTAAAATAGAGTAGTTTTTCTCTCTTTGCTAAATTTTTGTAATCAAGAGAAGTGGAATCACATCCTTCATCGATTCATCGAAGTGGATGTTCTTCATCTTCTCCATTTTCTTCTTGTTCAAGCTACCCATGAGAATGAGTAGCTAAGTTCCTCTTTTTGTCAAGGTTAGATGTAGGTGATCATGAAGCTTTGTATGTAAATGTATTGATCATCATTTTGTAAACACTTGGTTGATGAATGTATGATGAAAACTTTGCTTTCATGTTAACTCTTTGTGTTGGTTTATGATTGAGAAATGTTTTCCAACTCTTAACCTAGGTTTTCATCCATCTTTGTTCTTGAGCTAGAGATAGTTAAGAATGAAGTTGTTCACTAAAATGTTAAACTTTAATGTTGCCATTTTGATAGATTGTGTGAGAAATCAACAATGGATCAAAATGGTAAAACCCACAATGTGAGTTAGAAATAATCACATCAAGAGGATGTTGTGAATGTATTTATCATCAAATGGAGTTTATGAATCTTGTTTGATCGAACATGTGCATGCAAAGCGATCATCGAACCCTAACTTTGACAATCTTTTTTTAAACCGTAAAACCCTAACTTTTACCGCTTTACATTACTTTTAATGCAAGAAATAGTTACCAAAACCAACCCCCCCCCCCCCCCTTTGTTACTAATAGCTAAGAATTTTACAACTGTTGAACTGCGGCAATATCTTATATTCCCTGTGGATACGATAACAAAAACCTGATACTCTACCAGTGTTCTAACAAAATGGCTCCGTTGCCAGGGAATATAAACTGATATTGCGAGCATCGCAATAGTTGCTGAATTTTTAGTTTTTGAATACTAGACTTGTGCTTGTTAATTTATTTGGTTTAGTGTGCAACTTTCGTTTTATGCGAGGGCAGATTCCTGAGGACCAAATTCTTTTTAATATCGAGATCGAAAGAACCGCAAGGAGACTGAACAGCAGAACAAGACGGAGGAGGCAACAAGCTATACAAAGACAAGAGCAAGGAGAAAGTTCCTCTACACCACCACCATCACCACATTTCACACCAATTATGGCAGCACCGCCACCACCACCTCCAGTTTCCACTCCATGCACGAACAGTCCAAGACATACAGCTCAGTTCGCACGGAATCTTCAAAATGGAAGACAGGCTGAGATGAAAACGGGAATTCTAGCTCTAGTCTATTAAAATCCTTTCACGGGACTAGACCATGAGGATCCGTGCACCCATCTTACTAAATTCTATGAGATTGCTGGCGCAACGGGAGCAACAGAAGCTGACGAAGAGTCATTGTTTAGGAGACTATTTCCTCATTCCTTGATTGGGAAAGCGAAGGAGTGGTATCTTGATCAATCGACAACAATCATGACGGATTGGAATCTTCTAGAAGAGAAGTTTCTTGAACGTTTCTTTCCACATAACCGATTCATGGAGGCTAAAACTGCGATTGTGGTATTTTCTCAAGGAGCTAGTGAATCACTAAATGAAGCATGGGAGCGATACAAATCTATGTTAAGAAAGTGCAAGGGACACGGTTTCGACGAGCTCACTCAAGTTCATATTTTCCGCAATGGACTCCTTTTGGTTCACAAGACCTTATTGGATGCTACGACGGGAGGTTCTTTGATGTCAAAAAGTGAAGATGATGCAATTGCAATTATTGATAAGATGGCACTTAATGATCATCAAGGGAATCATAACCGTGGGGTGACTCAAAGAAAACCGGGTGTGCTCGAGTTAGGGACAAATGACGATATTCTTGCGCAAAACAAGTTTATCTCATAACAAGTGGAACTCTTAACTCAACAAATAAAAGAGTTAAAAGAACCTTCAAAAGCTAAACAAATAGGTTGTTGTGAGCTTTGCAAGGGCGATCATGACACCGGGTTTTGTCCACCTCCCGGGTTCGAAGAAGTTAATTACATGGAAAATCAAAGAGATTACCAACCGAGGCAACATTAACAACAACAACCACCGTATCAACAACAACAACACCACCAAAATCCACAACAACAAAACTATCAAGGCAACCAAGGGTACCAACCTAGGGGAAACTATCAACATAAGCAAGGTTATGGGGGTGGTCCTTCCAACCGTCGAAATCCCTATCAAACTCAACAACCATCGGTCGTAGCTTCAAAATTGGAAGAGACATTGACGCAATTCATGCAAATGTCAATGGCGAATCAAAAAAGTAACGATGCAGCAATTAAAAATCTTGAGACTCAAGTTGGGCAACTTGCTAAGCAATTAGCGGAACAACAATCCGGACCATCTTTCTCGGCAAACACGCAAACAAATCCTAAGGAGCATTGTAAGGCTATAAGGACGAAAAGTGGAAAAGAGTTGGTTGACGAGAATGAAAAAAGAGAGGTAGAGAAAAAGGATGAGAAGAAAAAAATTGATGATGAACTTGATGGTAGAGTTGGGGAGTGGAGTGAGGATGAAGTTGAAAAGAATGAGAAAAATGGTGAAGTTGAAAATGAGAAGAATGGTGAAGTTGAAAATAATAAAAGTGAAAAAGTGAAGGTGGATGAAGTGAAGAAGAAAAGAGATAGAAACTCTAGAGCATCTAGAGTGAAGGAGGTAGTGAGCACTACTCCGGTCCAAAATTTACCATATCCACATGCTCCATCTAGGAGAGAAAATGAACGGCATTACGCCCGGTTCATGGATATCTTTAAACAACTCCAAGTCAATATCCCGTTTGCCGAAGCTTTGGAGAAAATGCCAAAGTATGCCAAGTTCATGAAGGACATACTCACCAAAAAGTGAAGGTATACGGAGCCGGAAACAATTGTTCTTGATGCGAGTTGTAGTGCCATCATCCAAAGGACTCTATCGAGAAAAGAAGTTGATCCGGGGCGAGTCACCTTGCCGGTTACAATTGGCGACGTTTATGTTGGAAAGGGGTTAATCGATTTGGGGTCAAGCATCAATCTTATACCTTTATCTATTGTGAAAAAGCTTGGCAACATTGAGATTAAGGTCATCCGTATGACGTTACAATTAGCCGATAAGTCTACTACTCATCCTCATGGAGTAGCTCAAGACGTATTGGTAAAGGTTGATAAGTTTTTCTTTCCGGTTGATTTTATTGTTATTGATATGGAGGAAGACGATGATGCGCCGCTAATTCTCGGAAGACCATTCATGAAAACTGCTCGTATGATGATTGATGTAGACGACGGTTTGATGAAGGTGAGGGTACAAAACGAAGAAGTCACTTTTGACCTTTTTGAAGCAATGAAGCACTCAAATGACAAACGTGATAGTTTCCGGATTGATGTAATTGAAGAAGCCACCTTTGAAGTTGCAAAACATGTTCATGACATAACTCCTATGGAGCTAGCCCTTGATGACTCTTTTGAAGTTTTTACCGTTGAAGAAGAACAAGCCCTCGAAGAATGCCTCAAGGAACTTGATAATTTTAAAGAGTTGCAACCATGGGAAGTCGAAGAGGAAGTGTTGATAAAGGATGTCCACGAAGAAAAAAAAAACCATTGAATTGAAAATTCTACCTTTGAACTTGAAGTATGCATTCCTTGATGAAAACGAAGAGAAGCCGGTTATCATAAGCAACCTTTTGTCTGAAAACAAAGAATCCCGTTTAATTGATGTGTTGAAAAAGAATAAAGAAGCAATGGGATGGACTCTTGCCGATCTTAAAGGAATTATTCCATCTTATTGTATGCACAAGATTCTAATGGAAGAGGATTTTAAGCTGATAGCTCAGCCTCAACGCCGCTTAAATCCTACCATGAAGGAAGTCGTGAGGAAGGAGGTTGTTAAATTGTTAGATGCAGGGATGATTTACCCAATTTCAGATAGTCCATGGGTGAGCCCCGTACATGTGGTTCCAAAGAAGGGTGGAATGACCGTAATCCGGAACGAAAAAAATGAATTGATACCGATGAAGGAGAAAACGGGGTGGCGAATGTGTATAGACTATAGGCGGTTGAATACCGCTACGCGAAAAGACCATTTTCCACTTCCGTTTATGGACCAAATGTTGGAAAGACTCTCAGGAAAACAATTTTATTGATTTTTGGATGGCTATTCCGGGTACAACCAAATTGCGGTTGACCCGGCCGATCATGACAAAACGGCTTCCACATGTCCGTTTGCAATTTTTGCCTATCGAAATATGTCGTTTGGGTTATGCAATGCACCGGCAACTTTCCAACGATGCGTTCAAGTCATTTTTTCCGATCTCATAGAGAAAAAAATGGAGGTGTTCATGGACGATTTCTCTGTCTTTGGAGGTTCTTTTAGTCTATGCTTAGAAAACTTGGAAACAGTGCTTGAAAGGTGTGTAGAGACAAATCTCGTGTTGAATTGGGAAAAATGCCACTTTATGGTGACCGAGGGGATAGTACTTGGCCACAAAATATCTTCAAAAGGGCTCGAGGTTGATCGCGCTAAGGTTGAAGTGATTGCAAAGTTGCCTCCTCCGGTAAACTTGAAAGGGATCTGAAGCTTCTTAGGGCATGCCGGTTTCTATCGGCGCTTCATTAAAGATTTCTCAAAGGTGGCTAGGCCTTTGAGTAATTTGCTCGCCAAGGACCAGGTATTTCTCTTAACCAATGATTGTTTACATGTTTTTGAAGTTTTAAAAGAAAAGTTGGTTACTGCTCCAATTATAGTAGCTCCCAATTGGAATTCAAATTTTGAACTAATGTGTGACGCGAGCGACTATGCTATTGGAGCGGTTTTGGGACAAAGAAAGGAAAAACATTTTCATGTTATACACTACTCAAGTAAAGTACTTAATGAGGCTCAAATGAATTATGCCACAACTGAAAAGGAACTACTTGCGATAGTGTATGCACTTGAAAAGTTTCGGTCCTATCTCATTGGTTCCAAAGTGATTGTGTACACCGACCATTCGGCTATAAAATATCTACTCACCAAATCGGATTCGAAGAAAAGGCTCATCCGTTGGATCCTCTTATTGCAAGAATTTGATGTTGAAATAAGAGATAAAAAGGGATCGGAAAATTTGGTGGCAGATCATTTATCTCGCCTTGTGAATGTGGAAGCTACTACTTTAGAAAAGGAAATCCGAGAAGAGTTTCCTGATGAAAAACTCTTTAAAGTTCAAGTGGGGCCGTGGTTTGCGGATTTTGCAAACCACAAGGCGAGTGGTTTTGTGCCGCCCGACCTAACTCCTAACCAAAAAAGGAAATTCCTCTCAGATAGTAAGTATTATGTGTGGGATGACCCCTACTTGTTTAAGTTAGGTGGTGATAATATTTTGAGAAGATGTGTTACCAGCGATGAAGCGCAAAGTATTCTATGGCACTATCATAACTCGCCTTATGGCGGACATTTCAATGGGGCTAGAATAACAAATAAAGTCCTTCAATCAGGATTTTATTGGCCTTCTATTTTTAAAGACACAAATGCCCATGCGCAAAGTTGTGACAGTTGCCAACGAAGCGGTGGAATAGGTAAGAGAGATGAGATGCCTCTTCAAAACATTCAAGAGGTTGAATTATTTGATTGTTGGGGTATCGATTTTGTCGGACCATTTCCACCCTCTTTTGGAAATGAATACTTGTTGGTTGCAGTTGACTACGTGTCAAAGTGGGTTGAGGCGATCGCCTCACCTCGGGCTGATTCTAAAATGGTCATAAAATTTTTAAAGAAAAACATTTTTTGCCGTTTTGGAACTCCCCTGGTGTTGATTAGTGACGGAGGGTCACACTTTTGTAATGCACCGTTAGAAAAAGTTTTGCAACATTACGGTGTAATGCAGAGAGTGGCAACTCCGTATCACCCACAGGCGAATGGTCAGGCTGAGGTTTCTAATCGCGAGATCAAGCAAATACTTGAAAAAACCGTGTTTAACTCGAGAAAAGATTGGTCACAAAAACTGGATGAAGCTCTATGGGCATACCGCACTGCCTATAAAGCTCCAATAGGGCTGACTCCGTTTCAATTGGTTGATGGTAAAACTTGCCATTTGTCGGTTGAAATGGAGCACAAGGCCTTATGGGCCTTAAAATTTTTGAACTTTAATAATGAGTTGGCCGGTGAAAAGAGGAAGGTGCAACTTTTTGAGTTGGAAGAGATGCGCAATGCCGCATACCACTCAAGTTGGTTGTACAAAGAGAAAGTTAAGGAATACCATGATAAGAAGCTCCTTAAGAAGGGATTTGCGTCGGGGCAGCTTGTATAATTGTTTAATTCCAGGTTATGATTGTTCCCTGGCAAATTAAAGTCAAAGTGGTCCAGACCATTCCGCGTTAAAGAGGTAAAAACTTTCGGGGCAGTTGTCATTGAGGATATGGAGAAAAAGGACAGCTGGATGGTAAATGGCCAGCATTTAAAGATTTATCTCGGCGGTTATGTGGACTGAGAGAGCTGTGCTTTTCTTCTTGATGTTCCAGTTTGAGCATCATGGACCGTCAAGCTTACCCGATGTTAAACAAGCGCTTGTTGAGAGGCACCTCAACATTGTAAGTATTTACCTGTTTTTTTGTTCATTTTATGCATTATGTGTAGAGCTGGTTGTGAATTTGTGTGAGAGGAGCATGCAGCAGATCCAAATTCTGTTGTCATGTTCGCTACTATTTGCCTGGCGAATGGTAGCGAGTGTTCGCCTGGCGAGCCTCAGCAAATCTTCGCTGGCTTTCGCCTGGCGAGTGTGGCGTATCAGCACACCGTGAATTTCCACATTAGTTAAAATTGGAGGATTTTTGGGATGGGCCACCTGGGCCCATGAACCGTTTCTTTTATTTTTTTATTCTGAAACCCTAACCGTTCCATCCTTTGCCTCTACTCTCACACTTTCACGTTTTGCAATTTTCACTCTTGCTCTCTCTTTCCCTTAGATTTTCTGCACTTCAATCTCCAGGTATGCATTCTGATTTTCCTTTTATTTTTGTACATTGTATACGTTGTTTACCATTATTATTGTTCTCCTTTGTTCATTTGGTAAGAACTCTTTGTCATTGCCTCTGTAGTTGTGCTAGGTTTAGAACCCCCTTTCACTGATTTTGTTCAAATTAAAGTGTTAACATTTTTCAAATCAATTCTGTTTTGTGAAAGGGGATTGTATGCGTTTTGGTTGAAATATGGCACAATTGCAGAGTCTCTGTTTTTCTGATTTTTCGCACACTCGCTGGCATTCGCCAAGCGAGTGGTAGCGAACATTCGCCAGGATTCGCCTAGCGAACCAAGGCGAATGCAGCAGAATTTTTTTTCTTCCTTGCTGTTTTATGTTGTTGTTCTTTCTAACTTGTTTTCTGTTGTCTGTTGGGTATGTGTGTATCTTTGTATGTAGAATGGGTCCTAGGATGATCAACCCCAACAAGAGAAAGGCCTCCACTTCGCGTACCGTTCCGATCCGCTTCGATTTAGACAGATTCCGTGGTGCTACTCAGGCCGCCCGCTATAAAACTCTCGAAAGGAGGAACATCGTGGCAGAAAAGAGGTTCCAGTTGAGTGACACTGGATCGTACCGTGCTATTGACGCGCTTTTTGTAGCGAAAAAGTGGGAGCGTCTGATGACTCCTCTGGATTGTTACAATGTTGAAATAGTTTGGGAATTCTATGCAAATGCCATCCCGGATGATGGTGAAGTGTTTAGTTGGGCCTCGACAGTCCGTGGTGTCACGGTAAGGTTTGATCGGCGAGCTATAAGTAATGCTTTGGGTAACCCTCTGTCTCTTTCAAGAAGCCAGATAGATGAGTACCACCGGGACCTGAACAAGCATCGTGATTTGGATGCAATAACCAGAGATTTGTGTTTAGATGGACGCACTGTGGTGCGTAATTCTTCAGGGGTGGCTATTGGGTATCTTCGCACTGATATGAAACCTTTAGTGCAGCTGATTTTATTGTTTGTGCTGACAAATGTTGTGCCAAGGTCCCACCACAGCTTGGTGCCTATACGTATTGCCCATTTGATTCATTCGATCCTGCAGAATGTACAGATTGACATTGCACGCATCATTGCCGATGAGATGCGTGTTGTGGTTTTAAGTGGACGTGAAGGGATAGCGGCTCGCAAGAATGCCCCGCTAACTTTCTCGTGCCTTATTATGTCGCTTTGTGCTTATGTCGGTGGGGATATCCCTCAGAGGAGACAGGTGATCATTCCTGCTGCGATCGATGATAAGTATGTTGACAAATTTTGTAGAGCTAGGCCTGCTGTTGGTGAAACTTCTGCTGCCGGTACTGATGCTGGCAGGCGTGCCGGTGGCACTCCTTGATCTGGTCAGGCTTCTCCTGCTTTCTACCCATTTCAGCAGGAGATTTGTACTTATAATTGAGATTGGATGGCCGCTCAGCAGCGCGCCACTTGTGATCTTCATGACTCCTTGCAGCTTTTGCAGTTGCAGATACGTGATCCTACCGGGAACCACACGATGATGACTAGGGAGAAATTCCTTGAGCATGCTGCATGGCCTGTGGACAGGCCCAATTTTGGTAGGGGGAGGATGCAGAGGATGATGACCCTGCTGGTGATGAGGTAGATGATGATGATGATGATGACGGTGACGAGGGTAATGAGGACGATGATGATGGTTATGACATGTCTGAGGAGGAGGAGTGATCTCTGTGTGTTGTTACTTCCTTTGTGCTACAAAGTGAAGTTTTTATCTTGTTCTTGTTTTTTATCTTGTATTTCCATTCAGTTGTTTTGTGATGTACTTTGGATTGAATATTTGTTTTGTACTTGTACCTTTTAAGGTACCCTTGACATTGTTGGTGTTATACACCCATTTTATTATTCAACATTATTATTAATATATTTGAGTTTTTCTTTATTATTACTTATTTATTGTTTAAGTTTTTTGTGAAGTTTATTCAAGGGTGGTTGTGAATATTTTAACACCCTATTGTCGACGTTTAGTGTCTTTTGTAGATATGCAAAAATTTCGTTCAAGTGGGACGGCGATGATATTATCGTTCTCCCAAATTTGTTGACAAGGTTTTTGGTTACCTTATTCTTGAATTTAGAATGTTTTAGAACTTGTTATCCTTTGAACAATTTTTGTAACTTTGCTTCTTTTTGCAACTTTGAGGATTGATATGTCATTTAGGTCCTATATCACAAATGTAAGAATCCTCCTTTTAATCATACATATGCTATGGATGGATGATGAACTTTGTGTATACTTATAATTCATGTTCTATCTCTTGTTCTTTATAATTTTGTGGAAATTTTAGAGAGGATCAAGGCACTTGTTTGTATTGAGCACAACCATTTCCATACACGTCACGTGAGGAGTGTGACTTTCGTTAGCCCCTTTTGAGCCTTTTTGTTTAAAATCATCTTTTGAGCTTCTAATTTTTGGTTTCTTCTTGAACCTTGAGTATTGCTGTAAAAGCTTAGAACAATTCACTTTGGGTGGAGTTGGAATTCAGTTGGGGAGAACAGAGAAAGTCGAGAAAAAGAAAATTGTGAAAATCTTTCAAGCAAGCGGTGTGAACAAAAGTTGATAAAATAAAATAAAAAAGAGAAGAAAGAAAAGAGAAAAAAAACATAATGATATTGAAAAAGAAAAAAAAAGAGATGAGTATGCTTGCTTGAAGGGAAGAAAAAAAATAAGTGTGCAAAAGGCTTGTGAGGGTTGGAATTTGTAGGCATTTGATGAATGAAGTGTGATGTTGTAAATACTTGTATAATGAGTGTTCCCGAGCATCGGCAATTTCGTTTCAATGGCCTTATAAATGCCCCTTTGTTGTAACCCGACCAAGCTACAACCCTTGAAGTCCTATATGATCTTTAACTTCCATAATTTTGTTGTGAGCATTTAGATATTGTATGAATTGTGCAGTATTGCATTATTTGTCATTGGAGTGAATTTTTTTTTGTCCCGCGCTTGCATGCGCTTTTACTTCAATCCTTCTTTGAAGTGGAGTGTTAGAGTGACATGTCATGAGATTTAGTTGTTTCTTGAAGCATTGTTTAATTTGTTTTTAGAATCAAGTTCTTGTACATTGTGAATTGTGGAATTTGTAATCTCTTGCCTTGTTGCTTTTGTTGTGTGTTTGAGCTGAATGTTTTCACTTGGGTTGATTTGGTTCTTGAGAAAATCCTCCTTTTTGTTTTGTGAGGCATACTTTGCTTGAGGACATGCAAATAAGTTAGTTGGGGAGAGTTGTTAGATCCCAAATCTTGTATATATTTGACCTCTTTTTAGTAGTATTTTTACTTGTTTTTTATCTAGTACTGTTTGAATTAGTAGTTGAATTTGTTTAGTTTCATTTTGTTGTGATTCAAGTGAATGGTGTTTGTAATATTTCTATTAGTGTATAGGATTGACACTAACAGGGACACCTTGGAAGGGATGCCTCATAGCTGCCAGAAGAAGAGGAAAATCAAAGCATTCGCCTGACGAAGCTCAGCGAGTGCCAGCGAATGTTCGCCTGGCGAGTGCTGGCGAGCCAAAGCGAATAATTCAAATTAAACTCCCAGACCAAAAAGGCAGGAAGTTTGCCATGCGGAGGTCCCAGCGAAGCTTCGCTACCATTCGCTTGGCGAAGGTGCTGGAGAAGAAGTCTTGGCTTTTCTCTTGGTTTTTCCAGTAGCAAAAAGGCATGAAGTTCGCCAGGCGAGTGAAGCCAGCGAAGGTTCGCCTGGCGAATGGTTGACTCGCCTGGCGAAGGCGCGATATCATAGAGGGCGGTTTGCTTGCTGAGGCACTTTGAAGTGCCTGGTTACTTTATGTTCGCCTGGCAAATGTGCGGAAACAGAGCTACTTTTTGTACTTTATTATTTCTTTATAAGTGCCATACTTTATGCTATGTGCATATATCATCTTGGAACATAAAAACCTAGACCTAGAACTCAAAATAGAGTAGTTTTTCTCTCTTTGCTCAATTTTTGTAATCAAGAGAAGTGGAATCACATCCTTCATCGATTCATCGAAGTGGATGTTCTTCATCTTCTCCATTTTCTTGTTGTTCAAGCTACCCATGAGAATTAGTAGCTAAGTTCCTTTTTTTTGTCAAGGTTAGATGTAGGTGATCATCAAGCTTTGTATGTAAATGTATTGATCATCATTTGTAAACTCTTGGTTGATGAATGTATGGTGAAAACTTTGCTTTCATGTTAACTCTTTGTGTTGGTTTATGATTGAAAAATATTTTCCAACTCTTAACCTAGGTTTTCATCCATCTTTGTTCTTGAGCTAGAGATAGTTAAGAATGAAGTTTTTCACTAAAATGTTAAACTTTAATGTTGCCATTTTGATAGATTGTGTGAGAAATCAACAATGGATCAAAATGGTAAAACCCACAATGTGAGTTAGAAATAATCACATCAAGAGGATGTTGTGAATGTATTTATCATCAAATGAAGTTTATGAATCTTGTTTGATCGAACATGTGCATGCAAAACGATCATCGAATCTTAACTTTGACAATCTTTCTTTAAACCGTAAAACCCTAACTTTTACCGCTTTACATTACTTTTTATGCAAGAAATAGTTACCAAAACCAACCCCCCCCCCCTTTGTTACTAATAGCTAATAATTTTACAACTGTTGAACTGCGGCAATATCTTATATTCCCTGTGGATACGATAACAAAAACCTGATACTCTACCAGTGTTCTAACAACCTTCCATTGAGTCTTTTTTTATTTTCACTTTCTGAACTTTTATTTATTTTTGGAAAGAAGGATTTGGCTAAGGATTGTCCATTTTGAAGGATGAATATGAAGGATATAGGGTTTGACTACAATTCCATGAATAGAAAGATAAAAATTCTCACTAAGAAGTTTGTTACCCCTAAGAAGTTTGTTACCCCTAAGAAGAAGACCGGGTTTCAAATGTTGGACCACATATCTCAGCATCTTGCTCAACATGTATATCCTCATAACAGAGGAAACAATCACCAATCTTGAAGGTGTCACTACTATAAAGGATATGGTCATATAAGACCCTTTTGCTATAGACTGTATGGATATCCTCATTCCTATAGTCATCCAAGGTTTAACTTAAGGAAAAGGAAGAAAACTCAAACAATGAAAGTTTGGAAACACAAGGAAATTGTCGCTTGTTTCATAGTTCATACATCTCTTAGAGTTTTCTCAAGAGAAGATTTGTATTTTGACATTGGATGTTACAAACAAACTTTGATTTTTACACTAGCTATCCTCCAAACCAAACACAGGTTTTTGTACCAGTCTAATCTAGAAAGAAATGAGAGCTTTTAGATAAGACTCAACTTACAAACCAAACAAAGATTTTAATAGACAATCTTCCAAACCAAATGAGAGATTTTATACTAAGCGAAACTGACAAATCAAACGAAGATTTTAACAGAAAATCTCAAAATAAACAAGAGCTTTTACTAGCTAAGCTCACAAAGCAAACATTGAATTCTCACAAAAGACATTCCATAAAAGATATCTTTCACATATTACAATATTACTCTTACACTAGAATACACAACAAAAACCTCACCAATACTTTTCACTACTAAATTACTAAGACAATTTTAGTGAAATGAGAAGAAAAGAAGTAGAAAGTGAGAAAGAATGTTAAAACATATTTTCTTATGTGTTTTGAAAGTGAGGAGAGCCCTCTATTTATAGGAGACAAATCTGGCTAAAAAAAATTAGGTGAGTGTGTGCATTGCCTTAAGAACTACTCTAATATATTTTACATCACTCTGATCACTCAGTCACAAACCAAATGAGCTTTCACACTTCATCTCTTTGACTAACTCTAAAATTTCAAGATTCATTTCATGTTACACCAAAAAATTCAACACACTTCATCAGAGACTTGACTTCACTTCTATCTCATGAGGCTTGATAAATATTCTTGATAGATATCATCATTAGAGAAATTTTCTAACTGAAGATCATTAAGGATTCCATTGAACGCCTCTCGACTTTAGTTGATGTTTTAAGAGATTGATTTTGACATCTTAATCTCTCGGATATAACAACTTGAGGATCATTTAAGATGAAGATTTCACTTTATAGTATTGTCATCATCAAAAGCATATAGGTCAGCTAATTGCTACAAATATTATACTTGCAAGTACTTTGATCCATAAATAAAACTTGTGATAATTTTTTTTTTTGTTAAGATGAAATCATAAAGCTTAATTTAAAAAAGTTGTCTTGATCAAGACCATTTAATAATTGTTATCAACACAATCATTTAAAAATTATCATCACCAAAACCATTAACAATATTACTGGCATAACATATCAAACCACAATAACAAAATAATAAGATAAGAATATATTAATTTAGATCACTTATTATTATATTTAAGTCAAATAATAATAAATAATAATGAGTATAACATGATGTTTTAAAAAACAAAAATGTTTCAATAGTGCGAAACATGGTTAGTACATGCAAAGATATTAATTTAGTTGATCAAATGAAAACAATTAAAAGGGTGCATGTGATTCTATTATGTGATTCCATAGCATCTTCTTAGAACAACCATTAAAAGGTACAGTGAGGTGCAGGGATCTTGTTGCCTCGATTTTGATGAGGCATTGCATTAATATGCCAGTTGTATTTGATGTGATTGGATCATCATTTTAAATATTACTCGTAGTGTATGTAATGTTGGATGTACATGGAACATCGTTGAATTCATACCAAGTTAAAATATTGTACTTATATAATACAAATTGATCACAAGCTATATTTCTTTAGAATAAAGTTTTAAGGAATAACTTCTTTTAAAAGAACAAATTTACTTTAGAATGTAAAATAGTAAAATCAACTTTAGAAAGTATTAGTTAATAAATTATTGTAGATATTGTAGATGTGGAATTGGGAAAGTTAAACGATCTACGATAGTTCTCAATAGTGATTTAATTAGGTTTAAGCAAATGTGGTGAGTAATGAATTTTTTCCATCAATTGTGAATATATCGTTGCTCCTTTTGATTGACTATATCTTGTAACATTTGTCATAGAGTGTATAAAATATTTTGGTGAAAAAAATGACACATGAGAGACACGATGTTTTAACATGTGTGTAATATCTGTCTTTTATCAATAGGTCATGATTATTGTTGTTCTGAGCATGATTTTGTTTGATTCCTAAAAGGTTGTTAATCCATATCAGTTTGAAAAAAGATTTTATTAAATCATAATTCATAAAGGTCGGAGAAATTGAAAAGTAAAAGAGGGTTTGACAAACACCAACCAGAGAGTTCACTTCAGATGTCTCACGGGCAGTCACTGAGAAAATTGTAAGTAGGATTTGTTGTAAGTATGATTTGTTATGTATAATATAAATTGCTTTGGTAACAATATATTTTATTCATGTTGTGTAGGATTCGTTGATTGATATGGTCAGTAAAGGTACATTTGTTCCACAACCATGACATGATATATTAGTTGAAGCAATCAAAATAAAGGAGCATGGTGGTCATGTACGTGGTGTTGGAGAAGGCATCAGTTTGAGATTGTGGTTTGAAATATCAAGAAAAAGCACACACTAGCAAAATAAAGAGATGGACAATATTGTTGAGAAGAAGTTAGAGAGTGAACGTGAATCACAAGAAAGAGATGACTGAACTCGTTGAGGTATGTGAAAATAGTGGTTTATCTGGATAAATAGGATTTTAGTGTTTTGACTGAAACGTAGAATATATCATGTTGATTATGTTTTGTGTTACTTTTATTTCTTGCGATGCACAGATTGAGTGGTACTGTAAGAATTGTTGTGGGTGGTGCGAGCACAAGAGGAAGTTGTGAAGCTGCCAATACCAATATCTATAATGAGATATTGGCCCTTTCTGAATATTCAATTAACCAAATGGTATGTCATGTTATGGATAAGAAAGATCTATTATGCATATCCTAAACATTCAATAGATGTTTTTATTCATATCCTAAAGATGTAAAGGGTTTTATATTTGCAAATGAGTGGGTGGATGTAGGGATACTACATTTGTGGTGCACATAAGTATAGAATTAAATATCTCATCATGGTACATTCATCGTGTTTTTATAGAACTAATTCCTCACTTATTTTTTTCATTTTGTTTAACCATTTAGGTACCTTATCGTGGCGCAAAAAAATACCTAGAGTGCTCGCAAGCTCGAGATGATAATAAAGTCGCCACTAATATTTATCTGTTCAGGAAATAAAAAATATCGATAAAACTAAAAAAGGAAAAAGAAAACGGTTGTCACAACAAAATTCGAATTCGAGAGTCAATTATACAAGGGAAAGGTATTAGAACCCCTCACATCTGTTGTACTCAATGGGAACCATTTAGTTAGATTTGTGAATATTAGATTTCATTATTTGCTTTCTTCAAGTTATTGAAAAGTTAAAAAGGAAAAGGTTGCAAAAAGGTTTTTATTAGGGTCCTTAACAAGATTGCGACTCTTGCTCCTACGTATCCTCAAGTGCGATGAGGAATTCAAAACTACGTACTTCTTAGCAAGACAAAAGATATTTTTGGGTTTTTAATTATAGTACTTGACAAGATGTTGAATCTCGCTCCTATGCATTCTGAAGCACGATGTGAAACTCAAAGCTACGTAGTTCTTGGTAAAAAACTAGACATTTGTTGGTTGATTTTAATGAACGAATTTTTAGGTCACATTCTAGTGGTTAAACGTTGTTTTTGTGCTCGCAATTGAAGTCTTAAGCATTTGTTTGTATCGCGGTAGAATAGACTAAACATTTGATAATGCAAAAATGTATCGTATATTTCGACTTGATTCGCATGCAATTTAATATCATTTTACTTATTTTTCATATTAATATGTCGTATTATGTTTGTGTTTCATGTATTTGTTGAATAAGAGCGTCCGTGCGAGAAAACTGGGAAAAGGAGCAGAAGAGCAGAAGAAAGTGCAGAAAAATGGCTTTTCTGGTGCACGGTGTTTGCCATGTACACAAGCCACGTCATTTAATGAATGGCCCAATGGCGTTTGCTAATATGTTGCACTTCCAGAATTTTGTGGGGTCAGTTTTAACTCCCTCTACCCACTATCCCATTTCTCCTCAACTTCCCTACAGGTTTGAGGGAGTTACCAAACACATGAGACCTCTATATATAGTAGTTTTCTTGACATTTTAGAGCATCCAAGTTGTGCGAAAGCGCTGTCGTTTTTGTTTTCTAGATTTAGGCAGAAAATAACTTGTAAAAGTGACATTCGGTTACATTGAAGGATTGTTACAAATTTTGTATTCTGTTTTATTCTGTACATCTTGGATCAACAACAAGCTTGTCGACATTAATATAAGTTTTATTCGTTTCTTCAATTATGTTCTTACTTCTACTTTACAAGTTTTTATTCGCTTTAATTTAATTTGTGTTATACTGTATTCTTCTACTTTATGATATGTTGTCCTTAAATTTAATTATTGAGTTCATGTCGTTTTTGTTCGAAATAATGTCTGGCTAAACATTTATGAGTCCAATGTATGAGGACCGTTGTTACCGACGAGACTTGATAGAAAACAATAGGCGCAAAAAAATAGTAAATTCTGTTTTGATTTTAGTTTCCAGTTGTAAGTCCTAATGTTTTGTCATGAGAGTGAAAAGCAAATTAATGTTTGAGTCGATAGCACGAGAGTGTGAGGATTGAACCAGATAGTGAAAACTAGACATCGATCCTAAAAACAGCAAGAGCGCTTTAGGTATCCATTAGGATCTAATTGCTTTTCAAAATACGCTTTCTAATTAAAATGGGCGAGTGAGAGAAAAATCCAGTGGTTAGGGAGTGTGGCTCAGTCGATAGCGCGAGAGTGTGAGACAGATTCTTTAAATTGATATTTTCTATGTAATGTAGTTTAATTACATTTAGTGCCTAATTTACAGAGTCTCTGAGGAACACAGAATCTATATTCCGACCTCTCCTTATTGTTATATTTTATAAGTTTCATTTTAGTTTTTATTTTAATTTCATTTAAACCAAGTAATCATTAGCCTTAGCTTTACATCATAGCAATAGATAACGGTAGGTTGACATTGGTCTCTGTGGGTTCGACAATCTTTTATATTACTTCGATATTTATGTGCACTTGCGGACGCATCAACATTCTTCATTTGTGAAAAGGTTTTTTATCGTGCGGGGGTGAGAAAAGATAAGTTTTATTGGTTGAAGTTTGTTTTAGGAGTGGATAATGACTGCTTGGATCGTTGAACCATATGGCTTGTATCCAAAAAAATCGGGAAAAGAATGGTATAAACTATATCGTTCCTTTTTCACCCAATTAATTGTGAAAGGGTTATATATGATTAAGGATTTTTTAAAATGACAAGTGCTTGACAGGCAAGCTATATAGCAGGTGTAAATTACTCGGGGAAAAGAGAAGCATCCATCAAACTATTCCTTTTTTCATCCATTTTTATTGCAAAAAGATTTTGACTTGAAATAGATTTTGTTTGTGAAAGAGTTTTTTTACGAATTAATTTAAGAGTTTTAAATGGACGACAAATGCTCAAATGGTCGAGCTATACGGCTTGTTTCCAAACAATCAAGGAAAAGAGTGGTATACACTAAACTGTTCCTTTTTCATTTGATTTATCATGAAAATAAGATCGCTCAAGCTATGATTATGAAAGTGGTTTAATATGAATCGGGTTTGAAAGATTTATACGAAAAAGAGTGGTATACACCAAAGTGTTCCTTTTTTATCTCATTCATGAAAGATGTTTGAAATGATTAAACATTTTTGTTTTGATTTTAAAGATGCTTGATATGGATCAAGGTTTGATTTTGTTGGGAAATGCTTTGATCGGTGGTGAAATGGTTGAAAAAAGCGAGAGGCATGAATTTAATTTCAAACGCGAGGGTGCAGACTTTAAGGCGAGGGCATGAATTCTAGCGCAAGGGGACGGACTCTAACACAAGGATGTAACTTAACGACATAAATTGAACGAAACACGTTATCTCTCACACACGCGCAACAAAATGATAAGACAAATATGGATATGTTAGACGCCAAATTTCACTTATTTGATCTATCAAATTTTGGTATCTTTCACTTATTTTCGTCAATTAAGTGTTGAAAACCACTCTTGTTTTGGTTGGTTTGCAATATTATGAGAAAATCTCTTGGTACCTTTGATTTGTGTGTTATTGTGCAGGAATTAGGCACAAAACAAGTGAAGAGTAAGACACAAGAAATGGGCAAGGAAACCAAGACACCATATAAACCACCAAAATGTTGTCACGCTTGCTAGGCGAGCAGGTAGAGAAAGTGTCAGCGAAGGCTTCACTAGCTTGCTCGCTAGGCGAGCAGGCCAGCGAACGCACCCAGAATTGGACAGTGCCAAAATTACCAAACGTTCGCTAGGTTTGCTAGCTGTTCGCTAGGCGAACATGACAGATCCTGAACGTGTATTTAAGAGATTTTCTTGCTTTTTTAGGGCATAACTTCATTTTGTAACATTTTGGAACATCAGAACTTATCTCTCTTCATTTTCTAGAGAGAGAAACACAAAACCCTAAGAGGGATGAGGTAAGATCTTTGATCTCTTGTTGGAGTTTGGATTGTAATCTTTTGATACCTTATGTATTTCATCTAATTTATGTGTGTGAACTAGTTTGGGTTCTCTATTGAATGATTATCTTTGATTGCTTATTTGTGGGTCTTGACAAAACCATTTCACATCTTTAATCTTAGATTTTCTTCTATCAATGAACAAACTTTTGACATGGTTTTGAAGTTGATATTTATTGTATCTTCTATGGTGTTGTGTTGATTAAGTAGCATGGGTAGCATGGGTAGGATCAACATGATATTGTGTGGGTATGTGATAATAGTGATGAAGAACGATGTTCACAACCATTTGGCGGATTATATGAATACATGCAAAAAGGGTCAAGTGTGTGTACCTATTCTGATCATTGTATTTTATGCGAAACAATCGTTTATCCGATATGGGTGTCATCTTTGCTTACTTGTTTATCTTTGATTTGAACCGTGATAGAGATATACTTTTCAGATCTGGATCTAGGATGATTACCTGTTAGGTTCTAAATGCTAGAGATAGTTTTAGGCATAGCATTTGCGTGAGTATCAGATCTTAATGCTCTGCGTTGTGTTTTTGTTGGATGAGAGTTCACCAATGAGACAACATGGTTTTTCTCTCAACGCCGCATTAGAGATAAGCTTTGTCGAGAGTGATACGTAAGGGTACTAGACGAATGATTGCGTTGTGTTTAATTTGATCAGAAGAATGCATATGTTATCAATTGATGAAATCCAATCCCAACAAGGCTCCGTTTATATTTCAGTCTTTATTTTATATTTTCTGCTTTTATTTATGGTTCCTTGAACCTTTTAAACCTAAACTTTTGAACAATAAGTTTAGAATTTTGAAATCGTTGAACGACGTTCATATTGCACTAATCCCTGTGGAGACAATAAATCCAGGAGGAAATTCTTCCGAAAATAATATTTTTGCTTGCTGCTTTACCGCTTCAACAAAATGGTGTCGTTACCGGGGATTGGTGTTGAGATTTGGAAGTGCATTGCAACGGTTTTATATTTTGAAGCTTTGTATATATTGTATATATTTGTTTCTTTTTATGTTTTCTCTAGTGTGTTCAGAAATGACGAAAACTCCTTCTAGAGTGGTTGCTATCGGTATAAAAGCATTCAATGAAGCTTCAACCGAGTTTGGATGGCAATGATAGTATGAAACAAGTGAATGTTGTCAAGGTACATGGTTTTCCTTGTTTAGAATTTTAGAATGCTTAAGAACTTAAGTCTTTGTGCAAATGAAATTTGTTCTTTTGGCAACTTGTTTGAATGATTGTTTCACTTAGAACCAAAAACCACAATTTGTGAGAAAGCTCCATTATTTACTAAATGATGGATTTCTGATAAACTTTGTTGGTTCGTATGATTCATGCTTTATCTTGTTATCATTGTGAATTTGTGGAAGCATTAGAAATGATCAAGGCACTTGTTTGTATTGAGCACAACCATGTCAAAATGCAACTTACCCGTGAGTAGAGAGAATTCGTTAACCCCCTTGAGCCTAAACAGTATGAATCTCCGTTGAACTTGTGTGAGATTCTAAACTTTTTTCTTGAACCCGTGAATTTGTTTTAATTGTCTTCTTTGCCATAAAAAGCTAAGAGCATTCACATGAGGATTGAGTAAAAGTTAAATTAGGGCGAATGAAAAAGGAAGATAGTAGGTTGTTACAACTTTTGAAAAATTCAAGCAAGCACCAAAAAAATTGTGTGAATGTGAAAAAAGAAAGAAAAAGAAAAGAAAAGAAAAGAAAAAGAATGCTTGCTTGGAAAAGAAAAATAGTGAAAGAATAATTTGTGAAATAAGGTTTGTGAAAGGTTTGCAACTAAGAAACAAATGGAATGAAGTTGAGGTATGTAAATAACGTGTTCGGTGAATGTCTCTTTTGCATCGGCAATTTCGTTTCAATGGCCTTAGAAATGTCCCTTGTTTGTAAACCCGACCAAGCTACAACCTTAAAGACCTTAGTGATCTTCGTGCTTCCATATTTTCGCTTTTGATTGTTAGATTTTGTATGAATTGAATTGATATTGGCATTGTTTGTTAGTTGATGAATCTGTCCCCGCGGGTTCAAACGTGTAATTTCTTCGATCCTTATTCGAAGAGGAGAGATAAGGTGATTCATTCATGAAAAACATAGTTGTTGATTGATACATGGCTTTATATTTGCTTTAAGAATTTAGTTCTTATGCATTGTGTTGGTACAGTGGTAAAGTGTCAGGTTTTTGTTATCGTCTCCACAGGGAATATAAGATATTGTTGTCGTTCGACAGTTGATAAATTCGTAACTTGATAGTAACAAAAAGGGAGGTTTGGTTTTAGTAACGGTATTTTGCATAAAAAAAAGTAATGTTTCGCGGTAAAAGTTAGGGTTTTGCGGTTTAAAGAAAGATTGCCAAAGTTAGGGTTCGGTGATCGCTTTTCATGCATATGTTCGATCAACAAGATTCATAAACTCCATTAGATGATAAATACATTCACAACATCCTCTCAATGCGATTATCTCTAACTCGTGTTGTGGGATTTGTCATTTTGATCCATTGTTGATCTTTCACACAATCTATCAAAATGACAACATTAAAGTTCAACATTTATGTGAACAACTTCATTCATAACTATCTCTAGCTTACAAACAAAGATGGATGAAAACCTAGGTTAAGAGTTGGGAAATATCTCTCGATCATAAACCAACACAAAGAGTTATCGATAAAGCAAAGTTTTCACCATACATTCATCATCAAAGAGTTTACAAATGAAGATCAATACATTTGCATACAAAGCTTGATGATCACTTACATCTAACCTTGACAAAAAGAAGTATTTAGCTACTCATTTTCATGGTAGCTTGCAATAGAAGTATCGGGAGAAGGTTGATGAACATCCGAGTCGAAGAATTCAACTTGGATGAGAATCCACCTTCTTTTTGGTGGAATGATGTTAAGAGATGAAGAAATGAGAGCAAGAGCAGTTTCTAGGTCACAAATTCACTTTTTTAGCAAAAGTAGTAAAAAATGTGATTAGTCAACAAAAAGTACACTAGCTATTTATAGACAAAGTTGATGGTCTGCCACGCTCGCGACCTTGCTCGCTAAGCGAGCTTCCAGCGAATGCTCGCCACAGCCTCGCTCAGTGAACATGCTAGCGAGGTCTGAGGCAATCATTATGTTTGGTTTCGCTGCAACTTCGCTCAGCGAACATGCTGTCGAGTTCTTGAGGTATTATTCTGTTTGGCATCGCTACATGCTCGCTAGGTTCTCTCCCAGCGAGCGCTTCGCTATCCTCCTCGCTACCAGCGAACAATGCCAATGTGCTTCTGCCCAAGTCTGGGAGTGCTCGCTAGCTGCTCACTATGAACTCGCTTAGCGAACACTCGCTACTGCTTCGCTCAGCGAACATGCTGGCGAACTTGCTATTGCTTTCGAATTTCTTGGTTCCTTTGTCATCTTCCTTGTGCCTTCAAATCTTGCTCTTTCATGCTCAAATACCGCACAATAACACGCAAATTAAAAGAACCAAGAGTGTTTCACACTATGATGCATATTAACAAAAACAAGTCGGTTAGAGCACAAATTAGACAAAAACAGAGTGAAAGATGCCCAAATTTGATAGCTCAAATAAGTACAATTGGGCATCTAACACATTGTTTGATTCTAAACATTTGAAACCATGGCTTGTTTGCATCATTTGCGTTGAGCCAATTTTATCCATTCTTGGGTGAATCTTAGTATTGAGCAAATCCTCTTATTGCGAAATGAGAGGCATACGTTGCTTGAGAACAAGCAAAAAGCTAGTTGGGGCGAGTTGTTAGACGCTAAATTTCACTTATTTGATCTATCAAATGTTGGCATCTTTCACTCATTTTTGTCAATTAGGTGTTGAAAACCACTCTTGTTTTGGTTGATTTGCAACATTGTGAGAAAATTTGTTGGTACCTTTGATTTGTGTGTTATTGTGCAGGAATTAGGCACAAAACAAGTGAAGAGTAAGACACAAGAAATGGACAAGGAAACCAAGACAACATGCAAATAGCCAAAATGTTGTCACGCTCGCTAGGCGAGCAGGTATAGAATGTGCCAGCGAAAGCTTCGCTAGCTTGCTCGCTAGGCAAGCAGGCCAGCGAACGCCCCCAGAATTGGACAGTGCCAAAAGTACCAAAAATTCGCTAGGTTTGCTAGCTGTTCGCTAGGCGAACATGACAGATCCTGAACGTGCATTTAAGAGATTTTCTTGCTTTTTTAGGTCATAACTTCATTTTGTAACATTTTGGAACATCAGAACTTATCTCTCTTCATTTTCTAGAGAGAGAAACACAAAACCCTAAGAGGGAGGAGGTAAGATCTTCGATCTCTTGTTGGGGATTGGATTGTAATCTTTTGATACCTTATGTATTTCATCTAATTTTTGTGTGTGAACTAGTTTGGATTCTCTATTGAATGATTATCTTTGATTGCTTATTTGTGGGTCTTGACAAAACCATTTCACATCTTTAATCTCAGATTTTCTTCTATCAATGAACAAACTTTTGACATGGTTTTCAAGTTGTGTTGATTAAGTAGCATGGGAAAGCATGGGTAGGATCAACATGATATTGTGTGGGTATGTGATAATAGTGATGAAGAATGATGTTCACAACCATTTGGCGGATTAGATGAATACATGTAAAAAGGGTCAAGCGTGTGTACGTATTATGATCATTGTATTTTATGCGAAACAATCGTTTATCCGATATAGGTGTCGTCTTTTCTTACTTGTTTATCTTTGATTTGAACCGTGATAGAGATATACTTTTCAGATCTGGATCTAGGATGATTACCTGTTAGGTTCTAAATGCTAGAGATAGTTTTAGGCTTAGCATTTGCGTGAGTATCAGATCTTAATGCTCTGTGTTGTGTTTTTGTTGGGTGAGAGATCACCAATGAGACAACATGGTTGTTCTCTCGACGCCGCATTAGATATAAGCTTTTTTGAGAGTGATACGTAAGGGTATTAGACGAATGATTGTGTTGTGTTTAATTTGATCAGAAGAATGCATATGTTATCAATTAATGAAATCCATTCCCAACAAGCCTCCGTTTATATTTCAGTCTTTATTTTATATTTTCTGTTTTTATTTATGGTTCCTTGAACCTTTTAAACCTAAACTTTTGAACAATAAGTTTAGAAATGTAGAAATCGTTGAACGGCGTTCATATCGCACTAATCCCTGTGGAGACGATAAATCCTGGAGGAAATTCTTCCGAAAATAATATTTTTGCTTGTTGCTTTACTGCTTCAACAACATGCAATAATCATGTCTAGCACATATTCATCACAATCAAATTGAAAAATAAATGTGCTTATTTTAGATTAGATGCAACGCAATGACGCGAATTGAGTTTACGTAATGCGAGGACGTGCAATACAAAGCTGCCAACACAGAGTTTAAATTCAATTTAAATGTGATAAGGTTGAAATGTTGCTGCTACCTGAATTGAAATGTCGCAGGTAAAAAAAAGAAAAAATAGCCAGTAACTGCTAATGCAAAACATGCTCATCGCAATCAAAACAAAATGCGCTTAACACAACATTGATAAACAAACCACACCAAACACACGCAATATGTTTGGATCTGATTTTTGCACAATGTAAACAACTAAATAGTAGCACATGTACCGAATATTTATACATCATTATCTCAAAAGAAAATCCAGCAGATTCACGATATACAAATCATATAGAACATACAGATCAATCCAGATCGATTTCAACCAGAAAATAAAACAACAACACTTAATCCTAAATTAATTTACATCAATACATAGTGTTAATCAAAACAGACGTACGATAATATTAAACAAACACAACCAATATTTGAATTTAAATACACGACGAAAAATAGGTATGCAGTAAAACACAAAATAAAATCTGCCAAAACGATACAAAAAGTTGAATGTTGCGTGTTGACCTTTCTAAGCCACCATACAAACACGTGTTTAAAGCTTTCTCACGGCGAATTTCAGTGTGGTGGCCAACAGAGTGGAGTTTGAAGGAGACTGGTTCTATTGGAGGAGAAGTTAGATAAGACGTAGTTGATGAAAAAAGTGGACGTCTGTTGCACCCCAAAATTTAACCAACTTTTGTTTACCTAGCTTATGTTTCATTTCATTCACATTAGCATTATCATTTGCATTTCATTGACATATATGCAGGAGATCAAGAGGTATGATCACCAATCAAGGGCTACACAAGACTATGAAGCTAGTCAAGAAGGTTATTCAAGTGTTCAGGGGTTGATATCCTTGTTAGAGAAGTTAAAAGATTCTTAAAGAGAGTGGTTGAAACCAAGGTTGTGTACCTCCTAACTTGAAAGTTGTGGGAGCTCCTCAGATGATTCTAAAGTCAAGAATGTGGACTTGAAGCCTTGAAAGAGCTTATGAGATGTCTTGAAAGCCATCATGAAGCCTAGACAGGTTATTGTGCAAGATTAAGAAGCCCCAACCATGAGTGGTGTAATTAGGGTTTGACTGGGTCAACCCTAGGTCAACTGATGATTTGAGCAAGGTTGAGACCTAATTCAAAGGCCATGTGATCATGGATTGATGCATTGAGATGCTATAAGGATGATTCCAAGGTCAACTCATCATGATTGAAGAGTTTGAGAAGTTTCAAGCTAGGGTTTCTAAGACTTGACAGTGTAAAATCCCCTAGTTTGACCCCTACCTTCAAGGCAGTTTAGCCCAAGGTGTGATTGTCATCTCATCTTGCCCCCAACATGAATGTTGTAGAGCTTAACCTTAGATTTAATTTGAGTACTAGAAGTCCTTGATAGGATTTATATAACTCAAGTTATGACTTTGACAAGTTACAGGTCATCTGAGGTATGTGAATCTGGGGCCTTGAAAGTTACCCAACTTGCATCAAACGTTTGCCCAAGAAGGATGATTCATATGAACTTTTGGTCAACATGAATTTTGTTCCTTATCTTCTTATCTTTCTAGAGAGTACTAGACGTCCTTGATAGGATTTGTAGAACTCAAGTTATGGCTTTGATAAGTCAAGGGCATTTTGGTCATTTGGAGATTACAGGTCATTTCAAGCATAAGGCCATAACTCCTATTTCCAAGCTTCAAATGGAAAAATCATCAACATCAAACTTGTTCAAAATGATGTTTTAAGGCTATTAAGGAGGTCATGAGATGATGAAAATGCTTTTAGCTCAAAGTTGCAAAAATGACCTAAAATAAGGGCATAAGTTAAATAAACCAAAGTTGGAAATTGATATTTTCAACCTACACATCCAAACCATGGCATGTAATATATCATTTTGACTCTAGAAAACATTTTAAGAACATTGGTTCAGCCACATTTTTGATTTGAGATTCAATTTATGGAGTTGCTTTGGAAAGTGGTGGCTTGCATATTAAGTAACATTTGCAAAACTCAAAATCAAGGCATGAGCAAGGGCCTTTGCAAGCTAAACTCTTCCAAAATGTCACTAGATGAGAAATTAGGAGAGATTGGGATGGATTCTAAGTTGCAAACAGAATGGTGCATATCATGAGATGTGTTTGAAAATCTCATGACATGAGAAGTGGAAACTCTCATTAGAAGGATCTAGAGGTTTCTAGATCATCCAAACATCATCTATATAAGGAGTAGAGGTGATCCATTTAAGAGGTTGATGATCATTGAAGGAGAGAGCATAGATTGAGATTGAATTTCCATAGCATGCAAGTGAAGTCTGTTTCACCAAATTCCTCAATTTCCATCCATTTTCTTGATTGAAACTTCTTCCATGGATGTCAAGGAGTGATTCCAGATCATTATCAAGAAGAATTCGTGGCTGAATAGTGTATGAGCAAGTGAACTTCTCCACCTGCAACTCACCATCGGGTTTCAAGATTCAAGCACTTTCAACTGGTTCTTTTGCATACAGAAGCAAGGAGGAGGTTCATTGATCGTGTCTGCAAGATTGTAGAGCTTGAATTGGAGGTTTTGTGCATCTGTTCATCCAAGATTTCCAGGTTGGTAACTTTCTTCCCCTAGCATGATTTAGGTAGAATTAGGTTGAATTAAGGTGTTAGAAGCATTGTAGAATGGTGTAGGATGGATTTCAGATAGTTAATTGGGGAATTAGAGACAAAATAGGGGAATTACCATTTTCGGTTGAGAATTGGATATGGTGAATCTTGAGGTTTCAGAGGAAACTGAGGGTATGGTTGAATTCGTGGCAAGATTTGGGATGAGTTTCATGTTTTGACCATTTGCAATAGAGGCTCCTAGAGAGAACTAGGGTTGAAGGTGATGACCGGAGTTCCACCGGTGGTGGCCGGAGCTGGGCGCGAAGCTCAGATGTTCAAAAGGTTGAAGATGATGTTTGCACCATTGGATGAGGGTTTGACTTGGACTGGGAGCATGATCCAATGGCCACGTTTTAAAGTTCAGTTGTGAAGGATCTGAATAAATGAAACGCTGCGTTTCATTTAGCAGCTGGTTTTGGGCTTAATGAATTAGGTGATATTCACACCCCCCTGATGGCCCAACCCATGGTTTGAACTGTGTTTTGTTGCTATTGGCACTGCGCGTGTGATTATTTTCTCTTGATTTTCTTTTAATTTTCATTTTATTCATGGTTCTTGGAAAATTCATATAAAATTGAAAATTAATCCAATTAATCCCATTCTTTTTGCATTTTACTTATGATTGAGTCTAGTATTTTTTTAAGGAAAAAATATTTTCATTTCATATAATTTCTGATTTAATGGGAATTTTACATTTTAATTGATATTAAAATGGTTATGTTTGATGCATATTTTTCTGGAATTTAGTGTGATCACTTGGTGATGATTTTGATCCTATTTTTGTTTGTGTGATTAGGTTAGACATGTATGATCCCATAGAATTTTCCTCACATTTTTGTGATTAAAATAGGTGTGCTTTCTAGATTGATATTTAGGTGCTTCCTTTTAGGGTTTAGGTTTGATACCTTATAATGTAGAATTTAGTTCTAGGTCTAATTTGATGGTTTGATCTCTAGAATTAATATGGTAGAGTCATGATTGACCTAGGTTCCCATAGATATTTTTGTATGATTTTACAATTGATTTTAGTATTTTAGTTAGGACTAACTTTAGTACTAGGTTTTAGGTGATCCTAACTTACTATTTCAACTAGTTTAACTTCCTTAGTCCCCTTAGGTTAGGGTTTGTGCTTGGTTTGCCTTTGGTTGAGATTGAATACAAGTTGAAGACAAGGTGAGGATGCTTGAGGTTGCTTGGAGCTTTGGATTTGTTTGTGCCTGAAGGTGTCTGATGAAGGTTTAGGAGATAGGATACATAGGGAGAGCCTTATAGTTAGAATGATTTATTTCACAAATATGGAAAGCATCTTGTGCTTCCATTCCTCCCAATGACTAAAAGTCCTTCTCAGATATTCACATCCCTCCTTTGGAAGGATGAGTGGCTTTATCTGGGAAGTAGAACTTTGAGGGAACCAGTCTCTCATAATGATGAACCCTTACAGGATTCCTTTGGTTGTCAGTAAGCTGTTTATCATTTCCCCTCATCCTGTTAAATCAATTGTCTTCTGGTTTGAGTATCTTGATAGATGTTAGACTTGAGTTTGAAGATGAGGACTTCACTGAAGAGTGTGGAAGAGGATGCTTCCTTGAGCATTGCCATTGCAGCTGAAGCTTGAAGAGCAAGAAGAACAAGTTGATACTTGAAGACCCAATGGAGATTGAATGAAGAGTTGAGGCTTGAGAAAGAATTGAAGGATGAAGTTGACACCTCCAGATGATTGAAAACTACTCAGAGAAGCTGAAGCTTGTAGGAGAAGATGACCAAGTTGAGACTGGTAAAGCAAAGAGAGCTGAAGCTTGAAGACTAAGTTGATACTTATGAAGAGGATTCAATTGAGATTGAGTGTAGAGCTGAGGCTTGAGGAATAAAGGATAAGTTGACACTTGCACTGATGCATTGAGAGCCTGAAGGAATCAAGTTGATACTTGTAGCTAAGAGTGAAGCCTGAGGGTGGAATTGACTGGAAAGCTGAAGCTTGGAAAAGAGGAGAATAAGTTGAAACTTATGTTGATGGATTGAAACCTGGAGAAGCAAGTCGATGCTTGGCATGAAGGGTGCTTGAAGTCTGAAGACTAGATTGCTGTTAGAAGAGCTGAAGCTTGGAATTAAGAGAGGGGTTGATCTGCTTTCTTGTCTGTTTTCTTTTCTGTATTGATGTGCCTAGTTTTATTTGCTAGATGCATTAGAATAAGTTCATATCTAGACTGAATTTAATCTAGGAGCATGATTGCACTAGAGGTGGAGTTGCTCCCTCTGCTTGTATTGTTACTGTATGGCTTTGCTTGCGGGTATTCGGTAGAGATCTGCTCCCTTGCCCATGTGGTTTATTTTGCTTGATAGCATTCCATTTTCTTCTGTATGATTACAGTTACTTCTATTTTGCTTGATAGCATGTTATTACCTCTGTATGATTACAGTTATTCATATCTGGCTTGAGGTTGAGATGAGCTTGTGGAGGCTGCTGCCCCACACACATTTCCTCCCTCACTTGCATTGCATGCATTTTACAGTCGTTTACTATATATATGTTTACTGTTTAAGCTGATGCTTTATCTGTTTATCATTGATATGATCCTTTAGGACTCTCATTTCCTTTGATAAGGAAGTGATGATTAGAACTTTAGGTTGAAACCTATGCATGATAACTTCTAGGAGTTCCCTGTTTCAAACTTCAACTATAGGATGAATCCTTGGCATGACAACAGTAGGACTTGATAGTCTCCCCGTTAGTTGAGCCTGTTCTCTTCTCATCTCAAAACAGCTTAAGATACAATAATCATGAATGATTTCTTTCGTACGTTACGAGCCTTAAGCTATCTGAGAAAGGATTGTTGGAGAGCTTCTTTCCAACAGTCTGGATGTTTAGTATGGCACCCTTTGGGTGACATGCGACGCATTCACTCTCAGGTCATAGTCTTTGGTGCGATTGAAATTGCAAACACAATAAAAAACACTTCTTCCGTAAAAGACAGAAAACAAACTTCAAACCTTTTTGCCCTGTGGGCCCATAATTCAAAGGAAGCTTTTCTGAAGAAAAGAGTGTCGTTAAACTTCAGCGCCAACGCAAACAGGCTTTGTCCCTAACTGCCGGAACTGTTGTTTAACCCTACTCGATAAAACAGATGAATCTGAATCCCCGTAATCCGTAGTATCCCGAACTACGTAAGCTCTGATCTCTTATACCTGTTGAGAGTACGTAGGCACAATATTGATGTATTGGCGAGCCACCTTTCCCGTAACCCGTAGTTAGCCGAACTACGTTGACTCTGATATCTCATTCTCTGATGAGAATACGTAGGCATGAAGCGCGACGCTTTGCTGAGTCATTTTCTTTTCTGTTTAATCCAGCCTTGATAGGTAGATAGATAAAACCAACTCGTCCAATAAACATAACAAGCGTGGATCCCGTCGAGTACGACGGACGTGAGGGGTGCTAATACATTCCCCTTGCGTAACTGACTCTCGAACCCAGACAACGGTTGCGATGACCTTGTCTTATACCTTTTCGTCAGGTTTTTCCGATCGTTTCCTTTCCCGTTCTGAGGGATAAATAACGAAAGGTGGCGACTCTTCTGTTTTGCCGGCACCTTATTTCCGCGGAAGCGACAGCTGGCGACTCTGCTGGGGACTTGATAGTTTCCTGGGATCCAACGTCCGTATGCGAGTCAGTTTGGGGATCCGACGTCCCCTGCGAGAGTCAATCCTAGCGCTTGTATGATTACTTGTTGGGTTGTGTTTATTTATCGCACTTTATTTCCCGCACTTTATTTTCAGTATGATATGATTATCTGTGCTGTTGTGGGAGGGGCATTCTGATGAGTGAGAAGCCAGACCCAGGCTTGAGTGAACATAGCATTAGTTGTGGAAATTAGTGGGCGCGTGCTTGCTTGGTAGGCACTAGTGTCTCATGAAATCCACGCTCAGACGAGGTTCTCCCGGTTGACTTCTTTTTCAACCCTTTGGGTTGAGGGGGTTGTTGGTTTGGAGGATTGTCGACTCTAGGGACCGATCATTTGTGATTCATCCGAGTGAGGTCGCTTCATGAGCTGGTGATGCCACACCTTCTGGGTATCGTATCACCCCTCTTGAATGTCTGTGATGCTGATGACCACATAGGATGCCGAGCTTGAGTCATTTTAGGTCCATACCTGTGAGCAGGGTTGGGTTTATTGCAGGAAACTTTAACCTTCATACTACCTGGTTTTCTTGATAGTGAATCAGTTTTGTTGGTACCGGAGGTTCTCACCATCAGATATATGATTGTTCTTGACAGAGCAGAGCTTTGGTCCCGTATCAGAGGACCTTATATTCAGAGATGGGGATTTGTTCTTGACAGAGCAGATTTATGATTGGGGTATGAGGATCTCATCAGCAGATGTATGGTTGTTCTTGACAGAGCAGAGTTCTGGTCATCAGATGTGTGTTCTTGATAGAGCAGATTTGTTGGTCCTGTATCAGAGGTCCTTATTATCAGACGTTTGTTCTTGATAGAGCAGATTTATGGTCCTATATGTGTGTGTTCTTGACAGAACAGATTTGTGGTCCGATACCAGGGTTTTCTTCTTATCAGAGAAAGTGGTTGTTCTTGATAGAGCAGAATTATGGTTTTGTTGATGCAGAATCTCCACAGCACAGTTGCCTTGATCTCCTGCTGCATGATTGCATTTTACATTGCTTTGCATACTCATTTGCATTTCATTAACGTGTGTCTGTGTTGCAGGTACCGTTTCCCTGATCCAGGATTTCTTGCCTCCTATTGTATTGTTATGGGTTCTCTAAGGAAGACCGTGGCTTACAAGCTCCCTGCCCCTGATGTGGTTCAGCTGAATGGTTTGATTGCTTTAGCTGGTGGTTCTGTGAGAGATGAGCTCAGAAAATCTTACTGCAAATTGCTTAGTTTGGTTCGTAAACCTTCTGCATTCGAGTTGAATGGGTTGCATGCTCTGCTGCAGTTCTACGACCCTCCGTTGAGATGCTTCACTTTCCAGGATTTTGTTCTCGCACCCACGCTAGAGGAATATGCTGATTTGTTAGGTGTGCCTATCAAGAGGCAGATGCCTTTTGTTCATATGGATGCTGAGCCTGATCTGGATAGTCTAGCTCCTTCACTTCATCTGGATGCCTCCGAGTTGGTATTGTCTAGTTGGAACAAGGTTCCCGGTTTCTCCTTGCAGTTCTTAGTGGAAAGGCTCAACAGTGCGCCAAAGACGGATGTTGGGTCGTGTTCAACGCCATCCTCGCTCTGTGCATATATGGCATCATTCTGTTCCCCAATATGCCCGATTTTGTAGACTTCGACGCCTTCCGCATCTTTGCTTCAGGGAACCCAGTCCCTACCTTGATAGGAGATGTCTACCATTCCATCCACTACAAAAACAAGAACAGAAGGGGCAAGAATGTCTCGTGCTGTGTACCCTTGCTTTATAAATGGCTTGATAGCCATTTACTCAAGAGGGGTCCCTTTGTTTCGTCTGCAGCCACAGCTGAGTGGTCCGAGCGTTTGATGAGTCTATCAGCGGAGGATATTGACTGGTTTGACAGAGATAGGTTGGGTACCGAGATTATCTTCAGCTGCCGCGGGTTTCCGAACGTGCCTTTGATAGGCAGGAAGGGCTGTATAAACTATAATCCGTCTTTGCTGGTCCGACAGTTTGCTTATGCTTTGAGAGCTCCGCCGAAGGACGAAGAGGTGCAGGAATCTCTGTACCTCACCGATCTTCTAGAGGGGGATATGTTATCTAAGCTCCAGCGCGCTTGGAATGGTATCAGTAAGAGGGGAAAACCATTGCTGGGGAGAAGTAATAACCAAGCCTACGCTCCATACGTGACTTGGATCAGAGCCAGAGCAGATGCTATAGGGATGTCGTTTCTTCCTGCCAAGCCAGAAAGCCCTCCAGTGATTGAAGAGCCTACCACTGTGCCCATTCAGCAGCATAATCAGGTGTTAGCTGAGCGAGATGAATTGAAGAGGGCAAATGAGGAACTGAAGAAAGAATTGGCTCAGCTCCGAAGAAAGAGAAACGAAGCCGTTCATTCCTTCAAAAGGCAAACAGAGCTGGTGAACCAGCTGGGGACAGATTTGACTAAGCAGATAACCGAACGTGAATGCATGGGTCGAGACTTCAAAGCTGTCAACGATGTACTGGCCACGAAGAAGCAGCACTTGGACGAAGCGTATCGGAGGATATCTAAGTTTAACCAGCACTAGAAGGCCACCCTAGCCAACAGGAAAGAGCGGGAGGATAAGCTGATGCAACAGATTTCCAAGCTGAAAGCCCAGGTGAAGGCTAGTGAGAAGAGGTTTGATGAAGAAACCGCTCGCAGATACGTCGCTGAAGGCCAGCTCAACAGAGCTCTCGCTAACCTGAAGAAGCGCAAACTGACGTTTGAATCCAAGAAGCGGAAGCTAGAAGATTTTTTCGACGAAGGAGCATGGGAAGATTCGGTCGAAGGTCTTTAGTACACCATTGTGCAGAGGGAGTTACTCGTCGAAGGGTTACTCACTCTGCCTGATCATCCAGAAACGAAGGAGTTGTTAGAAGAGTTTTGTGCCCGTGGCCGTGCTTGACTATTTGTATTCCTTTTGTTTTTGTATGCTGACCATCGCCAGGCTTGTTGGTCGAGGTCATGCTATTGATTCATCTTGTACTCGCTGATGTTGTGTACCGCCTTGATGGGCTTTCTTTCTATATATGAGATGTTATTTCCATGACTAGACTCGGACTTCTTATTATCAACACTGGCACTCAGGCACTAGGATCGGGGGAGATCTCCCTAACGCACAGACACACGTTTGCATTTGCATGAAGCATTTGCATGACGAGCACTTTGTCGTTTTTCCTAACCCTTTTGTGTTTTCAGGTTGTTTCAGGTTGTGCCAGGATTGATCAGAGACCTATCCACCGCTATCCGACCAGAGCAAATCAAACCAGAATCATGGAGCAAGTGCAAACTGATGTTCAGGAACTCCGCGAAAGAATGGGTCGCTTTATGGAGCTCATGCAAGCGGTCGCCAATGGCCAGGATCAGCTCAGGACGTTGGTTCAGCCTCTGATTTCAAGGGTTGATAGCAATAGCGTACTCCATGGTGGGACCGTGCCTACCCCTCCACCTGTGGAAACTCCTTAGAATGGCGTCCCCGTGACCGGGGGGAATGGCAGTGCCAACGGCAATGTGATAGCTAACATGGGACTCAATGGAAATATGACGGGCGTCGGTAATGGGAATCTTGAAGCTAACGTCAATGTTGGACTGGGCAACGGCACTGCGGGTGTTGGAAATCTGTTTGGGCCTCAGCCGTGGTTAGAAGACCGTCAGGACGATGTGTTCTCTCAGAGAGGTGCTGAAGGGGAGCTGACTGCTGAAGCACATCTAAGATTCAAGGCACTCGAGGATAAGATGAGGAACATCGAGAACCAGAGCACCCTGGGTGTTGATATGTCCAAGTTGGGACTGATTGCTGATTTCAAGGTGCCTCCCAAGTTCAAGGTACCTGACTTTGAAAAGTACAAGGGCACCACTTGCCCTCGCGTCCATCTGAGATCATATTAACGGAAAATGTTAGCTCATTCTGAGGACGAGAAGTTGTTGATGCACTTCTTTCAAGACAGTCTGTCCGGACCCTCCCTTGAATGGTACATGAGTCTGGAACCTACCAGTGTGCGCATGTGGAAGGACCTTGCTGAAGCATTTGTGCACCACTACTAATACAATAGTGACTTGGCCCCGAACCGAGTCCAACTGCCGAATCTGTCGCAAAGGAACAACGAAGGGTTCAAGGAATACGCCCAGCGGTGGCGTGAGTTGGCAGCTAGGGTTCAGCCGCCGATGGTTGAACGTGAGCTTGTGAAGATGTTCATAGCCACCCTCCCAGGGGTTTACTATGAGAAATTGGTCAGCGGCATGTCTGGAACCTTCTCAGATCTCATTATCACGGGTGAGCACATCGAAAATGGGATCAAACTCGGGAAAATTCAAGGTGATTCATCCTCAGCTGGAGGAGGTGGAAAGAAACCTTATGGTGGCAAAAGACGGGAAGGAGAAACGAGTGTTGTGTCCAACGCTCGAAGGAAGGGTAAAGGTCCTCACCAGCAGGTGGCCAGCATAACTATCTCGGTAGTTCAACAGCCACAGCAGCAGCAGTAGCAGCCGAATCAACCAGGGTACAGAAAGTATCAGAACCGGGCACCTTTGTCGAGCCGTCACCTCGAGACACCGCCCATGTCGTACGCACAACTATTGCAGACTTTGCTTCAGCTACAGTTGATCCATAAGAGAACCTTGGCTCCCTTGACAGGGGCGCCTCCGCCAGGTTATAACGCGAATGCAACTTGTGAGTTTCACTCAGGGGCACCAGGCCATGCAATAGAGAATTGCAAAGCCTTCAAGCACAAGGTCCAGGACATGGTGGACGCTAAGGTCATCAACTTCTCGGATAATGTGCCAAATGTCACGAAGAACCCTATGCCGAATCATATGGGATGTGGAGTAAACACCATTATTGAAGACGAGAGTTTGGATTTGTTGACTGATGTCAGAGATCTGAAGACGCCGCTTAGCTTCGTTAAAGCTAAGCTGATGAAAAGAGGTTTCTTTCCAGGTTGCGGAGAGCTGTGTATGGGTTGTGCGACAAGTCCTGATGGATGTGAACAGCTGGTAGAAGGCATTCAAAGTCTGATGACTGAAGGGATTTTACAGTTCAGCTGGAGGGCCGAATGTGGATCGGGAGAGATCATGCTGAAGCAAGATGATGAGGTCGCCACCATCACCATCCCTCGCCAGACGATAACTACTTCTGCACCCAGGCCGCCTACGATTACCATCACCAAAGCTGGGCCGATACCCTTTGAAAGCACTAATGTTGTCCCATGGCATTACGGGGCAGAGGTCTACTGCAATGGACAGAAGTTGGAGCTAGAACCGTTTGGGTCATCTGTGGAGAACCTAGCGGGCATTAGTGGAATCACTCGCAGCGGGAGAGTGTTTGCACCGCCTGAGATCGTGGCAGACAAAGCGGACAGAGCTGACGCGACTGATAAAGTTAAAAGTAAAGTCGTTGAAGAGATCCCGCGTGGGGCAGAAAAAGACTTACTTGTTAAAGACGTCGAGGAATTTATGAGGTTGATTAAAAAGAGTGACTACAAGATTGTGGATCACCTCCATCAGACACCCTCGAAAATTTCCATCTTGAACTTGTTGCTGTGTTCTGAAGCACACCGCAACGCGCTGCTGAAGGTGTTGAATGTCGCATATGTACCACAGGAAATATCGGTAAACCAGCTAGAAGAGGTCGTAGCCCACGTGAATGCTGGAAATGGATTAGGGTTCACTGACCTAGAGCTGACGCCGAAAGGGAGGAATCACAACAGCGCCCTGCACATCTCGATAGAGTGTAGGGGAACGATTATGTCGAACGTGTTGGTAGACACAGGGTCTTCGCTCAATGTTCTTCCGAAGAAAGCATTGATGAAGTTGGATACTCGTGGAGTGATTTGCACACCTAGTGATCTGGTAGTGAAAGCGTTCGATGGAACCAAACGCCATGTTTTCGGGGAGGTGACCCTGCCAATCCAAGTCGGGCCGGAAACGTTCGACGCAATCTTTTACATTATCGACATCATGCCTGCCTATAGCTGTCTCTTGGGCCGGCCATGGATCCATTCTGCGGGTGCCGTTACCTCCACGTTGCACCAGAAGCTCAAGTATGCTGTCGGAGGTAGCGTCGTGACCGTTTGCGGCGAGGAAGACATAATGGTGAGCCATTTGTCATCCTTCAAGTATGTTGAGATGGATGGGGAAATCCATGAAACCCTATGCCAAGCGTTCGAAGCTGCTAAAGTCAAGGACGTAGGTCCTGTAGTCACTGAGAAGCCAGAGATGAATCTCTCTTCTTTCAACGAAGCCCGGGCCGTTGTTCAAGCCGGATCTACCCCAGGCTGGGGGCGAATTTTGGAGATACCTAACAAGCAAGACAAGTTTGGGTTGGGATATTCTCCTGGAGCTGAAGCTTCTTCTTCTAGCAGTGCGTCGCGAGGTAAAGGGCCGATCCAGTTTACCAGTGGCGGGGTGATATTTGAAAGCGTCAACGCAGTGTCTGAAGACAGCGGAGATAGCGACTGTGACCTTGACTCTTGGATCCAGCCAAGCAAGCCAGACGAGGGCCTTACCAACTGGTCCGTCAAGGATATCATACAGATGACAAGCGAAGAGTAATGATTTACTTTTTTCCAATCATTGTACAACCCTATGTCCTACCCAGGGCATAGTGGTTTTATTGTCAGGGCCTCGTTTGATTATGTACATGCATTTTACCAATAAATCAAAAGGCATTTTTCTTCGTATTCAAATATTGTGATCTCTGTTATTCCTGTTTTATATTTGTTTTGAAAAACAATAAAATGGCAATGAAGTTTGTGCTAACCTGCATATCCTTGTTTTAAGCTTAACCCTTATTATTGCAGGATCCACATAATAGATGACATCGACTCTGGACCTTCTACGACTCACTTCGACTTTGATTGCCCGATATATCAAGCCAAAGAAGAGATTGATGAAGACGAAGACCTTCCTGAAGAGTTGGCCCGCTTGTTGAAACAAGAAGAGAAAGTTATTCTGCCTCATGAAAAGGAGATCGAGATTGTGAATCTAGGTTCTGAAGAACTCGTCAGGAACGTCAGGATAGGGGCTGCATTGCAGAGTGATGTCAAGCAGAGTCTGGTCGAGATGCTGAGAGAGTATAGTGACGTCTTTGCTTGGTCATACAAATATATGCCCGGACTTGATACTGACATCGTGGTCCACCACTTGCCGTTGCGAGAAGATTGTCCTCCCGTTAAGCAGAAGCTTAGGAGGACGAGACCAGATATGGCTGTTAAGATCAAAGAAGAAGTGCAGAAACAGCTTGATGCTGGCTTCTTAGCGGTCACTACTTACCCTCCGTGGGTCGCCAACATAGTGCCTGTACCGAAGAAGGACGGTAAGGTACGCATGTGCGTCTATTATCGGGATTTGAATAGGGCGAGCCCTAAAGATGATTTCCCGCTGCCTCATATTGATGTGTTGGTCGACAATACAGCCCAGTTCTCCGTGTTTTCGTTCATGGATGGCTTCTCCGGTTACAACCAGATCAAGATGGCGCCGGAGGACATGGAGAAAACGACGTTTATCACTCCTTGGGGAACATTCTGCTATAAGGTAATGCCTTTCGGTCTGAAGAACGCAGGGGCCACTTACCGACGAGCTATGGTTACTTTGTTTCATGATATGATTCATCATGAGATTGAAGTCTATGTTGATGACATGATTGCGAAGTCCCAAACGGAGGAGGGACATCTGGTCAATTTGCTGAAGCTTTTTAAGAGGCTTAGGAAGTTCAGGTTGAGGCTGAATCCTAACAAGTGTGCTTTCGGAGTACGGTCTGGAAAACTACTGGGGTTTATCGTGAGCGAAAGAGGCATCGAGGTTGATCCTGCGAAGATTAAAGCGATACAAGAAATGCCAGTGCCGAAAACAGAAAAAGAAGTTCGCGGTTTCCTGGGCAGAATAAACTACATTGCAAGGTTTATCTCTCAGCTCACGGCCACGTGTGAACCGATGTTCAAGCTTTTGAAGAAAGATGAGGCGATTATCTGGAACGAGGATTGCCAGAAGGCATTCGACAAGATAAAACAGTATCTACAGGAACCTCCAATCTTGATACCCCCAGTGGCTAAACGGCCATTAATCATGTACTTGACAGTTCTTGAGAATAGTATGGGGTGTGTTCTCGGTCAGCACGACGAGACGGGCAGAAAGGAGCATGCCATTTACTATTTGAGTAAAAAGTTCACAGACTGTGAATCTCGTTACTCGATGTTAGAGAAAACGTGTTGTGCACTAGCCTGGGTTGCCAAACGTTTACGACAGTACATGCTCAACCACACCACCATGCTAATTTCGAAGATGGATCTGATCAAATACGTCTTCGAGAAGCAAGCGCTTTCGGGCAGGATTGCCAGATGGCAAATGGTGTTGACGGAATATGATATTCAGTACGTTTCCCAGAAGGCCATCAAGGGAAGCGTATTGTCTGATTACCTTGCCGAACAGCTGATTGAGGATTACCAGCCGATGAAATTTGAATTCCCTGATGAGGATATCATGTTTCTCAAAGCGAAGGATTGCGATGAACCGTTGCCCGACGAGGGGCTAGATAGGAAATCCCAGTGGAAATTGATATTTGACGGGGTGGTTAATTCCTACGAAAGTGGCATAGGGGCCATCGTCACAACTCCCCACGGATCCCACATCCCGTTCACTGCGAGGCTGACGTTTCCAGTTACCAATAATGAAGCGGAGTACGAAGCATGCATCATGGGTCTAGAAGAAGCAATTGATTTGAGAATCAAGAACCTAGACGTATATGGTGACTCGGCACTTGTGATTAACCAGATTAAAGGGGAGTGGGAGACTCGTCAGTCGAATTTGGTGCCGTACATGAACTATGCCAGAAGGCTGCTTCCGTTCTTTGATCGAGTGGAACTTCATCATGTTCCCAGGGCTGAAAATCAAATGGCTGATGCCTTAGCCACGTTGGCTTCGATGTATAAAGTCAATTTTTGGAATGAAGCTCCAAGAATTATCCTTTCTCGTCTTGATAAACCTGCATTCGTCTTTGCAATCGAGGAAGCCGCCGACGGCAAGCCATGGTTCCATGATATCCAGACCTTCCTTATGACTAAGGAGTATCCCGCGGGAGCGTCAACCCAGGATAAGAAGACTCTGAGGAGGCTGTCTGGAAATTTCTATCTCAATCCTGATGGAGTTTTGTATAAAAGAAACCATGATCTCGTGCTACTCAGATGTGTAGATGAGAAAGAGGCGAGTATGCTCATGGAAGAGGTCCATGAGGGCACATTTGGTACGCACGTCGGTGGGCATGCTATGACAAGAAAGATCCTGAGAGCAGGATATTACTGGCTGACGATGGAATCGGATTGCTTTAAATTCGCGAAGAGATGTCACAAATGCCAGATTTATGCTGATAAAGTTCACGTGCCGCCGTGCCCGTTAAATGTCATGTCCTCCCCTTGGCCGTTCTCCATGTGGGGCATCGACATGATATGCAAGATCGAGCCTACTGCATCTAACGGTCATCGCTTCATTCTAGTAGCTATCGACTACTTCACCAAGTGGGTGGAGGCAGCCTCGTACGCTAATGTGACCAAGCAGGTGGTGGCTAAATTCATAAAGAGGGATATCATCTGTCGTTACGGAGTTCTCGAGTGGATCATTACCGATAATGGTTCGAATTTGAATAACAAGATGATGAAGGAGTTGTGCCAGAGTTTTAAGATTGAACACCACAACTCATCTCCTTACCGACCGAAGATGAATGGCGATGTTGAAGCGGCCAATAAGAACATAAAGAAGATTGTTCAGAAGATGGTTGTGACCTACAAAGATTGGCACGAGATGTTGCCATTCGCATTGCACGGTTATCGTACGACAGTACGTACATCGACCGGGGCAACTCCTTTCTCCTTAGTGTACGGTATGGAGGCTGTCTTACCGTTAGAAGTGGATATCCCTTCTTTGCGAGTTTTGGTTGATGTGAAACTCGACGAGGCAGAATGGATTAAGAACCGACTGAACCAACTCAGCCTGATGGACGAGAAGAGGTTAGCATCGATTGGGCATGGTCGTCTATACCAAAGCCGAATGAAGAAAGCTTATGATAAGAAGGTGCGTCCTAGAAGCTTTCAGACGGGTGATCTCGTCCTGAAGAAGATTCTTCCTCCACACTCCGATCACCGGGGCAAGTGGACTCCCAATTATGAAGGTCCGTATGTCGTCAGCAAGGTCTTCTCGGGAGGAGCCTTGTTATCCACGATGGATGGCGAAGATTTTGCATACCCGGTGAACGCGGACGCAGTTAAAAAATACTTTGCTTAAAAAAATGACCCGCTGGAAAGAAAAAGAATATCCATGCAAAAATGGGGCATCCCGGCGAACTATAAAAAAGGAAAAAGGTTCGGCAAAAATTAGGGATATAAAAGAAAAGAATGTACACCCGCAAAGTCGAAAACCCGGAAGGGCGACTTTGGCAAAAAAGGGTATCCCGGTGAATCGAAAACCCGAAAGGGCGATTCAGGCAAAAGTTAGGGATTTGAAAAAGCAAATGACTGTGTTCCGCGTATGGACTTTCATTGTTTAGTGGTTTGGAAGACCTGAGGGCCGTTTATCTGAATCAATCTCTTCTGAAGCTGAAGCGTCGGAGGAGTATCAAAGTCGAGTGGGTCATAGAGGGATCAACTCATGGTGTTCGTCTACGCCTCATTGCCGACATTTGTGTATATACTGATGTATATTTATGTTTTATATTTGCGCAGCTTCCTCATTCCAGGAGCTTGCATCTGTTGTAAAACATTTTTACCCATTCAGGGGTTCGTTATCAATAAAATGTATACTATTCAGCAATCTTGTTTGTCTGTTTAGCATTTATCTGTTTTGTTTGCGAAAAAGAACGCCGGTGTTTTTGACAAAATGCGCATACATAAACCTACTGGCCTAGGCCACTGATTGTTGAAACAATGAATTACTTAAACATTGTCACAAGATGATAACCTTGATAGGCCCCTTTGAGAAGGGTATATTGTCTGTTTGTTTGTGTTGTTGCAGGTGTAGCATATTCCAGGCAGTACGCCGTACGCGTCCCCAAGTAGGATGATTCCTTCCTCTCCAGCGAGTCCAGCATCCTCTCCCCGCAGAGTCTGAACGTGAGATCGTAAGCATTGATATGTACCCCCGGGCAGAGAAGATTCTCTCCCCAGTCAGATACATCCTGAAGGAATGTCATCTCCCCAGCTGAGTCATACGCTGAAGTATGCAGCAATTGATAGTTCCAGACTGAAGTCCCCAGCGGAATTGAGATTCCCCACAGAGTCATACTCTCCCTTGTAAGCAGGATGATTCCTTCTTCCCCAGTCGAGTTTGCAGACCCCCAAAAGAGCCGAGTCCTTGAAAGTCGTTCAGGCCATGATTGGTTTTCCCCAGTAGAGTGTTGAATAGCTGATGCTATATTTCCCCGCCAGAGTCGTTATCTCCAGGGAAGTAGTCGCGAAGGCCGCACAGTTTATTTCCGCGATTGACATCGCTTTCCTCAGCAGGTCTGGATTCTCGTAGAGCTTCGTTCCCCTGCAGCAGTCAACTGAAGATCATTTCCCCAAGCGGAGTCCGTTTGAGATTGGCGTGACCTTATCTCCGTGGCAGGATGATTCCTTCCTCCACCATAGTGGTTCTTTCTCCTTGACAGGAGAATTCTCCCTTCAGCATTTATTTTGCTGACGGGGTCATAGCATTTTGCATGATTGCATAGCGTCTATCATAAACGCGTAGCATTTCCACCGCGTGGAGCATGGCGCCATTGTCGATCATATGCATATGAAACATGAGTTAGGTCGTTACCGTTCTTGTTTTGCAGGTGTTCCTCAGCAGGGTCGCTTGCCCAAGATGATTCTTGAAATTTTACCCAGCAAGGTCGTTTGCTTAAGATGATTCTTAAAATCCCCAGTACAGTCGCCAGAGTTGGTTGCTCAAAGTTGATGCTTAGAGTCCCCGGCGAAGTCGTTTGCTCAGGATGATTTCTGAAATCTCCAGCAGAGTTATGGGTTCAGGACGATTCTTGAAGTCCCCGGCGGAGTTATTTGTCCAAGACGATTCTTGAAGTCCTTAGCAGAGTTGATTCACCCGGAATGATTTTCGGATCCCCGAAGCAGAGTTACTTGATAGTTCTCCAGAATCCCCAGCGGAGATGCGTTATCCCCAGCAGGTTTCCAAACAGTGAAGTTGAAACTTCCCTTGAAGACTTGATGATTGAAGTCCAACCGTGTTAACGAAGCAGTTCCCTCAGCTGATGCGGAGTGCCTGACGGCAGAAGTTTGGATATCCCCGATTGGTTCATGATTGACCGAGAATTCTATTCCCGACTTACTGATGAAGTCCGGCTGATGCCCAAAGATTTCTTTGAATGCCCAACGACATGATTAACTTGACTGTTGACCTGATGAGCCCCGAGGAATCTTTATGCCTGACGGCATGATCGACCATGTATTACCGGTTACCGTGTGACCAATTCCCCAGCTAGTTGCCGTGCAGCTAATATTTCAGTTTTCGAAGATTTGTTCCCATCGGAGTATCGTGTACTTGTGCAGTTGGCAAATTTCCGGGTTTGTCGGTATTCAACCGTCTCGCACCTTGATTGGTTGAGAGCCATTCTCTTCTCACCCAGTCATGTTCAAGCCGTTTGAATAGGGGCAGCTTTTGCACCCCAAAATTTGACCAACTTTTGTTTACCTAGCTTATGTTTCATTTCATTCACATTAGCATTATCATTTGCATTTCATTGACATGTATGCAGGAGATCAAGAGGTATGATCATCAATCAAGGGATACACAAGACTATGAAGCTAGTCAAGAAGGTTATTCAAGTGTTCAGGGGTTGATATCCTTGTCAGAGAAATTAAAAGATTCTCAGAGAGAGTGGTTGAAACAAAGGTTGTGTACCTCCTAACTTGAAAGTTGTGGGAGCTCCTCAGATGATTCTGAAGTCAAGAATGTGGACTTGAAGCCTTAAGAGAGCTTATGAGATGTCTTGAAAGCCATCATGAAGCCTAGACAGGTTATTGTGCAAGATTAAGAAGCCCCAGCCATGAGTGGTGTAATTAGGGTTTGACTGGGTCAACCCTAGGTCAACTGATGATTGAGCAAGGTTGAGACCTAATTCAAAGGCCATGTGATCATGTATTGATGCATTGAGATTCTATAAGGATGATTCCAAGGTCAACTCATCATGATTGAAGAGTTTGAGAAGTTTCAAGCTAGGGTTTCTAAGACTTGACAGTGTAAAATCCCCTAGTTTGACCCCTACCTTCAAGGCAGTTTAGCCCAAGGTGTGATTGTCATCTCATCTTTTCCCCAACATGAATGTTGTAGAGATTTATCTTAGCTTTAATTTGAGTACTAGAAGTCCTTGATAGGATTTATAGAACTCAAGTTATGACTTTGACAAGTTACAGGTCATCTGAGGTATGTGAATCTGGGGCCTTGAAAGTTACCCAACTTGCATCAAACGTTTGCCCAAGAAGGATGATTCCTATGAACTTTTGGTCAACCTGAATGTTCTTCCTTATATTCTTATCTTTCTAGAGAGTACTAGAAGTCCTTGATAGGATTTGTAGAAATCAAGTTATGGCTTTGACAAGTCAAGGGCATTTTGGTCATTTGGAGATTACAGGCCATTTCAAGCATAAGGCCATAACTCCTATTTCCAAGCTTCAAATGGAAAAATCATCAACATCAAACTTGTTCAAAATGATGTTTTATGGCTATTAAGGAGGTCATGAGATGATGGAAATGCTTGTAGCTCAAAGTTGCAAAAATGACCTAAAATAAGGGCATAAGTTAAATAAACCAAAGTTGGAAATTGATATTTTCAACCTACACATCCAAACCATGGCATGTAATATATCATTTTGACTCTAAAAAACATTTTAAGAACATTGGTTCGGCCACATTTTTGATTTGAGATTCAATTTATGGACTTGCTTTGAAAAGTGGTGGCTTGCATATTAAGTAACATTTGCAAAACTCAAAATCAAGGCATGAGCAAGGGCCTTTGCAAGCTAAACTCTTCCAAAATGTCACTAGATGAGAAATTAGGAGAGATTGGGATGGATTCCAAGCTGCAAACAGAATGGTGCATATCATGAGATCTGTTTGAAAATCTCATGACATGAGAAGTGGAAACTCTCATTAGAAGGATCTAGAGGTTTCTAGATAATCCAAACATCATCTATATAAGGAGTAGAGGTGATCCATTGAAGAGGTTGGTGATCATTGAAGGAGAGAGCATAAATTGAGATTGAATTTCCATAGCTTGCAAGTGAAGTCTGTTTCACCAAATTCCTCAATTTTCATCCATTTTCTTGATTGAAACTTCTTCCATGGATGTCAAGGAGTGATTCTAGATCATTATCAAGAAGAATTCATGGCTGAATAGTGTATGAGCAAGTGAACTTCTCCACCTGCAACTCACCATCGGGTTTCAAGATTCAAGCACTTTCAACTGGTTCTTTTGCATATAGAAGCAAAGAGGAGGTTCATTGATCATGTCTGCAAGATTGTAGAGCTTGAATTGGAGGTTTCGTGCATCTGTTCATCCAAGATTTCCAGGTTGGTAACTTTCCTCCCCTAGCATGATTTAGGTAGAATTAGGTTGAATTAAGGTGTTAGAAGTATTGTAGAATGGTGTAGGATGGATTTCAGATAGTTAATTGGGGAATTAGAGATAAAATAGGGGAATTACCATTTTCGGTTGAGAATTGGATATGTTGAATCTTGAGGTTTCAGAGGAAACTAAGGCTATGGTTGAATTCGTGGCAAGATTTGGGATGAGTTTCATGTTTTGACCATTTGCAATAGAGGCTCCTAGAGAGAACTAGGGTTGAAGGTGATGACCGGAGTTCCACCGGTGGTGGCCGGAGCTGGGCGCGAAGCTCAGATGTTCAAAAGGTTGAAGATGATGTTTGCACCATTGGATGAGGGTTTGACTTGGACTGGGAGCATGATCCAATGGCCACGTTTTAAAGTTCAGTTGTGAAGGATCTGAATAAATGAAACGCTATGTTTCATTTAGCAGTTGGTTTTGGGCTTAATGAATTAGGTGATATTCACACACCCCTGATGACCCAACCCATGGTTTGAACTGTGTTTTGTTGCTATTGGCACCGCGCGTGTGATTATTTTCTCTTGATTTTCTTTTAATTTTCATTTTATTCATGGTTCTTGGAAAATTCATATAAAATTGAAAATTAATCCAATTAATCCCATTCTTTTTGCATTTTACTCATGATTGAGTCTAGTATTTTTTAGAGAAAAAATATTTTCATTTCATGTAATTTCTGATTTAATGGGAGTTTTACATTTTAATTGATATTAAAATGGTTATGTTTGATGCATATTTTTGTGGAATTTAGTGTGATCACTTGGTGATGATTTTGATCCTATTTTTTTGTGTGTGATTAGGTTACACATGTATGATCCCATAGAATTTTCCTCATATTTTTGTGATGAAAATAGGTGTGCTTTCTAGATTTATATTTAGGTGCTTCCTTTTAGGGGTTAGGTTTGATACCTTATAATGTAGAATTTAGTTCTAGGTCTAATTTGATGGTTTGATCTCTGGAATTAATATGGTAGAGTCATGATTGACCTAGGTTCCCATAGATATTTTTGTAGGATTTTACAATTGATTTTAGTATTTTAGTTAAGACTAACTTTAGTACTAGGTTTTAGGTGATCCTAACTTACTATTTCAACTAGTTTAACTTCCTTAGTCCCCTTAGGTTATGGTTTGTGCTTGGTTTACCTTTGGTTGAGATTGAAGACAAGTTGAAGACAAGTTGAAGACAAGGTGAGGATGCTTGAGGTTGCTTGAAGTTTCTTGGAGCTTTGGATTTGTTTGTGCCTGAAGGTGTCTGATGAAGGTTTAGGAGATAGGAGACATAGGGAGAGCCTTATAGTTAGAATGATTTCTTTCACAAATATGGAAAGCATCTTGTGCTTCCATTCCTCCCAATGACTAAAAGTCCTTCTCAGATATTCACATCCCTCCTTTGGAAGGATGAGTGGCTTTATCTGGGAAGTAGAACTTTGAGGGAACCAGTCTCTCATAATGATGAACCCTTACAGGCTTCCTTTGGTTGTTAGTAAGTTGTTTATCATTTCCCCTCATCTGGTTAAATCAATTGTCTTCTGGTTTGAGTATCTTGATAGATGTTAGACTTGAGTTTGAAGATGAGGACTTCACTGAAGAGTGTGGAAGAGGATGCTTCCTTGAGCATTGCCATTGCAGCTGAAGCTTGAAGAGCAAGAAGAACAAGTTGATACTTGAAGACCCAATGGCGATTGAATGAAGAGCTGAGGCTTGAAAAAGAATTGAAGGATGAAGTTGACACCTCCAGATGATTGAAAACTACTCAGAGAAGCTGAAGCTTGTAGGAGAAGATGACCAAGTTGAGACTGGTAAAGCAAAGAGAGCTGAAGCTTGAAGACTAAGTTGATACTTATGAAGAGGATTCAATTGAGATTGAGTGTAGAGCTGAGGCTTGAGGAATAAAGGATAAGTTGACACTTGCACTGATGCATTGAGAGCCTGAAGGAATCAAGTTGATACTTGTAGCTAAGAGTGAAGCCTGAGGGTGGAATTGACTGGAAAGCTGAAGCTTGGAAAAGAGGAGAATAAGTTGAAACTTATGTTGATGGATTGAAACCTGGAGAAGCAAGTTGATGCTTGGCATGAAGGGTGCTTGAAGTCTGAAGACTAGATTGCTGTTAGAAGAGCTGAAGCTTGGAATTAAGAGAGGGGTTGATCTGCTTTCTTGTCTGTTTTCTTTTTTGTATTGATGTGCCTTGTTTGATTTTCTTGATGCATTAGAATAAGTTCATATCTAGACTTGCTTTAATCTAGGAGCATGATTGCACTAGAGGTGGAGTTGCTCCCTCTGCTTGTATTGTTACTGTATGACTTTGCTTGCGGGTATTCGGTAGAGATCTGCTCCCTTGCCCATGTGGTTTATTTTGCTTGATAGCATTCCATTTTCTTCTGTATAATTACAGTTACTTCTATTTTGCTTGATAGCATGTTATTACCTCTGTATGATTACAGTTATTCATATCTGGCTTGAGGTTGAGATGAGCTTGTGGAGGCTGCTGCCCCACACACATTTCCTCCCTCACTTGCATTGCATGCATTTTACAGTCATTTACTGTATATATGTTTACTGTTTAAGCTGATGCTTTATCTGTTTATCATTGATATGATCCTTTAGGACTCTCATTTCCTTTGATAAGGAAGTGATGATTAGAACTTTAGGTTGAAACCTATGCATGATAACTTCTAGGAGTTCCCTGTTTCAAACTTCAACTATAGGATGAATCCTTGGCATGACAACAGTAGGACTTGATAGTCTCCCTGTTAGTTGAGCCTGTTCTCTTCTCATCTCAAAACAGCTTAAGATACAATAATCATGAATGATTTCTTTCGTACGTTACGAGCCTTAAGCTATCTGAGAAAGGATTGTTGGAGAGCTTCTTTCCAACAGTCTGAATGTTTAGTATGGCACCCTTTGGGTGACATGCGACGCATTCACTCTCAGGTCATAGTCTTTGGTGCGATTGAAATTGCAAACACAATAAAAAACACTTCTTCCGTAAAAGACAGAAAACAAACTTCAAACCTTTTTGCCCTGTGGGCCCATAATTCAAAGGAAGCTTTTCTGAAGAAAAGAGTGTCGTTAAACTTCAGCGCCAACGCAAACAGGCTTTGTCCCTAACTGCCGGAACTGCTGTTTAACCCTACTCGATAAAACAGATGAATCTGAATCCCCGTAATCCGTAGTATCCCGAACTACGTAAGCTCTGATCTCTCATACCTGTTGAGAGTACGTAGGCACAATACTGATGTATTGGCGAGCCACCTTTCCTGTAACTCGTAGTTAGCCGAACTACGTTGACTCTGATTTCTCATTCTCTGATGAGAATACGTAGGCATGAAGCGCGACGCTTTGCCGAGTCATTTTCTTTTCTGTTTAATCCAGCCTTGATAGGTAGATAGATAAAACCAACTCGTCCAATAAACATAACAAGCGTGGATCCCGTCGAGTACGACGGACGTGAGGGGTGCTAATACCTTCCCCTTGCGTAACCGACTCCCGAACCCAGACAACAGTTGCGATGACCTTGTCTTATACCTTTTCGTCAGGTTTTTCCGATCGTTTCCTTTCCCGTTCTGAGGGATAAATAACGAAAGGTGGCGACTCTTCTGTTTTGTCGGTACCTTATTTTTGCGGAAGCGACAACGTCGTTGTTATAAGCGGAACATATCAAAGGTTTATGAGGGAGGTATATAGGGTAGTAGGAATTGTTTGCGATGGTGGTAGTTGGAAGAGAAGGTGGACTAAATTTGTTATGGCGGAGTTCGTATGGTGGTGAAGGAAGTGTAGCTCACCAGTTTTTTGTAGTTCGTTGGCAGCATGGAGATGTTTTGTTAGACGAAGGTGGTTGGAATTTGGTTGTTTCTGGTGAGAAGGTTGTGGATGCGGTGAGGTGTTTGTTAAAGGTGGTTGCTAATGCAGCAAATGTTATGGCCGATGGAGTGATGAAATATGGTTGTATGTGAAAAAGGTGGTGGTTGATGGCGTGCACGACAGTTAGGAGATGGAGATGTAGTGTTTTGTGTTTGGATGTTAGAAATATGTAAAATGAACAGTAGGGTAAGTTGAGATGAAAAATAATTCTGTGACAGAAAAGAGACGTGAGTTGGACGTGAACAGTAGCAGATTTGTGTGTAATGAAGTGGAGGGTGGAGCCAATTGATGGAAATGGTTACAAGTGGGAAGAAGAAGGAAATCTGATGGTATTGAAGTGTGAAGAAAAATGAACAATAGCGGCTGAGAAATTGTATAGGTTACAGGTGGGAAGAAGAAGGATGTGTTTAATTTGGTTCAGTGAGATAGATAAAAGGGTTTGACGAGTGAGTGAAGAAGATCACGTCTGAGTGTAGAAGAATTTTTTTTATCTTTTCATTTTCAAACATGGAGAGAGAGGTATGATTGGGCGCCACTCCTTCCTTTCATTGGCCAAAATAAGTTAGCATTTATACTAATAATTAGGGTTTCCTTTTTAATTTAAATTCCCAATTGGCCCTCAGATATTTTTTAGGTGATGAAAAATGTGTCTAAAAATAAAAGGATTCAAAACGAAAAAATAGAAAACGAAAATAATTAGGGTTTCCTTTTTATTCTCATTTATTTTCCTCAACTATTTTGAATTAAAAAATGAAAAATAAAAGGATATAAAACAAATAAAAAGCGGATGCGCAAATATGCAAAAAAAAAAGAAAAGAAAAAAGGAATGCACAAAATTATAGTATATGTGAGACATAGTTTAGTAAAACAGACAGTCGTAGATCAAATCTCATAGTTAAAAATACTCTGATGAAAAGGTTCACACTGATTAAAATGCAAATACGCACGATTGCGAAAAAATAAAATGAGCACGTCAGATTAAACTACACGTAATATAGATCAACAAAACAAACAATTGCATGCAAAAACATGACAATATGGTTCACTGATTTTACGCGTGGTTAATTAGTGTGTCTGTAAAACCAAAATTTTACCATGGACAAAACAAAATAAACTGGTTAACTAAAAACTTAAAATGAATGGACAAAATTGGAACATGACAAACATTTATCATGTTTGTGTAGAATTAAATGAATTGGATATATATATATATATATATATATATATATATATATATATATATATATATATATATATATATATATATATATATATATATATATATATATATATATATATATATATATATATATATATATATATATATATATATATATATATATATATATATATATATATATATATATATATATATATATATATATATATATATATATATATATATATATATATATATATATATATATATATATATATATATATATATATATATATATATATATATATATATATATATATATATATATATATATATATATATATATATATATATATATATATATATGGATTCTTGGATCCATTTAGTATTCGATTTATAAATAACTCTTCAAAAGTGATTGAAAAATTCATATCTTCGCGGTTAAGTGAGGGAAATAAAGAATGTTACTTAGAACCATTTATCGATGAGTAAGTAATTTTGAAATTGTGGTTTCTCTATTATAGTTAGTTTCTATGTTTTACCAAATACATACTAATTAGGCTTGTGTTTATTTAGTGGTCATTGGAAATTGATCATCATCTCTTTTTGGAAGAATATGACAATTACCCCTTGAATCAAAGATGAGTAGTATATACTTTTTGTAGTAGTATACTTAACTTAGCATGTGATATTTCTAAATCATTTTTAATATATAGAGTTGTGGAGCGGCACAATATGTTGAAAGTATTTAGAAATGAAAATATCGCATTTTGTACGACTTCAGTTAGTGAATTACTTGTGATATTTATTTATCTATTGTTACATACATGTGTGGTTATATATTCATAAAATATTTAAATTTTTATACGAGGAAACATAAAAGAGAATGCGAGTGTGTTTGTTTTGTCATGAAACATGTGTTAAACATTGTCTCTGCCAACATTGTTGATTATCGGGATCAGATATATATTTACAATAACATTTTAATGATTAAGTTTGTTATTATTTCAAATCATATGATCTTCAATTTCATTTAATTTTTTATATACATGTTTAACGACACTACACCATTCTCATAAGAAGACTTTGAAGACGTTTCTACACATTTGACGTTTTGCTTCAACGTGCTTTATACACAAGGTTGATCACACATAAGTTTATAAGATAAGGTTTTTATATTTTAGTGTTTGATGCGAGTAATATTTAGGTTGGTTGCATTTTGGTATGACCAAGTTTTGTAATTATATGTTTGCAATATTTTTAGGTTTAATATAAATATATGATATAGCCATATTTTGGTTATAAAGATATGTGTATTTGCTGGTTCTGTTGTGCTAAAATATTACTTATAAAATACATGTACTAAAAAAAAGGAGCATATGTGGAATAATTATAAAAACTATTTAACAATAACAACGTATTTCATCACAGTTGATTAAGATGATCGTGGTGATAGGTAGAGTGTCAATATTATATACCATGATATGGCTGAGAGTTGAACTCATAATCTTTATATATTTTATCATGGTTGCTTAAGATAAATGTTGTGATAGATAGTTGTCGCAACGACGAAAAATACCCGGCGGAAAACAGAAGAGTCGCCACCTTTCGTTATTTATCCCAAAGAGAGGGAAAGGAAACGATCGGAAAAACCTAACAAAAAAGGGAAAAGACGGGGTCATCGCAACCAAGTCCTGGATTCGGGAGTCGGTTACGCAAGGGGAAGATATTAGCACCCCTCGCGTCCGTTGTACTCGACGGGATCCACGCATAGTTGTCTATCTAAAAGGGTGATTATCTATCTAGCTAAAGGTCTCAGGGACAAATGAAAAGAAAAGAGAAATGACTCGGCAGAGCATCGCCGCTCTGTGCCTACGTATTCCCTCGTGCAATGGGAAAGTCAGAGTCAACGTAGTTTGGCTAACTACGGGTGAAAAAAAAGGGAAAGGTTGCTCGCCGAGACATTGTCGTCTCGTGCCTACGTACTCTCAACAGGTATGAGAGATCAGAGCAAATGTAGTTCGGGTTAACAAGAACACCGGTTTGTTCGTCTGTTTTTTACCCGAGTAAGGTTAACAAGTAGTTCCAGCAGTTAGGGACGACGCCTGTTATCGGTAGAACTAAGGATTAACAACACTCTTGTTTATGAAAATGGTTTTCCATTATTAAAATTTCGAAGGATGAAAAAGATTTGAAGTGTTTTGGTATTTTTTAGAGAAGAAGTGTTTTGAATTTGATTTATAACTCATGTTGCACTAAAGACTATGACCTAGGAGCGAATGCGTCGCATATCACCCAAAGGGTGTACACTAAACACTCTAGGCCATTGAGAGGAAGCCCCCCAATCACCATTTCCCAAGTAGCTTAAGGCTCGTAGCGTATAACACTTGTTATTCTTTATTATATGTTTTGAAAGTGTTTGAAGATGAGAAGAGAGGGGACGCACTAAAGGGAGACTAACTCAAACCTGATAGTTGTCATGCAAAGTGGACCTAGCATTGGGATTAAAAGGGGAAACATCTACCCTAATGTTAGCATGCATATTTCGAATCCTAATGTCTATATAACCATCCTTAAACAAAGAAGGTTAGATCCTAAGGGGAACATAGCAAGGGAAGACAAAAAGAGAAAGCATAACAAAATGAAATATGCAAACATGAAAATGCACACTTAGAATAGAGGGATGGAGGAAAAATGAATGGGGCAGCAGCCGCCACAAGCGCATCTCGATCTCAACAGCGATGCAAAAATGATGCAAACATGAAGGAAAGTGCAAAAGATGAAAGAAAACGAACATGCGAAAGATCATCACCTTGAACCACATCCATAAACATGCATTCAAGTGGAAAAGAACACGAATGTCGGCGGAATCTCAATTAAACAACCAAAACAGCGACATATATCCCAAAGCATTTCACTTTTAATGCATCATATCGAATTACAATGATTCGAAGTGAAACGGTGCTCAAACAAGCAAGAAAAACAGCAAAACAGACCCACTAGCACAGTGTTAATCAGTTAACCCCAGGGGCTAATCGGTTAACACACTGTTAACGTTTAAAAATTTTGAAAATTTGAACTGGTTAATCGGTTAACCATATGCGTTAACCGATTAACACTGTGAAAACTTTGAAAAATCTAGAAATTTGAAATGGTTAATCGGTTAACCATGTACGTTAACCGATTAACAATGTGCCAACAACAGAAAAGTAGTAACAGAACAGTAGGTGCGGCAAATAAGCACTTATCCAATCAACCGGATGATCGCATAATCACTTAATCACAAAACTAAACTAGCAAACCATGATTCAAACAGCATGTAAACAGATCAACACCACAAAATCATGGATCAAACGATCAAATTAACCAAAATTCAATCAAATATGAAAATCCACATGATTAAAGCAAATAATCTAAAAACAAATTCGGATCCAACCTTCGGAGCGGAGATTTTCTCCGGTTAGTGTTGATTCAACTGTAATTGAACATATCCGATGCTAGAAGTCCGGAATACTTCAAGATCCACACCAATTCTTGTGATAGCAATGAAGATCCTTCAAGATTAATCCAAAATAAGTCAAATAATCACTTCCAAAATCACTTCCAGATTCAGATCCAATTATGCACAAAAATTGGATGAAGAAAACACTTCAATGGAGATGATGGGTGGAGGTTTGAGCTCAAGAATTCATTGATTCCAAAGAAGAATCAAAGAATTCAAGGGAAAAGAGCTTTGAGTGAAGGTTTTGGAATTGGAAAATTGAGAGAGAATTTGAGAGAATTGAGATGAATTCTAAAAAAATGAGAGTGAGAAATGAAGATTGGATGAATGTGGTTTGGAGTGAATCACTTAAGTATCCTTTAGGCTTGGATCCTAAGCATGGTTTGGAACATGGTTTGGCAAATTTGGAATGGAATTAGGAGTGGGAGTTTAGAGGGAAAATGAAATTATGAACTGATTCTAGATCCTTCCCAAGTGTAAAATTGGAATTCAAGTGATCAAAATTGGACCCCAAATGGCTCTGCATTGAAAATTCACATGCATAGACAAAATCTGCACTGGTTAATCGATTAACCATATAGGTTAATCGGTTAACACTGTTAAAACTTCAATTCTGGCATGATTTCACTTTGGTTAATCGATTAACCATATAGGTTAATCGGTTAACACCTTCAAATTTTGAATTTTGGCGCCTTTTGTAGGGAAATCTGCGCGTTTGTCCATTTCCAACTGTTTTGAACTTTGTTCAACTTTTGAAACTTGCTGTTGAATATCATAACCATGAAAATGCTTGAGATAACCTGAATGCCGCTTTCTGAGCTGAAAAATGCCCTGCAAAAAATAAAATAAAATCGGTCACCCGACCGCTGGACAAAAATAAATGCCAGGGACTCTGATGCTCGTGGTTCAGTTGTTGTTCAGGTTCATGCACTGAGATGAAAACTGAGCCACGGGAAAACCTTGATCCCCTGTCTCAAGAACGAATGTTATGTAATGCAGAAATGCAAAAAATGCAAAAAGAAACATAAGCCAAGTACAAAAAGAGGTTGGTCAAATTTTGGGGTACAACAATAGCATGCGACATAGTTTATCATTACGGTCACACATCGTGACGGAAAACAACATACTTAATACCACCTCTACCTTACCGCAATTGGTCAACTATAATGATATCTCTTTTCCAAATGTGGTGAAAGGCCATTTATGTAGCAATTATGTAAACAATATAGTTTTGTTATTAAATATGATCTTTTAGATTCACGTAAGTCGTCTTTATAAAAAAAAGCATGAATCCTTTAAAGCCTATTTTTTGTAATATAGTTTAAAAAAAGATCAAATATCATTTCATAAATAAGTAACCATGGAGTTGAATTCATCAATTCATCATTCATAGCATTATCTGATAAAAATGAAATTTCTAAAACTTGTCATATGAAAGAAACTTCTTAGTAAAATGAAGTTGTCGAAAGGAAAAAGCAAAACTTTAAAAAATTGGCTAGAACAATGCCAAATGAATTTAAATGCTGAAAATAGTTATGGGCAGAAGCTTTCAAAACTTCTTGCTATATTTTAAATATATCTTAGTAAAGTTTCAAAGAAACCCTCATAAGAATTATGGAAAAACAAAAAAAACCAAATATCTGATACTTTCACCATTAATCCCATTGCTAATATTGTGAATGGAAGATCAAAGTGAGCTTTATCGATACATACTAAAACTAGAAACTCTTGCACCTGTTGGGGAAGTTTTTTCAACTAGGGAGTATTGCATATTGTGAGACTTCCCTTTTAAGCAACACCTTTGTGAGAGACACACCACATATTCGCCCAAAACTATAAGGTGATAGGTGGATGAATTCTCTCACTTATAAATGCTTAAGTCTCCATATTTCCAACTAATGTGGGACTATTATCCATACTACTCACACTTTCTACATTCTCAACACCCCCCCCCCCCCCCCCCCCCCGCACTAGTGTAATTCCATAATGACCCCCCCTCAATTGAAAGCTCTTTTTTACTTCCACAGACTCTTGTATCGCACGAAACATTTCTTATTAGTCACCACCTTTGTAGCACCCTTGACACTCTTCAATGGAACGTTTCTTACTCACCACTCTTGTGGCACCATTTTACTATTGATATAAGTAATTCGGTCCCTTTCTCGAACCAGGCTCTGATGCCAAATGTTGGAACAAGCAACCACAACATTAGTGAAACTAAGTTGGGAGAAATTTTGGAAGTGGAGAGTGAAAGAGGAGTAATTGATATATATATATATATATATATATATATATATATATATATATATATATATATATATATATATATATATATATATATATATATATATATATATATATATATATATATATATATATATATATATATATATATATATATAGAGAGAGAGAGAGAGAGAGAGAGAGAGAGAGAGAGAGAGAGAGAGAGAGAGAGAGAGAGAGAATTAAGGGTGGGAAGGGAGAAATTATCATTAGCTTGGATATGAGTAACACCATTCTAGATCACCTAAAGAACATCTTGATAGCAAAACAACACCTTCATTGGCTTGCACCACTTGTTGTAGCTCTTCACATCAAGAACGGGTAAATTTATAGGGATTCTTTCATTGGAGACATAATTCATATTGCACACAAGGTGTTTGTGGATCTGAACCAGGCTCTATGATGTCAAATGTGTCGGGGGAGTTTTTTTTTTCATTACGGAGAATTAACATTGTGGGACTTCCCTTTTAAGCAACATTTTTATGAGAGACATACCACATATTCACCCAAAAATTTAAGGTGATAGGTCGGTGGGTTCTCTCACTTATTGTAATATCCCATATTCTCTTAAATACTTAATTGGATGTCATTTGAGATCAACTGATTTGCTATATACTCTACTTATATTAGTTGGAATAATTGAAACTCCTAAGTGCTTTAAATATTATCAATTGAGACTAATAGAGTAACTAGTGAAATCTGAAGAGAGATTAATTATTAATAAAAGAGACAGACCGATATCAATAAGTGCGAGATATGACATTTTGGTAACAACAATAATTGGTCAATTGGTGTTAGATGATAAAATATCAAATGGAGATATTTTATATCAATACATATTATTATATTATATGTTTATGAGAGGATGAGAAAGAATAAAAAGAAAAAGAAAGAAATAAAGAAAGATAGTAAGAAAAGAGGAAAAGAGAAAAAGAAGAAAAGAGAAAAGGGAAGAGGAAAAGAAGAGCTCATGGAGGAAGAATAGAAAATTCATCATCATCAACACCATCTCATTTTCTTCTTCTCCAAGGTGAGTTTTATTTGATAGTGTAGATTTGGAGGGGGAGAGGGAGAAATGCATGTTTGGGATTTAGGTTTTTGTGTGAAAAACATATCAAATTGTGAATTGAATGTTGATATATGATGATTTTTATGAATTTCATGCTTAATTATGATATACCATATCAATTAGATGTTTGGACGCCATGTTAACATGTGGGTTAAGGTTTGGAATTGTTTTTCCCCTCATTTTTGCATTCTGCAGATTCTAGATTCTGCTTGAGTCGTCGGGCGAGCTCCGCCGAGCTTGATGTGAGATGAATTATGTCATCATTGTCGGGCGATCTTTGGCGAACTCGAGGCGATCTATTTTCTGATAGCGTCCCTGGGCGAGCCTTGGTGAACGAAAAATGAGCTGCTCCCTGGTTGGTCACTAGGAGATCATGGCGCAATTTTGGTTATGTCTGGACTTTGCATGGGGATCCTTAGGCGAACCACCGGCCAGCCAGCCTATCGCAACTGCGAAAAACACCCGGTGGAAAAACAGAAGAGTTGCCATCGAATGTTATTTATCCCAAAGAGAGGGAATGGAAATGATTAAAGAAAACCTAAAGAACGAGAAAAAGACAAGGTCATCGCAACTAAATCTTGGGTTCGGGAGTCGGTTACGCAAGGGAAAGGTATGAGCACCCCTCACGTTCGTTGTACTCAACGAGATCCACATTTATTATCTAATCAAAAGGTGTGTTTTCTATAAGCTACTGCTAAACGGAAACGAAGAAAAAGAAAAATACTCGATAGGATATCGCCGCTCTATGCCTACGTATTCCCTCGTGCAATGGGAAATTCAGAGTCAACGTAGTTCGATAAACTACGGGTGATGGGGGAAAGCTTGCTCGCCAAGACATCGCCGCTTTGTGCCTACGTATCCTCATCTGGTATGAGAAATTAGAGCAAACTTAGTTCAGGTAACAACGAAACCACATATTGGTTAAGTGTTTTTAGGAGTGACGTTAAGTTCCCATTCCAGCAGTTAGGGTCGATGCTTGTTTGTAGTAGAAAGGAAAAGTAACGTACTCGTTTTGAAAATGATTTTGAAACACAAATCCCGAAGGATAAAAAGGTTTGACTTTTGTTTGTGAGTTTTAGTGAAGTGAATTAGTTTTCTTTGTGATTCACATTGCACTAAAGACTGTGATATAGGAACGAATGCGTCGCATATCACCCCCAAACAGGACGTACGTTAAACACTCTAGACAAGCGAGAGGATACCCCTCACTCATCATTTCCCATATGTTTAAGGCTCGTGGTACATAATGTTCATCGTCTTTATTAAGTGTGTTAGTATTGTTTTGAGATGAGAAGAGAGATGCACGGAAGGTCTAAGGGAAACTCGGTCCTAACATTGTCATGCAAAGTGGCCCTAAGGTCGGGATGCTAAAGGAAATTCTATCTTAATGTTAGCATGCAAGAGATGGACCTAAGGTTGAGGTTAAAAGGAACTAGCTTACTTGTTATCATGCATGGATTTCACTACTAATGTCAATCCTAATCCCAAAATTAATCAAAAATTAAATTTGAATATGAATTCTAAGGGAGCATGCAAAAGCAAGGCAAAAAGCAAGAAAACAAGGTAAAAACAGTAACTACAACGGTGCTTCCTGCATAAAACAACAATAAAATCCAACAAGGCAGCACAACAACATTTAACAGCTACTAATTCAGCACAAAAGTAGGTGTAAAACACAGGCAGCAAGCAAGACCAAAGACAACATGCAAATTCAGAATACAACAGTTGTAAAAAGCAGGGCAGTAAGCATGTTTCAATGCAGTCCACATGAGCAAACACCAATCATGAAAACTTATCATGCAAGGATGGACATGCATCAACAATCAAACACAAATGTTCAATAATATGAATCATTAAGAATCAATAAGATCAACATGCTTTTCAATCGGTTCAAGCAATTAAACAATCATGTGACAAACGGAATCAGAAGGGAATACAAACATGCATCACAAGTCCAACTAGATAATCATCAACAATTAATCACTAACATGATATAAGCAAGCAAAACATATGATCATCATATCAATCAAGCAACACGAACATGTTAAGCATTCAAACGGAAACTAAAAGTCACGTATTGAAAAATCGAGATCAAACAATCAAGCACGATGAAACAGGTCAAGAACAGTCCACAAGAATGCATCATATCAATTTGTGAAGGTTAGAGGTAGAAAGAAATCTAAGCATGCTTGAAAACAACCAAAAACCACATTCTATTCCAGTGTTAATCGATTAACCATTAATAAATTTCAGAAATTGCACTGGTTAATCGATTAACCAGTTTTGTACTGCAACTGGTTAATCGATTAACACTATACCAGAAGTAGAAAAATAGCAATTCAAAAGCACTTTCAGCAATTAATTCAATGTGCAATCACCCAAATGATCATGTAATCAATTATACACGAATTTAACACCAAAAATCAGTGATCAAACATCAATCAAACTTAATCAAGCATTGAGATCATGAATCACAAAGATCAAAATTACCAAAATCAATCAAAACTTGAAAATCTACATTGTGATTATTCAAATAAGCTCAAAACAAAATTGGATCTAAAAATAACCAACCTTCAAAGCTGAGATTTGCTTTGGTAATTGTTGATTCACTATAAATTGACAGATTCAAGCTAGAAACCCAAGAAATCTTAAAGATCCAAGAGCTTTCTTGCAAGAGAAGTGAAGAACAGGCCAAAATAAGCCAAAATTGATCCAAGAATCACTTATAAACTTGCTTCCAAGATCATATCCAAATCCAAACGAAAATCATGTGATCAATTGAAGATGATGTAGATGAATAATGAAGGTTTAGATCTAGAATTCAATGATTCCAATGAAGAATCAAAGAACTCAAGTGAAAAAGAGCTTTAATGAAGGGTTTGGAGTGTAGAAAAGTTGAGAGAATTTTGAGAACAAATTCTCAAGAATGAGTGTGAAATCTGAAATTGTGAGGGTTCCTGGTGAGGTTTGGAGCAAATTAACTTAAATAGACTCTTGGTTAGGAGTAGAATTATGGTTTAGAGTGAGGTTATGAATATTGGAATGAGATTAGGAATGGAAAACTGGAAGGAAATTGAATTGATTTTGAAAGTTAGTCAAAATTTAGAGTGATTCTAGATCATTCTTTTGGTGTAAAATCAAATTCACAAGTGATCAAAATAGACCCCAAAACATTTCCTTTTCATCCCTTCAAACCAAGTGTTGAGACAGTGGTAAAGTGTTGGGTTTTTGTTATCGTCTCCACAGGGAATATAAGACATTGCTGTCGTTCGACAGTTGATAAATTCGTAACTTTATAGTAACAAAAAGGGGGGTTTTGGTTTTAGTAACGGTATTTTGCATGAAAAAAAGTAATGTTTCGCAGTAAAAGTTAGGGTTTTGCGGTTTAAAGAAATACTGCCAAAGTTAGGGTTCGGTGATCGTTTTTCATGCATATGTTCGATCAACAAGATTCATAAACTCCATTAGATGATAAATACATTCACAACATCCTCTCAATGCGATTATCTCTAACTCGCATTGTGGGATTTGTCATTTTGATCCATTGTTGATCTCTCACACAATCTATCAAAATGATAACATTAAAGTTCAACATTTATGTGAATAACTTCATTCATAACTATCTCTAGCTTACAAACAAAGATGGATGAAAACCTAGGTTAAAAGTTGGAAAATATCTCTCGATTATAAACCAACACAAAGAGTTATCGATAAAGCAAAGTTTTCACCATACATTCATCATCAAAGAGCTTACAAATGAAGATCAATACATTTACATACAAAGCTTGTTGATCACCTACATCTAACCTTGACAAAAAGAAGTATTTAGCTACTCATTTTCATGGTAGCTTGCGGTAGAAGTATCGGGAGAAGGTTGATGAACATCTGAGTCGAAGAATCCAACTTGGATGAGAATCCACCTTCTTTTTGGTGGAATGATGTTAAGAGATGAAGAAATGAGAGTGATGCGTCCGCAAGTGCACGGAAATATCGAAGTAATATAAAAGATTGTCGAACCCACAGAAACCAATATCAATCTACCGTTATCTATTATTACGGCGTAAAGCTAAGGCTATTGGAATTAGGAAAATTGAATGCGAATGAAATTAAATGCAAAAGAAATAAAGAAAATTGGTTTAAAGAAATGCGGTAAAGGATATCGGTATGCAAAGACTTAGTTATCTGGGATTCGACAGGTCACAGATGCTTCTTACTCTTTGCAAACATTGTTTAGAAGAAAATAGTGATCTGAAGACTTTCGTCTCACGATGGTTGTTGACGCTAGTCATAATTCTAAGGGCCGAATGTACGCTTTCGCTGTCCCATTCGGGGTTAAAACTACTTTTTGGAAATCTCTAGGTTCTAATCCATTTTAAAGTGCTTTCGCTGTTATTAAAACAAATGCCTAGTGTTTACTATCTGGTCTTACCGCAACTATCGCTTGTTGGTTCGTACCTTAATTAATTTCCCACTGTCGTGGCAAAACTACTTTTAAATAAGTTCTCGCTTTCGCGACGAACGTTTATTCAGTAAATAAGTTTAAAAACTACGGCCAGAAAGGTTGTTTGTAAAAAGGGAAGATGCCGGTTACTATCGAATCCTATCCTACTAATTCGGTTACATACCGATAAAACTAACTTAGCTAGACATGATAATTAATGCGAATGGAAATAGACATAAACAACGGAATAATAAAGCGTGCATCATAACAGAAATAAAGTAGTAATTCAATTAATAAAAACCTGTAAATTGTACTGATCTCAAATCCTTGGGTAGTCCCCTACAATGTCCGCAGAATTCTACTTTGGCGAGAAATAAAAGGTACAGGAAGAAAATACAATATTCTGAACTGAAGGAAAATGAAAAGGAAAATAAAAGTAACGATAAATAACTTTGATGGAACTTTGGCAGAACTTCGGGATGAAGAATCCACCCCTTTCTCTGTGAATCTCTTATATATTTATAGGAGATGTTTCTTATCTCAACTTCCTGAGATCATGCGTGAGATATGGAGAAAGTGGTAGTAACTTCCAGTAGTGGGCAGTGAGTGAAGAAAGTGTAGGAAGGATTTAAGTTGAGATTGATCGTGAATTCTGATTCTGTGTTTTTTGTCTGCGTGACAGTCGTCATGAAATGTGACGCTCGTCACACGCATGACGATCGTCATGGACCTGTGGCGGTCGTCACAGCAGCAGAATCCGTATCTGCTGTTTTTCATCTATTTTTCATCCGTTTTTCATCTGTTTCTTCTCCTTTTCTTTCTTTAGTCCAAATTCTCCCCAATCTGCAAAACGAAGTAAATTAATCATATAATAGAACATAAATCAAGATAAATTAATAAAAGTCACAAATAAATGCATGTAAATCAAGCCAAATAAACGATATGATTTCGCGTTATCAAACATCCCCACACTTAAACCATTGCTTGTCCTCAAGCAATCGACCAACACAGTAAAAAGAAATAAGCATAGTTCGAAACAAAGTCACGACGAAACTCTAATCATACGTGGCTGCTAGGCTAATGTTAGATCGATAGGTACTAAATATTAATACCAAGGATATCATAACGACACAATTTCAAAAACTCCCTACTTATGCAAACCAATCGGAATCATGCCATTATAACTCAACCTATAACTAATGCTCTCTTTCACCTCATTTCATTATAGTGCAATCACATTAAGCCCGTTATCCATACACATTCATGGCAAGTAGACCTGTTAGTGACTACGATCTCATTATTATTTCATTTTTTTCTGCAAATATGCTTAAGCATCAATTGAACTTAAAGAGTTTGTACCGTTAGGCTAAGTGCTCGGGTGAGGAGCACCTAACTTAGAAGGAACATGTCTTTTTCTTCATAATTTTTTTTCTTTTCTTTCTTAGTTTCTCATTTTAACCTAGAGATCATACACTTATTTGCATCGGTTTCTTACTTAGTGTGTTTAGGATGGTGATGACTGCTTAAATAAACTACTTAGGGATTACTACAAGAACCTGGGGTTTTAAGGTCTCGGCATAATGGGTACTCAAATTTATTTTGCATATTTAGGGGGTTAAGGTTGTCAGGACGATATCAATTTTATCAAAACTTTCCCAAGTTTTTCTAACATAGCCTAAACAGCCTATATACTTTCAGAGTACCATGTCATGAATCAAAAAGTTTTTGTCGGAGGTTAAAATTTTGAAATTTTGGGGAAGTTTGAATAGCAGGCGAAAACCACTCATAAAGACTCGACAGCACATGCAGAGATTTTGACATAGCATTAAAAATAGATAAAAACAATAAATCAAACTAAAAGGCAATAAAATGAAAGCGATAGAGTTCCTCCCCCACACTTAAACCAAACATTGTCCTCAATGTTTCAGTAAAAGGTGGAAAAGGAAAGATAGAACATGTACGAATGCTACTGCTCTTGCTATCCTTGTCTTTGTTGATCACTTCTACTTCGGTGGCGGGCATTTTGAGATACTTTGTTTGTGTAATTCTCGAACCAGCTCATCATGTTGCTCGCGTCAAGAGGAAGTACTCATCATCAGTGTTCCCATCAGCAGCGACACTCGTAGGAATATCCGTGGGCATAGCTCATCTTCTCAGATCGTCATCTAGAGAGTTTTCGCCTAGATATAGCTAAAGCGTAACAAGCGATACATTTCTTTATTTTCTGCCGATTTAAACAAACAAATTAAAATAAAGACCTTGTGGGTTGCCTCCCACACAGCGCTTTGTTTAGCGTCGATAGCTCGACGGCTAAGGAGTGCAAGTACTCATGGTGGTTCTTTCGAGAATGGTTCCTCGATCGAACTTTGAATAGTCTTCGGTTTCCACGGCCACTTATCAAGCCATCTCTCATATCCCTCACCTTTTCGTTTCTTTCTTCTGTAGGGTGGTTTCTTGTTTTGAACGCGTGGTGGTGGTTCTGGATCTATTCTGCGTATCAGCTTTTCAAATTTGGGCTTTGTTATTTCATCCGCCACCTCAAAAGTTAATCGTACCCTTTTAACAGTAATAATGACCCTAGTTTCACGGTCCTCAAATTTTCTTTTTCTATGAGGGGCCTTAGACAAAGGTGCATTGGTGTGTATATTTTTCAATACCTCCACATATGTTTTGGATTGGGAGTCTACCTTAACTTCTGCAAACCTTTGTGGGAAAGAAATAGGTGGGGTATAGGGAGGAGGAGCAACGATACGTGCTCCCTTCTCTACCTCTTCGACAACCTCCCTTTCGGTTGGTGTCGGTGGATTTTTCTCAATATGTATGCTTTTCTCACCAAAACTCTCCTCAGGCTCATCATCAATCTCCCTAGGATCTTCTATTTGTTCTTCATTAACGGTTGTTACAACATTCACATGTCCTTCTGGGAAGGGTCCTAGAGGTGTTTGTCTAAGCAAGGAGGTTTGAGTCTCCAAAGTCTCGCTGTGAGTTGCGAGGGAATCGACAATAACGTTCATCTGCCTAAGGTCTTCATTAATTTGGAGATGTTGTTTTCTAAAATCTTCGTTTTGGAGAGTTTGTGTTTCCACAAAGCGCTCCATCATAGATTCTATCCTAGAGTGAGTAGACGTTTCATTGAATTCTTCTAGTAGTAGTTCGAGGTTGGATGTATCAAAATCTTGCGTTTCCTCAAAACATTGGGAGTCGTCATCATAGAGGGAATTTGGGTGAGAGTGCGTAGTATTGAAATCTTCTAATAATATTTCGAGGTCGGATTTAAGCGGAATTTGTGGTTCCTCGAAATATTGGGGGTGGTAGTTATAATATGGAGGGTGGTAATTATAAGGGAAATATGGGTTATACATAATGATTTAGATAAGAGTGCCTTAGTCTATACTATGCAACAACGGAATCACAATATTGACTTTTGGTCCCCGGCAACGGCGCCAAAAACTTGATGCGTCCGCAAGTGCACGGAAATATTGAAGTAATATAAAAGATTGTCGAACCCACAGAGACCAATGTCAATCTACCGTTATCTATTATTACGGCGTAAAGCTAAGGCTATTGGAATTAGGAAAATTGAATGCGAATGAAATTAAATGCAAAAGAAATAAAGAAAATTGGTTTAAAGAAATGCGGTAAAGGATATCGGTATGCAAAGACTTAGTTATCTGGGATTCGACAGGTCACCGATGCTTCTTACTCTTTGCAAACATTGTTCAGAAGAAAATAGTGATCTGAAGACTTTCGTCTCACGATGGTTGCTGACGCTAGTCATAATTCTAAGGGCCGAATGTACGATTTCGCTGTCCCATTCGGGGTTTAAACTACTTTTTGGAAATCTCTAGGTTCTAATCCATTTTAAAGTGCTTTCGCTGTTATTAAAACAAATGCCTAGTGTTTACTATCTGGTCTTACCGCAGTTGTCGCTTGTTGGTTCGTACCTTAATTAATTTCCCACTGTCGTGGCAAAACTACTTTTAAATAAGTTCTCGCTTTCGCGACGAACGTTTATTCAGTAAATAAGTTTAAAAACTACGGCCAGAAAGGTTGTTTGTAAAAAGGGAAGATGCGGGTTACTATCGAATCCTATCCTACTAATTCGGTTACATACCGATAAAACTAACTTAGCTAGACATGATAATTAATGCGAACGGAAATAGACATAAACAACGGAATAATAAAGTGTGCATCATAACAGAAATAAAGTAGTAATTCAATTAATAAAAACCTGTAAATTGTACTGATCTCAAATCCTTGGGTAGTCCCCCACAATGTCGGCAGGATTCTACTTTGGCGAGAAATAAAAGGTACAGGAAGAAAATACAATATTCTGAACTGAAGGAAAATGGAAAGGAAAATAAAAGTAACGATAAATAACTTTGATGGAACTTTGGCAGAACTTCGGGATGAAGAATCCACCCTTTTCTCTGTGAATCTCTTGTCTATTTATAGGAGATGTTTCTTATCTCAACTTCCTGAGATCATGCGTGAGATATGGAGAAAGTGGTAGTAACTTTCAGTAGTGGGCAGTGAGTGGAGAAAGTTTAGGAAGGATTTAAGTTGAGATTGATCGTGAATTCTGATTCTGCATTTTTTGTCTGCGTGACGGTCGTCATGAAATGTGACGATCGTCACACGCATGACGGTCGTCATGGACCTGTGACGGTCGTCACAGCAGCAGAATCCGTATCTGCTGTTTTTCATCTATTTTTTATATGTTTTTCATCTGTTTCTTCTCCTTTGCTTTCTTTAGTCCAAATTCTCCCCAATCTGCAAAACGAAGTAAATTAATCATATAATAGAACATAAATCAAGATAAATTAATAAAAGTCACAAATAAATGCATGTAAATCAAGCCAAATAAACGATATGATTTCGCGCTATCAGAGAGCAAGAGCAATTTCTAGGTCACAAATTCACTTTTTAGCAAAAGTAGTAAAAAATGTGATTAGTCAACAAAAAGTACACTAGCTATTTATAGACAAAGTTGATGGTCTGCCATGCTCGTGACCTTTCTCGCTAAGCGAGCTTCCAGCGAATGCTCGCCACAGCCTCGCTCAGCGAACATGCTAGCGAGGTCTGAGGCAATCATTCTGTTTGGCTTCGCTGCAACTTCGCTCAGCGAACATGCTGATGAGTTCTTGAGGTATAATTATGTTTGACTTCGCTACGTGCTCTCTAGGTTCTCGCCCAGCGAGTGCTTCGCTATCCTCCTCGCTACCAGCGAACAATTCCAATGTGTTTCTGCCCAAGTCTGGGAGTGTTCGCTAGTTGCTCGCTTAGCAAACACTCGCTACTGCTTCGCTCAGCGAACATGCTGGCGAACTTGCTATTGCTTTCAACTTTCTTGGTTCCTTTGTCATCTTCCTTGTGCCTTCAAATCTTGCTCTTTCATGCTCAAATACTGCACAATAACACACAAATTAAAAGAACCAAGAGTGTTTCACACTATGATGCATATTAACAAAAACAAGTCGGTTCGAGCATAAATTAGACAAAAATGTAGTGAAAGATGCCCGCATTTGATAGCTCAAATAAGTACAATTAGGCATCTAAGAACTCTCCCCAACTAGAATATTGCTTGCCCTCAAGGAAAGTATGCCTCTTGAAAATCTAGAGGATTTGCTTAAAGAAAAAGGATTTTCCGAACTCGGATCAATTGGCTCAAAAACAAACAACTTAACCAAACACGCATTTCCAATGGTTAGAACAACACAATGCACAAGAACTAAAATCTTAAAGCAATACAAAACATTTATCAATTCACAACAATGCTATCTTGAATGAATCACCCTATCTCTCCTCTTCGAATAAGGATTGAAGAAATTTTCGCACATGCAAGCGCGGGGACAATTTTACTCTCTAATAAACAATGCAAAAATCAAATCAATTCATATAATGTCTAGCAATTATAAATGAAAATGTGGAAGTACGAAGATCACTAAGGTCTTATCGGTTGTAGCTTGGTCGGGTTTACAAACAAGGGACATATCTTAAAGCCATTGAAACGAATTTGCCGATGCAAAAGAGACATTCACTTGTACAACAATTCACACATTCAAACTTCGTTCAATCTTGATACTCATTTGAAACCTTTACAACTCTTGTTCCACAACTCAATTTTTTCAATATTTTTCTTCCAAGCAAGCATTCATGATTATTCTTTTCTTTTGATCATTTTCTTTCTACACCATGTTCATAAAACAAGTGTTTTTCTTATTTCATAATCCTCTTCGATGCTTGCTTGGTTTTTTCATGAGTTGTGGAAAATTACCCACTTATATTTTCGTTCTCCCCAACTTATCTTCTACTTCCTTCAAAAGTGAATGTTCTTTGCTTTTTACAGCACAAGAACAATAATAAATTTTTTTCAGGTTTTCAAGAAAAAGATTTTTGAAGTCTCGCTTTATTTTAAGCCGAGATTCAACTGTTTAAGCTCAAAGGGGTTCACGAATACTCTCTCAACTCACAGGTAAGTTTGTATTTGGAACTGGTTGTACTCGAAAGAAACAAGTGCCTTGATCATTTCAACTAACTTCCACAAATTCATAATAATAAAAGACAGAACATGAATTAAATGAATCAACATGATTTATTAAAATCCAGCATTTAAGTACATAATGGAGGTCTCCTCACAATGTGTGGTTCTAAAACCTAAGTGACTCATTCATTCAATTATGTTGCAAAGAGACAATATTTAATCATAAAAAGAACAAAGTTCCGCATGCATTCTAGAATTCTAACCGAAGGTAACCATGTACCTTAGCTTTAATCGCTTGTTAATTTTTTTATCATCGCCATCCAAGCTCGGATGCACCTTCATTGGATACTTCTTTTGGAGAGCAACCAATCTAGAAGGTTTTGACATCAACCAATCCACAAAAAATTATTAAAAACAAAATTAAATGAAAAACTATTAATCATACTGAAATTAAAGAAATAGAAATATGCATGAGGGACAAAACACCCCACTAGTACAACCCAAAATATCAAAACAACATAAAATCCAGAAATCAAAATAAAATAAAACAAAACAAAACAGAATCAAAGATCAGTCCTCCTCAGACTCAGACTCATCACTATCATCGGCATCATCTTCATCAAAGTCCTCCTCTCCTGATACATCATCATCATCACCCTCATCATCATCATCAGTCGCCTCAGTAGCGCCACTCGCACCCCCTCCAAAAATAGGCCTGTCCACAGGCCAGTTCACGTGCTGTGTAAACTGCTCGTGAGTCATCATGGAGCGCTCGGTGGAAGGGTCTCGGACCTGCAGCTGCAAAACCTGTAAAGAATCATGAATATCATACATGGCTCAGCAGTGAGCGGCCATCCAGTCCGAGTTGTAGTTGCAAACTTGCTGTAGAAAAGGGTCAAACCCTTGAGAAACACCACCGAAACCATCAGCAGTTCCGGTATCACTAGCCGATGCACTACCCATGTAATTCTTAGGTTTGCAGAACTTGTTCACATACTTGTCATCAACTGCTGGAGGAATATTCACCATACTCCTAGATGGGAGCTTTAAGCACGATTGAGAGCATAATGCCATGATGAGGCACGGAAAAACGAGGGGGCAATTAGCTCGCGACCCTGCTTTCAAACCACTCTCAACAATTGATTTTATCTCATTTGCTATGATCCTAGCAACGTCAATCTGAATGTTGGTTAGGATGCTGTAAACAAGACGTGCTACTGGGATCGGCACAGTTGATGTGTGAGACTTTGGTTTTATATTGGTGAGAATCAGTACCAGGATCAATTGAGCCATTGGAGTCATGTCTTCCCGATGAAATCTCAATGCCTCTCCAGTTGGGTTTCTTTCCACACTCTTCCCTTCCAGCAAAAGGGCTTTGATATAGCATCAATGTCAGGGAGGCTTCTCAAGCTTAGGGTGTATGTGTCATATGCATCTGCTTCCAAATTGAGCGGTTTCCCAAGTATCCTGTTAATAGCAGCCCTATCAAAACTTATCGGTCTTCCCTGCATGCGTGTCATCCACGTAAATGGTGCGTCATCGTCTGGTAATGCATTCGCATAAAATTCCCTAACGATGTCGATATTGTATTATTCAAGTGGGGAGATCAACTTCTCCCACTTTTTGCTGTTTATCAAGCCGGCAAAAGTTCCAAACTCGCCTCAAGGTTCAATGATGAACCTCCTTTCCGGCAGGATCTTCCTCTTTTGCAAAGCCAAATGCCGAACGACTTGCTTTGGTCTAAGGAACACATCACTGTCAAACTGAATTGGAACCTGTCGGGGTATTGAGACAACCTTTCTCTTCTTGCCTTGGTTTCGCTGGTTTCCTGGGGCCATCTGCAAAAGAGTCACAGAAGGATACCACAAACAGCACCACATAACATTAGTCAGCAAAATAAAACAGGACTGAGATGCTCACTGGCTTGCTCGCTTAGCGAGCTAGTAACGAATGCTCGCTACAAGCTCGCCTAGCGAACAAGATGGCGAATGCTGCGTATTTTCAAAAATGCAGCCACTGTTTAAACCCTCATCAACAATCAACAAGGCAACAAGAATCATTCAAATATCCAGTAAGTTTATCATGAAAAGCTTAAGACTAACCACACATGCAATCAAATTTTTCTCAAAATCCCTAACATTCCTAATCTGACCTAAATCCTAATTTCTACACATTAAGCAATAGAGAACAAAAGATAAGAGAATAGAAATCAAACCTGTGGCAGCAGAGAAATTGAGATGACAAGGACTTAGGGTTGGCAAGAATTTGCAGAGGAAAGACGTTTACACAGTGGGAGTGAAAGTGAATTGTGAAAGTGAAGTGAAGTTGAGTGTAGTGCAGTTGTAAACAAAAACAGAAATTGGGCCTACACAAGTGGCCCGCTAACCAATTTAAAATTTTCTGTTCGCGCACGTTCGCTACGAGCTCGCTCAGCGAACTGCTAGCGAACATTCGCTACATGCTCGCTCAGTGAACGAGCTAGCGAGTATGACAGAAGTTTGAAAAAATAAACTCAGCACAACATTTAACTTCAAGGCTCACAAGTTTCCATCAAAGACACCAAAATACACAGAAAAACAGAAAATACTTACAATGTTGAGGTGCCTCTCAACAAACGCTTGTTTAACATCGGATAAGCTCGACGGTCCAAGATGTTCACACCGGAACATCCAGAAGAAAGGCACAGCTTTTTCGGTCCACATGACCGCCAAGATATATCTTCAAACGTTGACCATTAACTGTCAATTTATCCTTTCTTTCCAAATCTTCTATCACGACAGCTCCATACTCCTTTACTTCAATCACGCGAAATGGCCCGGACCATTTTGACCTCAATTTTCCAGGAAACAATCTCAACCTGGAATTAAACAACAATACCAATTGCCCGGGCACAAATTCTTTTTTTCGGAGCTTCTTGTCATGTTATTCCTTAACTTTTTCTTTGTACAACTAACTTGAGTGATATGCAGCATTGCGCATCTCCTCCAACTCAATTAGTTGCACCTTCCTTTTTTCACCAGCCAACTCATTATCAAAATTCAAAAATTTTAAGGCCCATAAGGCCTTGTGCTCCATTTCAACCGGCAAATGGCAAGTTTTACCATAAACCAATTGAAACGGAGTTAGCCCAATTGGAGCTTTATAGGCCGTGCGATACGCCCATAGAGCTTCATCCAATTTTTGCGACCAATCCTTCCGAGAGTTCGACATGGTTTTTTCAAAAATTTTCTTAATCTCTCTATTAGAGACCTCAGCTTGACCATTAGCCTGTGGGTGGTACGGAGTTGCCACTCTATGCGTTACACCGTAATGATGTAAAACTTTTTCCAACGGTGAATTGCAAAAGTGTGACCCCCCGTCGCTAATCAACACTCGGGGGGTTCCAAAATGGGAAAAAATATTTTTCTTTAAAAAGTTAATGACCGTTTTAGAATCCGCCCTTGGTGAGGCAATCGCCTCAACCCACTTTGACACGTAGTCAACTACAACCAACAAGTATTCATTTCCAAAAGAGGGTGGAAATAGTCCGACAAAATCGATACCCCAACAATCAAATAATTCAACCTCTTGAATGTTTTGAAGAGGCATCTCATCTCTCTTACCTATTCCACTGCTTCGTTGGCAATTGTCACAACTTTGTGCATGGGCATTTGCATCTTTAAAAATAGAAGGCCAATAAAATCCCGATTGAAGGACTTTATTTGCCGTTCTAGCCCCATTGAAATGACCGCCATAAGGCGAGTTGTAACAATGTCATAGAATACTTTGCGCTTCATCACCGGTAACACAGCTTCTTAACAAATTATCACCTCCCAGCTTAAACAGATAAGGATCATCCCACACATAGTATTTGGCATTCGAGAGGAATTTCCTTCTTTGGTTAGGAGTTAGGTCAGGTGGCACAAAACCACTCGCCTTGTGGTTTGCAAAATCCGCAAACCACAGCCTCACTTGAACTTTAAAGAGTTTTTCATCAGGAAACTCTTCTCGGATTTCCTTTTCTAAAGTAGTCACCTCCACATTGACAAGGCGAGATAAGTGATCTGCTACAAAATTTTCCGACCCTTTTTTGTCTTTAATTTCTACATCAAATTCTTGCAACAAAAGGATCCAATGGATAAGCCTTTGCTTTGAATCCGGTTTGGTTAGCAGATATTTTATCGTCGCATGGTCGGTATAAACAATCACTTTAGACCCAATGAGATATGACCTAAATTTTTCAAGTGCATACACTATTGCAAGCAATTCTTTTTCTGTTGTGGCATAATTAATTTTCGCCTCATTAAGAACTTTGCTTGCATAGTGTATAGAATGCAAATTTTTGTCTTTTCTTTGGCCCAACATCGCTCCAATAGCATAGTCGCTAGCATCACACATTAGCTCAAAATTTAAATTCCAATCCGGAGCAACTATGATTGGAGCGGTGACCAATTTTTGTTTCAAAATATCAAAAGCTTTTAAACATTCATCAAATAAGAGAAATACCTGGTCCTTGGCCAGCAAGTTACTCAAAGGCCTAGCCACCTTTGAGAAGTCTTTGATGAATCGCCGGTAGAAACCGGCATGCCCAAGAAAGCTTCGGATACCCTTTAAGTTAGTTGGAGGAGGAAACTTCTCAATTACATCTACCTTAGCATGATCCACTTCGAGCCCTTTTGACAAGACTTTGTGACCGAGAACAATCCCCTCCGTCACCATAAAGTGACATTTCTCCCAATTAAGCACCAAATTGGTCTTCACACACCTTTCAAGCACGGTTTCTAAATTTTCCAAACATAAACCAAAAGAACCACCAAACACCGAAAAGTCATCCATGAAAACTTCCATTGTTTTCTCTATAAGATCGGCAAAAATGGCTTGCATGCATCTTTGGAAAGTTGCTGGCGCATTACACAAACCGAAGGGTATTTTGCAGTAAGCGAAGATTCCAAACGGGCACGTGAAAGCCGTCTTCTCATGATCGACCGGGTCAACTGCAATTTGGTTGTACCCTGAATAGCCATCTAGAAAACAATAGTATTGTTGTCCCGAGAGCCTCTCTAACATTTGGTCCATGAACGGAAGTGGGAAGTGGTCTTTCCGAGTTGCGGTATTCAACCGCCTATAGTCAATGCACATTATCCACCCCGTTGCTACCTTTGTTGGGATCAACTCATCTTTCTCATTACAAATAACGGTAACGCCACCCTTTTTAGGAACCACATGCACCTGACTCACCCAAGGGCTACCCGAAATAGGGTAGATCATTCCCGCATCCAATAATTTGACAACTTCCTTCCTAACAATCTCGTTCATTGTAGGATTTAAGCGGCTTTGTGGTTGAGCCACCGGCTTAAAATCCTCCTCTATTAAAATTTTGTACACGCAATAGGAGGGACTAATTCCTTTGAGATCGAAAAGAGTCCACCCCATCACTTCTCGATTCTTTTTTAACACATCAATTAAACGGGATTCTTCACTTTTGGACAAAAGGTTGCTTATGATAACCGTTTCTTCGGTTTCATCTAGGAATGCATAATTCAAGTTGTTTGGTAACTCCTTCAATTCAATCATTGGCTTTTCATCTTCAACCTCCTTTTTCAACACTTCCTCCTCCACTTCCCATGGTTGTAACTCTTTAAGACTATCAAATTCTTTTAAACATTCATCAAGAGCTTCTTATTCTTCAAGTGTAAAAACTTCAAAAGAGTCATTAAGAGCTAGCTCCATGGGAGTTATAGCATGAACATGTTTCGAAACTTCAAAGGTGGCTTCTTCAATTACATCAACTCGGAAACTATCACGTTTGTCATTTGAGTGCTTCATTGCTTCAAAAAGGTCAAAAGTGACTTCTTCATTTTGTACCCTCACCTTCATTAAACCATCGTCTACATCAATCATCATACGAGTGGTTTTCATGAATGGTCTTCCGAGAATTAGCGGCGCATCATCGTCTTCCTCCATATCAATAACAATAAAATCAACCGGAAAGAAAAACTTGTCAACCTTTACCAATACGTCTTGAGCTACTCCATGAGGGTGAGTAGTAGACTTATCGGTTAATTACAACGTCATAAGAATGGCTTTAATCTCAATATTGCCAAGCTTTTTCACAATAGATAAGGGTATAAGATTGATGCTTGATCCCAAATCGATTAACCCCTTTCCAACATAAACGTCGCCAATTGTAACCGGCAAGGTGACTCGCCTCGGATCAACTTCTTTTCTCGATAGAGTCCTTTGGATGATGGCACTACAACTTGCATCCAGAACAACTTTTTCCGGCTCCGTATACCTTCGCTTTTTTGTGAGTATGTCCTTCATGAACTTGGCATACTTTGGCATTTGCTCCAAAGATTCGGCAAACGGGATATTGACTTGAAGTTGTTTAAAGATATCCATGAACCTGGCGTAATAATGTTCATTTTCTCTCCTAGATGGAGCATGTGGATAAGGTAAATTTTGGACCGGAGTAGTGCTCACTACCTCCTTCCTTCTAGAATTTCGCTCTTTTTTCTTTTTCACTTCTTCCACCATAACTTTTTCACTTGTTTTATTTTCAACTACACCATTTTTCTCATTTTCAACTTCAACCAATTTTTCTTTCTTTTCAACTTCACCATTTTTCTCATTATTTTCAACTTCATCCTCACTCCACTCTCCAACTCTACCATCAAGTTCATCAATTTTTTTCTCTACCTCTCTCTTTTCACTCTCGTCAACCAACTCTTTTCCACTTCTCGTTTTAATAGCCTTACAATGCTCCTTAGGATTTGTTTGCGTATTTGCCGAGAAAGATGGTACAGATTGTTGTTCCGCTAATTGCTTAGCAAGTTGACCAACTTGAGTCTCAAGATTTTTAATTGCCGCATCGTTACTTTTTTGATTCGCCATTGACATTTGCATGAATTGCGTCAACGTCTCTTCCAATTTTGAAGCTACGACCGGTGGTTGTTGAGTTTGATAGGGATTTTGACGGTTGGAAGAACCACCCCCATAACCTTGGTTATGTTGATAGTTTCCCTTAGGTTGGTACCCTTGGTTGCCTTGATAGTTTTGTTGTTGTGGATTTTGGTGGTGTTGTTGTTGATGTTGCCTCGGTTGATAATCTCTTTGGTTTGCCATGTAATTAACTTCTTCAAAACCTGGAGGTGGAAAAAATTTGGTGTCGTGTTCACCTTTGCAAAGTTCACAACAAGCTATTTGTTTAGCTTTTGACGATTCTTTTAACTCTTTTATTTGTTGAGTTAATAATTCCACTTGTTGTGAGATAAGCTTGTTTTGTGCAAGAATAACGTCATTTGTCCCTAACTCGAGCACACCCGGTTTTCTTTGAGTCACCCCACGGTTATGATTTCCTTGATGATCATTAAGTGTCATCTTATCAATAATTGCAATTGCATCATCTGCACTTTTTGACATCAAACAACCTCCCGCCGTAGCATCCAATAAGGTCTTGTGAACCGAAAGGAGTCCATTGCGGAAAATATGAACTTGAGTGAGCTCGTCGAAACCGTGTCCCTTGCACTTTCTTGACATAGATTTGTATCGCTCCCAGGCTTCGTTTAGTGATTCGCTAGCTCCTTGAGAAAATACCGCAATCGCAATTTTAGCCTCCATGAATCGGTTATGTGGAAAGAAACGTTCAAGAAACTTCTCCTCTAGAAGATTCTAATCCTTCATGATTGTTGTCAATTGATCAAGGTACCACTCATTCACTTTCCCAATCAAGGAATGAGGAAATAGTCTCCTAAACAATGACTCTTCGTCAGCTTCTGTTGCTCCCGTTGCGCCAGCAATCTCATAGAATTTTGTGAGATAGGTGAACGGATCCTCATGGTCTAGTCCCGTGAAAGGATTTTGATAGAATAGAGCTAGGATTCCCGTTTTCATCTCAACTTGCCTTCCGTTTTGAAGATTCCGTGCGAACTGAGCTGTATGTCTTGGACTGTTTGTGCATGGAGTGGAAACTGGAGGTGGTGGTGGTGGAGGTGCTGCCATAATTGGTGTGAAATGTCGTGATGATGGTGTTGTAGAGGAACTTTATCCTTGCTCTTGTCTTTGCCTAACTTGTTGCCTCCTCCTTCTTGTTCTACTGTTCAGTCTCCTTGCGGTTCTCTCGATCTCGGGATCAAAAAGAAGTTGGTCCTCAGGAATCTGTCCTCGCATAAAACAAAGGTTGCACACTAAACCAAACAGATTACAAGTACAAGTAAAGAAAATTCAAAGTTAAAAATTTAACAACTATTGCGATGCTCGCAATATCAATTTATAATCCCCGGCAGCGGCGCCATTTTGTTGAGACAGTGGTAAAGTGTCGGGTTTTTGTTATCGTCTCCACAGGGAATATAAGATATTGCTGTCATTCGACAGTTGATAAATTCGTAACTTTATAGTAACAAAAAGGGGGTTTTGGTTTTAGTAACGGTATTTTGCATAAAAAAAGTAATGTTTCGCAGTAAAAGTTAGGGTTTTGCAGTTTAAAGAAGGATTGTCGAAGTTAGGGTTCAGTGATCGCTTTTCATGCATATGTTCGATCAACAAGATTCATAAACTCCATTAGATAATAAATACATTCACAACATCCTCTCAATGCGATTATCTCTAACTCGCATTGTGGGATTTGTCATTTTAATCCATTATTGATCTCTCACACAATCTATCAAAATGACAACATTAAAGTTCAACATTTATGTGAACAACTTCATTCATAACTATCTCTAGCTTACAAACAAAGATGGATGAAAACGTAGGTTAAGAGTTGGAAAATATCTCTCGATCATAAACCAACACAAAGAGTTATCGATAAAGCAAAGTTTTCACCATACATTCATCATCAAAGAGTTTACAAATGAAGATCAATACATTTACATACAAAGCTTGATGATCACCTACATCTAACCTTGACAAAAAGAAGTATTTAGCTACTCATTTTCATGGTAGCTTGCGGTAGAAGTATCAGGAGAAGGTTGATGAACATCCGAGTCGAAGAATCCAACTTGGATGAAAATCCACCTTCTTTTTGGTGGAATGATGTTAAGAGATGAAGAAATGAGAGCAAGAGCAGTTTCTAGGTCACAAATTCACTTTTTAGCAAAAGTAGTAAAAAATGTGATTAGTCAACAAAAAGCACACCAGCTATTTATAGACAAAGTTGATGGTCTGCCACGCTTGCGACCTTGCTCGCTAAGCGAGCTTCCAACGAATGCTCGCCACAGCCTCACTCAGCGAACATGCTAGCAAGGTCTGAGGCAATCATTTTGTTTGGCTTCACTGCAACTTCGCTCAGCGAACATGCTGGAGAGTTCTTAAGGTATAATTCTGTTTGGCTTCGCTACGTGCTCGCTAGGTTCTCGCCCAGCGAGTGCTTCTCTATCCTCCTCGCTACCAGCGAACAATGCCAATGTGCTTCTCCCCAAGTCTGGGAGTGTTCGCTAGCTGCTCGCTATGAGCTCGCTTAGCGAACACTCGCTACTGCTTCGCTCAGCGAACATGCTGGCGAACTTGCTATTGCTTTCAACTTTCTTGGTTCATCTTCGTTGTGCCTTCAAATCCTGCTCTTTCATGCTCAAATACTGCACAATAACACACAAATTAAAAGAACCAAGAGTGTTTCACACTATGATGCATATTAACAAAAACAAGTCGGTTAGAGCACAAATTAGACAAAAACAAAGTGAAAGATGCCCACATTTGATATCTCAAATAAGTACAATCGGGCATCTAACACCAAGCCAACAAAAAATTATAACAATAAACTTTAATACATCTTGGAACACCTACCCAATCCAACACCTTCAACCAAACCAACAGAATTCTATGACACACACAGAACACATGGCTAGCATCTTCTTCAACTATGAAACAAAACACACAAACAGTATCATGAACATTATTCAAAATAACTCTAGATGCCATATTATCTCTTATGGGCAGCCTATCCAAAATCAGCCTCCAACCAAAAACTTTTCCTTTCACCGACATAATTGTATTCCACTGTAATTTAAGTGCATATTTGTGCCTCTCAAGCATGTCCACACCTTCAATAATCCTTTTTTCGTCTTTCATAATAAGAAGCAACGAAGAATGCATTGTTCTCACCCCATGGCGAGATGAATTTATCCGCGACCCCTACTGCTTGATAGACTTTGTTCAACAAATTATGCAATTATGTTGTTCTGCCAGCGGAATATATCTGCCACCCAAGCTCAATGCAGCCACGTTCCAAATCCAACAATGATCGTCCTAGCTACAAACGTCATTCACAACAAATTTTTTAACACTAGCACCCTCAAATTGGTGAGGATATATTACCTTAAGATTATGTTAGCCTATCCATTTTCCTGTCCAAAAAGGTATAATAGCTCCATCCCCCATCCTGAAAGTTAGTATATCAATGAATGATCCTTCATCCATTTCATCCCCCTACAACATTAAATTACACCTCCATAATGGTTTAATACAAGTGCCTTCACTAAAATCCTTGTTGAGGACCCTACTTAAAGTATTCCCGTATTTGTTATTAATAATACCACGCCAAACCGCTCCTTCCTACGTTAATATTCTCCACAACCATTTTGATACGCGAGCCCTATTGAACGAAGTTATATCTTTTATTCCCAGGCCACCTTTCTCCTTTGGACGACAAATTGGCTCGCAACTAACCTAAGCCACACTGTTTTTATCCGCCATTATAGCCCACAAAATTTTTTGTTGAATTTATATGATTTCCTTCAATACCACAGATGTCACATGAAAAAACGCAAGATAATAAACCAGAAGGCTCATCAAAACAGTGGTGATTAACGTTACTCTTTTGCCAATGGATAACATTTTTCCTTTCCATGATGAGAGTCAAGTATTTAAACAATTAATGACAGGTCTTCAAAATGAGCTTCTTCTATGGTTACCCCCCACGGACAACCCCAAGAACTTGAACGGGACCCCACCAATTTTACAAGCCAAAAATTGAGAGGAAGCCTTGATAACGTTTTTGACGCTTTACTAAGTCAATCAACTTATTTTCCATTACAACACCATCATGAAGTTGTCTACCAGGTATAAATGTCGTATGAGAATTTGAAACAAGCTTACCAATGACTCTCCTTAAGCAAGTTGCCAGCAGTTTTGAAATTAATTTGTAAACGTTACCTATGAGACTGATAGGCCTGTACTCCTCATGCTTTTGTGGGCTGTCAACCCTCGGAATCAACACAATGAATGAGGAAGTCATAGATTTTGGAAGTCTCATGGTAGAGTGAAATTCTTTGATACAATTGACGACATATATCCCAACAATATCCCAACATTTCTTCAAAAAAATCAAGGTTGAACCCGTCTGATCCCGGGCTTTTGTTCCCATCGCATTCAATGATTGCATCATGAATTTCCTCATTTCCTCAGTAGAAAAACATATATTCAGATCCTCTTTTTCCTCCATGGATAGCTTTGGAAAATCTGTTGTATTCAGAATAGGTCTCAAGACCTCCACCTTTTTATAGCGCTTTTCAAATAATTCCACAATTTATTTTTTAACTGGTTCTACCTCTTTCAGAATGCTTGAACCCGATTTTACACGAGGAATTCCACAATATGGATTTTTGTTTTATAAGGCTCTCCTACAAATAAAATTTGTTCCATAAAGCCTCTTGGACTTTGCCTCTTTCCATAGCCACTTACTGGTTTGAGTAATCACACTCCATAACCATCTCCTCTTCAATCTTATTAAGAGAATAAATCCTCTCTTCTATCTTTAGGTTCACCCACCCGAAGATTTCTTTATTCCACCATCTTAATTTTGATCTCAAATACTTAAATTTTGCTTCCAATATCATGGCGCAACTACCTTCTACAAGAACGTTATTCCATTCAGATTTCACAAAATCTAAAAAATTTGAGTGACCATACCAAGCATTAAAAACCTTAAAAGGCTTTGGACCCAAATTCCGCGAGTTCCACTAAAAAAACAACTCATCCATTATGTCATACCATAAATTTGTCCTACCCATTTTTCAAATACCGTTTCTTTTTCTTCATTCTTTTTGTTTCACATTACCCGCTTATTTTCTTAGACACGTGTCCGCTTGCAATTGGTTTTTTTAGGATTTTTTATCTTTTTCACCAATAAAAGTGTGACACATGGCCTAAGGGGCATTTTGGTCTTTTTTACTTCCATTTTCTTTTTTTCTTTTTTTCTTTTCTTCTTGCAATTTTCTTCCTTTTTATTTCTTTTTATTTATTTTATTGTTATTTTCTTTTTAGATATAGGTTTATTTATTTAAATAGCTTTTATTTTATTTTTTAGATAGATACTTTTTTAGATTTAACATTAAAGTTGCTTTTATTTAATATTTATATATTAATTAGAATAGGATATCTCTTTTCTTTTAAATAGAGTTCATTATAATTGTATTTGTTTTTTATGTGGGCTATTATTTAGGTTTTTAAACAATATATGTTAGTTTTTTATTTATTTATTATTTTCGTTTTTTTGTTTATTATTTTATTATTTTATTATTTTTTTTCGTTTTTTTATTTATTATTTTATTATCTTTTCGTTTTTATTTATTTTTAATAATCTTTTTTTATTTATTATTTATTTATTTTAGGTTTGATTTGTATTAATTAGGTTTTCAAATTTTATTAGTTAAATGTTACTGGTTTTGTTACTTAAATTAAGTTGCTTTTGTTATTAAGTTGCTTTTTATTTAATGTTTTGTTAATAGCTTGCATTGTTTAATGGTCCAATACTCAATTTCCAAGGCCCATTAGGTCATTTTGCGGCCACTTGTCAGGCTATAAGAGCCTTAATTGTTGCTGCATTGACGACACACTTCCCAAAGTCTGCCACCTAACCCTAGCCGCCACCTAACCCTAGATTCAAACCCTAACCCTCACAGTACCCAAGGCCATGCAAACATCTTTTCACTTCACCGGCCAAATTAACACGAATCAAACATGCCGGAATATCACACCGGAAAATTCATCCACTCACCGGTAAATTCAAATATTCATCCAAGTTCATACAGTTTCCCAGATCTTCATACTACCTTCATCATATATTTTCCAGAAATATTCTTGTGTTCATCCAAACTCAAACATGTTCATCCAAATTCATACAAACATTCAAATATTCATATCGTTCTTTCCAGTTTTTTTTCAAAGTGCGTCAATCTTCATATGGAACCCAGTTGTGTTCATCCTCTCCATCACTCACCTTCGAAGATCTTCAAATCTTCATACCAGTTCCCCAGAAAATTAGCAACGTTCATCATTTTTTCTTCTCCGAAAAATCATACTCCAAATATTTTTTCCAAATTCCTTCCAACATTCAAACAAACCCGGATCCGTGAACGTGTTCATCATCCTTGATGAACAAATCTCCAAGCACTCATCACCAACCGAAAAACTTCATTTCAACTTCAAATCGCCAGATCTAAACAACAATCACCAGATCTTCAGATTTTCAACTTAAACTGTTGCTTCAACATCGTTCCATATCCAGATCTACGAATCTCAAACACCAACTTCACAAAAAAATCTCCACCGCTTCTTCCGAGATTCATCAACCATCACTAACCTTCATCAATTCCTCCTGATTCATCATGTTCATCCGAAATCTGCAAGATACCTCAGCAATGTTCATCCATTCATCACTTCGTTTTCCATATTTTCACCAAACTTCACCACTTACCATGAACGAACTTCAGATCTTAGCAAATATGACCACCGTCACAACGAATCTCAAATTAGCTTCGTCCTCGCATGCAACCATGTTTCATCGCCATCAATAACATCAAACGAAGCTTTGAAAAATTATAGATCCGGATTCGCCAAGCAATGGAAAGATCAACGGAGTCTTTAACGTTATCTGCTCATGGTTCGCTGGTTGTTTATTTTTTAACAGGAAAAGGAGAGATTGGACGAAGAAGGTTGAAGAAGTATGAGTTTGAGACGGTAAGATGATGTTTGGGTGTTGGCGGCGGTAGAAATGGAGATCGGAAGAAAGTTTGAGAGTGAGAGACGGAAGGGGAGAGGAAGAAGAGTACGGCGGCTAGGGTTTCTGAAGAGGAATGTGTGAGGTAGTGAGTCTGTAGGGTCCAAGTTGGGTTGATGGGCTTCACGGCCCACTTTCTTTTCCATTCGGATTCGCACCCCCCGCACGCGTCCCCTGCTGTTGTTTAGCTGAAGTTTTGTGGGCCTTCAACAACCAGGCCCAACCAAATCCCTTGGACTACACCCTGTTATTAATGGTGTACCCCCCGTTTTTTTTTTATAATTTATTACAAATCAATTTCAAAACTTTCTTAAAAAAAAGGGAATATTTATTTAAATTTATTTTTTTTAAACTCATTGCAAAGCTATTATTATTATTATTATTTTCTCTTTTACTTTATATAAGTTATTTTCTTTTCAAAATAAATAGTATTAGTGTTTACTCAATTTAATTTTTATTACTAAATTATTTTCTAAATCAAATCGTGAGAAACTAAGTTCTTGAAGTCTAGCACTTCTTGAATTTTTGGATAGTCATTATTAAGGTGTACACCTTAAATAGTGTATTATTCGACCTCTCATTTTCAAAAATTATTTTTTTTCTAACAAAGAAATGTCATGAGAACTTAGCCTTCTTTGTGATATTCCCTTTGTTCATCCAAACTTTTTTTTCCAAATGAAAAAGGTGTCGTCGAGATCCAGCATTTCGATAATACCCCAATTAATTGGTTGTGAGGCCTACGTCTCATTTATCAAATAATTGTCATTTCTCTCATTTTTAAATTCAATCTCGTGTCCTCACATTTCGTACCTCAAATTATTTTCATACCTCATTTCACTTCAAATCTTTTTCAAACGTTTTCTCGATCAAACTTCGAAAGAAGGAGGTTCTTGGAGTCTAGCATTCCTTGAATTTTCGAGTGAATAGCTCTCGAGGCACGCCCTTTGGGTTGTTATTCACTCAACCTTTCGACTTTCTTTCAAACTCAAACGTTTTCAAACATCCTCCTAAGACGAGTGCTCGTCCGCATTCGCAACCCATTTCTTTCACAATTCCTCGTGGTATCGATATTAGGAGCACCCTCCGGGACTAATATCGTTTCTCACAACCTCAACACTTGACGCGTCGTCAAATCGGTTCCATCTTCAATCAAATCTTCGACACGTCGTCGAACCAGTTCAAAACAACTTCCTTTTGGCCTCGCATGCCATTCTTCGATTCAATCCTTTCAAAACTTACGAAAGAGGGATGTTCTTAGAATCTAGCATTCTTTGAATATTCGAACGAGTAACTCTTGGGCGCGCCCCCGAGTTGTTATTAGTTCATTCTTTCGTTTTCAAAATATCCAACTCTTATCTTCAACTCATTCAACCCAATTTCCGAAAGAACTGAGTTCTTGGGATCTCGCATTCCTTGAATTCTTGAGTGACAAGCTCTTGAGGCACGCCCTTAGGTTGTTTGTCAGTCACTCTTTCGTCTTCCAACTCAACTTCAACCAATTCAAACCTCATCTTTTCGTGGTTGTTACCACGAACTACGGACGCTCTGATTCTTTATTCATTCTTGAATATAAGATACGTAGGCACAAGATTGCGATGATCTTGGCGAGCACACTTCTATCCATCTTCCGTTTTCCCCCATCCCTTCCCGTAGTCGAACTACGACGCTCTGATTTCTCATTCTCGTCTGAATGAGCATACGTAGGCACAAGGGCCCCAATCCTTGGCGAGCACCCTATCTTCTAACCACCCACCTCTCCTTAGCGTCTTTAACCTTTTTACCCTACCAATTCTACCTTTATCAACGATAAGAAAACAAGTAAACCTAAACAACACTCCCCACAATTACCTTAAGAGGTTCCCGTCGAGTACGACGGACGTGAGGGGTGCTAATACCTTCCCCTCACGTAACCGACTCCCGAACCCGGAACTTGGTTGCGACAGCCCTGTTCCTATCCTTTCTTTTTAAGAGGTTTTCTCGATATTTTCCTCTCCCGTTCATTCGGGAAGAATAAAGTTCGGTGGCGACTCTGTCGAACCGCATTTCCGCGCCTTTCGCGCGAGGGTCGTATGTTCGAAATGTCTCCGTGATTTTTCGAGGTGCGACAGGTGGCGACTCTGCTGGGGACGCATTGCTCCATGCAAAGAGAGAGTCAAGCCTATCTTTTGGTTTGTGAGGAGTGTTTGTTTTTTATTTGTTTTCTTTTTGTTTTTGTTCTCTTATAGATTTTATTTGTGCTTTGTCGCCTGTTGGTTACTGGGATGACATCATGAGTAAAGCTCTACACCCGAGCTTTGGTAAAAGCAGAGAGAACACATAGTTTAGAATTGGTAGTCGAGTAGTGTTAGTCTCCGAGGACTCGCTCCTTTTGGGCCTAGCATGAAAGCTCCTCCAGAGGAGACCTATTCGTAGATCTTGTTGTAACACAGCTAGCCTGTTGCACGACTTGATTAATGAAGGGTCCGTGATTCTGGGAACCTCTTGTTAGCACCAGTTCTGATATTGGTGGTCGTGTAGTGTTAGTCTCCAAGGACTCGCTCCTTGTGCGCCTAGCATGAGGACCCCGCTCAGGAGAGACCTTATCGTCATTACCGTCGTAATACAGCCAGCCTGTTGCGTGACGCTAATACGACTAGTGTCCATGATCCTGGGAACCAAACATAGAAACCTTCCCGTGAGTGGGTTTATGGGCAGAATGTTTAGATCTTCCCGTATAGGTTATACCTGTCATGTTCTTTGAGCAGGAATTGTGGTTACTTATCTGTTACAGTTACCAGCTTCAGGAGTTGTTTGATTGTGATCTTGGGATCCTGGATCTTGTATCTTGCATTGCATCTTGCATATCATTTGCATTGCATTTCATATGTTGTGCATTTCGCATTTCCAATCCCTCAGCAAAATCTTATGTCTTCGTTCCTTCCTCTCCAGTAAATCAAGTTGATTCCTCGACACCAATACGCAACTAGAGCCAGTACAAGACAAACGATGGAGCAGATTCAGCGAGAACAAGTTGCCATCAGAAAGGAGTTGGAATCCCTCAACGGAAAGATTGATCAGATCTTCGAAGCCCTTGCCATAACCAAAAAGGGATCAGGACGGCAAGTCGCTCAACGACCACGTCAGCAACATCAACAAAAGACGATAAAGCCATGTCGGGTCTTTGATCGGCTGCCAATGACTTATGCTCAGATCTTTGCTCAATTGTTGGAAAAAGATGCCATTACTCTGAGAGACCTAGCTCCTCCAACTGTCATCTCTCCCGACTATAATATGAATGCTCACTGCGAGTTTCATAAGGGTGCTCCGGGTCACAACATTGAGAACTGCAGGGCTTTCAAGCACAAAGTTCAAGACCTGATTGACAACGAAGCTCTCACCTTTGATGGGAAGTATCTCAACGACATCAACAACTCTATGCCACCAGCCAACTAGTGCTAACATCAGATTGATTCCAGTCAAGTTCATTCTCTGAAGAAGGCAGTCATGTTGCCATTTCATTATTCGCAGCTTCTTATGTTTTGTCTTTGTTTATTTAAGTATTGTATGCTTTGAACAATTGCCATTCGTATTTGGTTTTCATTAATGTATCGTTGATGCATGTTTTGAATTAGTTATGTCGTATTCACTCATTTTTCACTTATCACCGACACGTTTATTCACTCCACTCCATTCACTGTTGTTTAGCATGATTTGAGGGAGGATGATGAAAACGAGATACCCATAATTGCAAACCGTATGCTTTCAGACAGAATCTCGTCAATGATGTACAGGCATTGTTTCAATTCCCCTAAACACCGGAGATATAAGGAGTTAATCCCTAATAAACCACTTCGAGCTTAGAAGTAGCAGTTTCCTTCGGATATTCAAACCCTTACACTCAACCTGGGGCAGGGTAGTGTTCAGGTAATCCAATCCCGCACTCGTATTCGAATCAATATCTAAAAGACGGTTGTTCATCAAAGACCCATACTATGGCAGTCACAACAAAATCAAAAAAAGATCAAAAGTCAGCTAAGTCAGACACCTTAGAGGGGACTTAGGCAAAATCAAGGCAATCCCGATGGATCTGACAAACGAAGTCAATCCATGCAAAAGTTAGGGATCAAAAACAAAGCAAAAGAGGACCCCGAAACTCTCAACAAAAAAAACAAAATAGGATTCAGTGGCCACCCAGATCAAAGGGGCACTAACATCCATCGAAAACCAAAATAAGGTGGCTGCCACGACGATCAAATCTTGAACCTTCAAGATTACACCGTCAAGTCAAGTGTAGGATTAACTGAGCATAGGACTGGAGATCATTACGAAGAAGGGGTGGGTACAAATCACACTTTGAGCCTAATATCCTTTGTTTCATAACCGTGAACCAGACCACGTTACAGCCCTCGAAAGTCCTAATTGAGGCGAGGTTTATTTTGAAAGCATACTATCGCAAGGTTGCGTAACCTGACTCCTCACATGATTTCTAATCATCAGCATTGGTGTCATTTTGCTTGCTATATCTTTCGCACCAATCAAATTAGCACAACGTATGGGCTAGCAGTCCATTTGTCTCACTATCACGACACTTCCAAATAAACAATACTTTTTCAAACTTGCATCGAACTTTGCATTAATTATCACCATTTGTGAATGTACAATTTTAATTGCAAATCAGTGCTAGGTATTCAAAGACACTCCAGCAAGGAGCAATCGAGGAGGAACTTGACTTTCAGTGGCGTACACGAAGCAAGATTATTTCAAAGCCCACAGGTTGGGGCAAATCATTTAACGGCTCGAGCAGGGGCATGCCACTACCACGTTCAGACTGGGGCAAGACCAGGTCGTCCTGACCGTCAAGCAGAGTTGCAACCTTCTCTGAAGCAAGTCCACAACAAGTCACCAAGGACCCAGACTTGGGGTATCAAGGACATCTTCTACTTCAATCATGGCGTCTTCAACAAACTGCGTGTCGAGAAAGTCAATCCCTCCACCCGAAGTCCAATCCGCATTGGCAACTACCAAAAGTCCACCACGCTGGCATTTCCACCCGCATTTCCAATTACCCGTCTGCAATCATATGCATCATACGCATCTCATTCTCTATCATAAGCATCTTGCATCATATGCATACTCCAATCATACCATATTTCCCCAGCTCTTGCATCTCCGCACGTCAGCATTCACATTTGCACTTCCACTCGTATGGAATGTCATTTATCATCCAGCATTCATATATGCAAGTCAAGGTCCAGGATCAATCTCAAAGATTTCCAAGACCGTCGACCGCCCAGTCAGGGGCGTTTTCCGCAAGATGGTGGGTTTACCCCACGATTTTCAAAAGCTTCAAAGCAGTCATCAACCCAGTCAGGGGCAATCTTCTGCAATTGTGGGTTTCTCCCATAAAATTTGAAGTTATTCAAAGCAAGATTCAGCCCAGTCAGGGGCATCTTTTCCAAAACCATGGGCGTCTCCCGTGACGAATTTCAACCTCGTGGTTGATCAAATATACAAATCAACATTCAGCCTAATCAGGGGCATACCATTCAAGACCGTGGGCGTTCTCCACGAAGTTGTTCAACCTTTTGTTGGGCAAATTCAAGAAGTTTAATGCAAGAACCAGCCCGAGCAGGGGCATCTTCGGCAAAACCGTGAGCGTCCCTCATGAAGTTGTTCAACCTTTTGTTGAGCAAGACAAGACATCCAGACAAATTTAGCCCAGTCAGGGGCATCCTCTTCAGAATTCATGGGTGTAACCATGAAATCATTTCAGCAAATTATGATTTCCAAGCAAAGACGGTGGGCGTACCCCGTCGACTCATTTCAATTCAATCTTCCTCTCAGGGATTCCCCAATGAGTTGTACCCAGCAAGCGTGACCGTTGTCAATTGCCTTACTATCATCCTTTTGGTGATAGTCGAACTTCGTCAGTTCAACCTAGCCTGCATCCTTTTGATGTTGGTAAACTTCAAATCTGTGTTGTCCTATCATCCTTTTGGTGATAACGACTTGTTTTGTTTGTGTTTTCGCTCTATCATCCTTTTGGTGGTAGGTCTGATACTTCGTCGGTATCAGATTGCGCGATGTTTTATTTGTGTTTTCGCTCTATCATCCTTTTGGTGGTAGGTCTGATACTTCGTCGGTATCAGGTTGTGCGATGTTTTATTTGTTCTCGCTCTATCATCCTTTTGGTGGTAGGTCTGGTACTTCGTCGGTATCAGGTTGTGCGATATTTTATTTGTGTTTTCGCTCTATCATCCTTTTGGTGGTAGGTCTGGTACTTCGTCGGTATCAGATTGCGCGATGCTTTCTTTTATGTTTTCGCTCTACCATCCTTTTGGTGGTAGGTCTGACATTTCGTCGATGTCAGATTGTGCGATCATTTATTTGTTTCGCTCCGTCATCCTTTTGGTGGGGGGTCTATCATGGTCATTAGTGATAGATTGTGTGATTTGTTTTGTGTTTCGCTCCGTCATCCTTTTGGTGGGGGGTCTATCATGGTCATTAGTGATAGATTGTGCGATTTGTTTTGTGTTTCGCTCCGTCATCCTTTTGGTGGGGGGTCTATCATGGTCATTAGTGATAGATTGTGCGATTTGTTTTGTGTTTCGCTCCGTCATCCTTTTGGTGGGGGGTCTATCATGGTCATTAGTGATAGATTGTGCGATTTGTTTTGTGTTTCGCTCCGTCATCCTTTTGGCGGGGGGTCTATCATGGTCATTAGTGATAGATTGTGCGATTTGTTTTGTGTTTCGCTCCGTCATCCTTTTGGTGGGGGGTCTATCATGGTCATTAGTGATAGATTGTACGATTTTTTTTGTGTTTCGCTCCGTCATCCTTTTGGTGGGGGGTCTATCATGGTCATTAGTGATAGATTGTGCGATTTGTTTTGTGTTTCGCTCCGTCATCCTTTTGGTGGGGGGTCTATCATGGTCATTAGTGATAGATTGTGCGATTTGTTTTGTGTTTCGCTCCGTCATCCTTTTGGTGGGGGGTCTATCATGGTCATTAGTGATAGATTGTGCGATTTGTTTTGTGTTTCGCTCCGTCATCCTTTTGGTGGGGGGTCTATCATGGTCATTAGTGATAGACTGTGCGATGTGTGTTTGTGTTTGCTCTACCGCCCTTTTGGTGGTAATAGCCGTGTTCTTTTCTTTCCATCATCCTTTTGGTGACGACGACCTTTTTTCCAGTTATTTACAGCTTACTCAGAGGTTTACCTCATCCAGCATTTTCAATTCTCAAGCATCTCTTTTTCTTTCGGACAAATTCAGGGTTTTTTCATATCTAATTGACTTCTACCTTAGAAAATGAACGCTGCAGCAGTTCATTCCTCTAGGTTTAAGCCAATTAGATAGGGGCATCTGTCATACCCTAAATTTGTCCTACCCATTTTTCAAATACCGTTTCTTTTTCTTCATTCTTTTTGTTTCACATTACCCGCTTATTTTCTTAGACACGTGTCCGCTTGCAATTGGTTTTTTTAGGATTTTTTATCTTTTTCACCAATAAAAGTGTGACACATGGCCTAAGGGGCATTTTGGTCTTTTTTACTTCCATTTTCTTTTCTTTTTTTTTTCTTTTCTTCTTGCAATTTTCTTCCTTTTTATTTCTTTTTATTTATTTTATTGTTATTTTCTTTTTAGATATAGGTTTATTTATTTAAATAGCTTTTATTTTATTTTTTAGATAGATACTTTTTTAGATTTAACATTAAAGTTGCTTTTATTTAATATTTATATATTAATTAGAATAGGATATCTCTTTTCTTTTAAATAGAGTTCATTATAATTGTATTTGTTTTTTATGTGGGCTATTATTTAGGTTTTTAAACAATATATGTTAGTTTTTTATTTATTTATTATTTTCGTTTTTTTGTTTATTATTTTATTATTTTATTATTTTTTTTCGTTTTTTTATTTATTATTTTATTATCTTTTCGTTTTTATTTATTTTTAATAATCTTTTTTTATTTATTATTTATTTATTTTAGGTTTGATTTGTATTAATTAGGTTTTCAAATTTTATTAGTTAAATGTTACTGGTTTTGTTACTTAAATTAAGTTGCTTTTGTTATTAAGTTGCTTTTTATTTAATGTTTTGTTAATAGCTTGCATTGTTTAATGGTCCAATACTCAATTTCCAAGGCCCATTAGGTCATTTTGCGGCCACTTGTCAGGCTATAAGAGCCTTAATTGTTGCTGCATTGACGACACACTTCCCAAAGTCTGCCACCTAACCCTAGCCGCCACCTAACCCTAGATTCAAACCCTAACCCTCACAGTACCCAAGGCCATGCAAACAGCTTTTCACTTCACCGGCCAAATTAACACGAATCAAACATGCCGGAATATCACACCGGAAAATTCATCCACTCACCGGTAAATTCAAATATTCATCCAAGTTCATACAGTTTCCCAGATCTTCATACTACCTTCATCATATATTTTCTAGAAATATTCTTGTGTTCATCCAAACTCAAACATGTTCATCCAAATTCATACAAACATTCAAATATTCATATCGTTCTTTCCAGTTTTTTTTCAAAGTGCGTCAATCTTCATATGAAACCCAGTCGTGTTCATCCTCTCCATCACTCACCTTCGAAGATCTTCAAATCTTCATACCGGTTCCCCAGAAGATTAGCAACGTTCATCATTTTTTCTTCTCCGAAAAATCATACTCCAAATATTTTTTCCAAATTCCTTCCAACATTCAAACAAACCCGGATCCGTGAACGTGTTCATCATCCTTGATGAACAAATCTCCAAGCACTCATCACCAACCGAAAAACTTCATTTCAACTTCAAATCGCCAGATCTAAACAACAATCACCAGATCTTCAGATTTTCAACTTAAACTGTTGCTTCAACATCGTTCCATATCCAGATCTACGAATCTCAAACACCAACTTCACAAAAAAATCTCCACCGCTTCTTCTGAGATTCATCAACCATCACTAACCTTCATCAATTCCTCCTGATTCATCATGTTCATCCGAAATCTGCAAGATACCTCAGCAATGTTCATCCATTCATCACTTCGTTTTCCATATTTTCACCAAACTTCACCACTTACCATGAACGAACTTCAGATCTTAGCAAATACGACCACCGTCACAACGAATCTCAAATTAGCTTCGTCCTCGCATGCAACCATGTTTCATCGCCATCAATAACATCAAACGAAGCTTTGAAAAATTATAGATCCGGATTCGCCAAGCAATGGAAAGATCAACGGAGTCTTTAACGTTATCTGCTCATGGTTCGCTGGTTGTTTATTTTTTAACTGGAAAAGGAGAGATTGGACGAAGAAGGTTGAAGAAGTATGAGTTTGAGACGGTAAGATGATGTTTGGGTGTTGGCGGCGGTAGAAATGGAGATCGGAAGAAAGTTTGAGAGTGAGAGACGGAAGGGGAGAGGAAGAAGAGTACGGCGGCTAGGGTTTCTGAAGAGGAATGTGTGAGGTAGTGAGTCTGTAGGGTCCAAGTTGGGTTGACGGGCTTCACGGCCCACTTTCTTTTCCATTCGGATTCGCACCCCCCGCACGCGTCCCCTGTTGTTGTTTAGCTGAAGTTTTGTGGGCCTTCAACAACCAGGCCCAACCAAATCCCTTGGACTACACCCTGTTATTAATGGTGTACCCCCCGTTTTTTTTTTATAATTTATTACAAATCAATTTCAAAACTTTCTTAAAAAAAAAGGGAATATTTATTTAAATTTATTTTTTTTAAACTCATTGCAAAGCTATTATTATTATTATTATTTTCTCTTTTACTTTATATAAGTTATTTTCTTTTCAAAATAAATAGTATTAGTGTTTACTCAATTTAATTTTTATTACTAAATTATTTTCTAAATCAAATCGTGAGAAACTAAGTTCTTGAAGTCTAGCACTTCTTGAATTTTTGGATAGTCATTATTAAGGTGTACACCTTAAATAGTGTATTATTCGACCTCTCATTTTCAAAAATTATTTTTTTTCTAACAAAGAAATGTCATGAGAACTTAGCCTTCTTTGTGATATTCCCTTTGTTCATCCAAACTTTTTTTTCCAAATGAAAAAGGTGTCGTCGAGATCCAGCATTTCGATAATACCCCAATTAATTGGTTGTGAGGCCTACGTCTCATTTATCAAATAATTGTCATTTCTCTCATTTTTAAATTCAATCTCGTGTCCTCACATTTCGTACCTCAAATTATTTTCATACCTCATTTCACTTCAAATCTTTTTCAAACGTTTTCTCGATCAAACTTCGAAAGAAGGAGGTTCTTGGAGTCTAGCATTCCTTGAATTTTCGAGTGAATAGCTCTCGAGGCACGCCCTTTGGGTTGTTATTCACTCAACCTTTCGACTTTCTTTCAAACTCAAACGTTTTCAAACATCCTCCTAAGACGAGTGCTCGTCCGCATTCGCAACCCATTTCTTTCACAATTCCTCGTGGTCTCGATATTAGGAGCACCCTCCGGGACTAATATCGTTTCTCACAACCTCAACACTTGACGCGTCGTCAAATCGGTTCCATCTTCAATCAAATCTTCGACACGTCGTCGAACCAGTTCAAAACAACTTCCTTTTGGCCTCGCATGCCATTCTTCGATTCAATCCTTTCAAAACTTACGAAAGAGGGATGTTCTTAGAATCTAGCATTCTTTGAATATTCGAACGAGTAGCTCTTGGGCGCGCCCCCGAGTTGTTATTAGTTCATTCTTTCGTTTTCAAAATATCCAACTCTTATCTTCAACTCATTCAACCCAATTTCCGAAAGAACTGAGTTCTTGGGATCTCGCATTCCTTGAATTCTTGAGTGACAAGCTCTTGAGGCACGCCCTTAGGTTGTTTGTCAGTCACTCTTTCGTCTTCCAACTCAACTTCAACCAATTCAAACCTCATCTTTTCGTGGTTGTTACCACGAACTACGGACGCTCTGATTCTTTATTCATTCTTGAATATAAGATACGTAGGCACAAGATTGCGATGATCTTGGCGAGCACACTTCTATCCATCTTCCGTTTTCCCCCATCCCTTCCCGTAGTCGAACTACGACGCTCTGATTTCTCATTCTCGTCCGAATGAGCATACGTAGGCACAAGGGCCCCAATCCTTGGCGAGCACCCTATCTTCTAACCACCCACCTCTCCTTAGCGTCTTTAACCTTTTTACCCTACCAATTCTACCTTTATCAACGAGAAGAAAACAAGTAAACCTAAACAACACTCCCCACAATTACCTTAAGAGGTTCCCGTCGAGTACGACGGACGTGAGGGGTGCTAATACCTTCCCCTCACGTAACCGACTCCCGAACCCGGAACTTGGTTGCGACAACCCTGTTCCTATCCTTTCGTTTTAAGAGGTTTTCTCGATATTTTCCTCTCCCGTTCATTCGGGAAGAATAAAGTTCGGTGGTGACTCTGTCGAACCGCATTTCCGCGCCTTTCACGCGAGGGTCGTATGTTCGAAATGTCTCCGTGATTTTTCGAGGTGCGACACATTAACGACACAAGTTAGATAAAAACTCCCTACAACTAATATAAATTGAAAATAACTACTTAAACTAGTCCTAGAAATACACCCATAAAATTTTCTTCAAATATTGGAGAAAGCCTCTAAAAAAATATTCCCTAGTTCATATAAAATGTGAAGAAATTCCTTATCAACATTCATAGCACTAGAAAGATGTGGTTAAAATTCACCTCACACCATATGAAGAATTCCCTTCAATCTTGATCTCAAGATTGATGAACAAACCCATAATATGATAGTAATGGTGATAACAAGTAAAAAGTTATCAAGAACAACAAAAGAGAAGAAGAATAACAAACAAACAGCAAGAAAGAGAAGAATGAGAGAAGAAATATTTGGAGAAAATTGTGTTACCCACAAATTATGGGATTTCTGATTACTATTGAACTTTCACTTGCTAAACTTTGCAACTATGAAATATGTTCTATTTTTTATTACAAAGCAAGGCACCTATTTATAGTTTTAGGTTTACAAAATCCCAAAACATAAAAGGCCCAAAATATTCAAAATCAAATCTAATCTAAATCATATCAAATCTCATCAAAACAAATTTGTGTCAAAACAAACTATTTCGACACACTGAAAGCTTCAACACTTTGACACTTGACTTAGACTTCGACTGCTTCCTTGCTATTTCGACTTCAACACACCATGAATTACATTTAACACACCACCTAATTCATTGTGTCTAAACTGCCTACATTCATCACAGCTCTTAGTCTTCTGAAGGCTTCGACCTGCACTCCATTTGTCATGATATCTACAATCTGATTCTCAGTTCTGCAGTGTTCCAACTTCATCTTCCCTTCTACTACCTGCTCTCGAAGATAATGGAACCTCATTTCGATGTGATTGCTTCGATCATGAGCTATTGGATTCTTCGCCAAGTTGATAGCTGGCATGCTGTCTATCTTCATGGTAATTGCTCCATGATTCTTCCGTGTGATTTCTTCGACCAAATTCACCATCCAAGTTGCTTGACATGCACAAAGAGAAGCATCTATATATTCTGCTTCACATGATGACAATGCCACTACTGGTTCCTTTCTCGATTCTAACAACATGTGCAAATACTTCATCAAAGTCGATTCCTTCCTTCTGAAGAAATCCTTCCGCCACAAGTCTCACCTTGTGTCGAGTTACTTCTCCTTTAGGATTTACCTCACCTTGTAAACCCACTTCACATCAATTTCCTTCTTGCCTTGTGGAAATTCGACAAGTGACCAGGTGTCATTGACTTCGATGGACTCCAACTCTTTAGTCATTGCTTTCACCCATTTTGAATCTTTCAATGCCTCAGCTGCATTGACTGGTTTGACATCTGCGTAGTAAGCATAATGTACCAGCTCACCCTATTCATCGACTACATCATCTGATGTATTTACACATTCTTGCAACCTTGCAGGCATGTGTCTTGTTCGCCGAGGTCTGCTTGAACCTGCTTCATCTGCAACTGGTTCCTATCGAACTTCTATTTCGACTTCAGTGGCTGGTTCTTTACAAGAGATTCTCATTGAATCCTTCTTGGCATTCTCAGTCCAATCCCATTCTTTAAGCTCATCTATGATCACGTCCCTGATAATCATCACCTGCTTATTCACTGGGTCGAACAGCTTGTAACCTCCTATCGAATGATATCCTATCAAGATCATCTGATTCGACTTATCATCAAGCTTCCTTCTCAACTGATCTGGAACATGTCTATGTGCTATAGATCCAAACACCTTTAAGTGACTGAGACTAGGCTTGACACCAGACCAACATTCTTCTGGTGTGATTCCTTCAAGCTTCTTCGTCGGACATCTGTTCAATATATATGTTGCTGTCAAAACTACTTCTCCCCATAATTCTTTGGGTAGATGCTTTCCATTCAACATACTTCTCACCATATTCATGATGGTTCTGTTCTTGCATTCTGCAATCCCATTTTGCTGTGGAGTGTAGGGTGGCACCACCTCATGCACAATCCCTTCTTTTACACATAGTGTATCGAACTCTTTCGACACATACTCTCCACCACCACCAGTCCTCAGAATTTTCAACTTTCAACCACTCTGTCTTTCGACCATGGACTTGAATCTGGAAAATAACTCAATCACATCATTTTTCTTCTTGATGAGGTAAGTCCACAACTTTCGACTGTAATCATCTATAAACGTGACAAAGTATCTATTGCCACCAATCGAATCCACCTGGATTGGACCACATACATCATAGTATATGACTTCAAGTATTGCCTTCGACTTCCTTCCTGCATCCTTGCTAAAGCTATTCTTGTGTTGTTTCAACTGAACACACTCCTCACAAACTTCCCTTGGAATGTCGATTTCTGGTAATCCTGAAACCATATTTCTTCTCTTCAGTTCTCTGATGTCATTAAAGTTGAGATGACCTAGTCGAAAATTCCATAACCACTCATCTCTTCTGGCTGTAGTTGCTAGACACTTGTGCTCCATCACATTGAGTTCAATCTTGAAAGTCCTATTCTGAGACATCGGAGCCTTCAAGATTAATCTACCACCTGTGTCGAGAACTCTCATCATCTTGTATTTGACAACTACCTTGTAGTTCTTTTCGATAAGATGCCCTATACTGAGCAAATTACTATTCATGCCTGGTATGTACAACACATTGGAAATTGTTGACCTTTTGTCATCTTTCCTCATAATCAGAACATCACCAACACCTTCAGCTGCTAGAGTGTTGTCATTTGCAAACTTCACTGTGTTCTTCGACGAGGGCTTCATGTTGACAAACCAATCTTTCCTTCCAGTCATGTGTGATGAGCATCCTAAGTCCAAGTACCACTGATCTTGGAATCTTTCTTCATCTTTTGTTGTGACCATTAGTAACGTTTCTTCTTCTTCATGTTTCGCCAGCTTTGTATTAGTCTCTTGATTTCTCTTACTTTCTGAATAATCACTAACATAATGATCATACTTCTGGCAATTGAATTATTGAATGTGGCTTTTGTCTGTCTTTCGACCACCACCTCTTCCTTTACCTTCAGCATCGCCTCTTTGGTTGCCTTGGTTCCAAGGTTTCTTCTGATTCGACTGGTTTCCTCCTTTGTTGCCATTCCAGCTACCTTTGCCTTTTCTTTCCTTTTCTGACTGCGCCTGCAAAGCCATATCTTTCGAATTTCCTGCAGCTCTCTCAGTCATCCTCTGTTCATGAGACTCAAGAGTCCCTTGAAGCTATTCCTTCGTCAACAGAGACAGATCTTTCGACTCTTCTATGGCAACTACCACGTGGTCGAATTTTGGAGCCAACGATCTCAAAATCTTTGAGACAACTGCTTTCGTCGTCAGCGCTTCTCCACATACTTTGATTTGATTCACCAACTTTGTAACTCTAGTGAAGAAATATGTAATGCTTTCGTTGTCTTCCATCTAAAGCAACTCATAGGTTCTCTTGTAAGTTTGTAACCTCACCTCTTTCACCTTCTCTGCGCCTCCAAACGACTTTTCAAGAATCTCCTATGCTTCTTTTACTGAATCAACATCACTAACCTTTTCAAAGTTATCAGGATCAACACACTGATGAATTATAAAGAGTGCTTTATAATCCTTCTTCTTCAATTCTTTGTGTGCAGCCTTTTCCGCCTCCGTTGCGTTCTCCCCAAGCGATGTTACTCCGTCCTTCACAAGATCCCAAAGATCTTGATAACAGAAAATCACCTTAATCGGCTTGCACCAATTTTCATAATTATCTTTCTTGAGAATTGGCAGGGTAGCTAGAAAGTTGCCATTCGGATAGTTCATCGCCATCACTATTTTCCTTCCTTGAATCTCTCAACCAGAGCTCTAGATACCAGATGTTGGAAATTCACCTCACACCCTATGAAGAATTTCCTTCAATCTTGATCTCAAGATTGATGAACAAACCCACAATATGATAGTAATGGTGATAACAAGTAAAGAGTTATCAAGAACAGTAAAAGAGAAGAAGAATAATAAACAAACAGTAAGAAAGAGAAGAATGAGAGAAGAAATATTTGGAGAAAATTGTGTTACCCACAAATTGTGAGATTTCTGATTACTATTAAACTTTCACTTGCTAAACTCTGAAACTGTGAAATTTGTTCTATTTTTTATTACAAAGCAAGGCACCTATTTATAGTTTTAGGTTTACAAAAGCTCAAAACATAAAAGGCCTAAAATATTCAAAATCAAATCTAAATCATATCAAATCTCATCAAAACAAATCTATGTCAAAACAAACTGTTTTGACACACTGAAAGTTTCGACACTTCGATACTTGACTTAGACTTCAACTGCTTCCTTACTATTTCGACTTCGACACACTATAAATTACATTTAACAAAATATAATTACAATTAAGAAATGCCTCTGTGAGTGTTTTAAATAGTAGCAATGACGGAAGGGTGGAACTCGTTAACACATTGGAACAAAAAAAAATGCATGATCCCAGAATTTTCATAATCCCTTGCTCAATTTAGTATTCTAATATGAAAAAAAAAGCTCTTTGTAACTTAGAATCTAGCATCAACTTGATGCAAAAATCTATTTTCAAGCAATTAAGGATTGTTGAGGCTGCCCCTACCACCATTATATTATCATCCGTTTATTTTAGTTTTTTTTTTAAAAGTAACTTTTATAATGTTAAATATTTTTGTTAAAAATTATTCTTAAAAAGTTCAATAAAAATTTTGTTCGAATAGTTGTTCTTACAATATATTTTTAAGTATTTCATAATCTTATTGAAAGAATTTTAGAATATAAAAATTTTAAAAAATTAATTAATTTTAAAGCTATTTTAAATGGACTTTTATAAAAATTATTTTTCAAATACAACATTTTGAAAAAATTGTAATTTTTACTAAGTTTAAATTTTCAATAACATATGTTTATATTATAAGATATTAAAATTAATTTTTAAATTTATAAGAAATGAATTAGAAAAAACTTTTAATATTTTAAAAAAAGTTTTTATAAAATTTAGTTTTAAAAATGCGATAAAAAATTATTTATTTTTAAATTAAAACGAACCAGTCATGTAACTAAATCCATTTGTTAGGGAAGATGGATGATTTAATTATATACGTGACAAATTTGTATTGCCCATGGACTTAATTATTTTTAATTTTAAAGTTGATGATAAAAATCCAATTATTTTGAGAATGAATTTCTAGCCATAAAGAGGACAATGATTGATGTTTTAAAAAAGAGAACTTTCAACGAGGGTGTATGACCAATAGGTTGCCTTCAATGCACTCAATGCTTTGAAAGTGCCAAGCACTAAGAATATTTGGATTAGAGCATCCACACTCATTATCTCTATTTTAATTCTTTAGATGGAGTCCATGCAATTTTTTATATTATATTCTATTTTAATATTTTCTAAACAACCCAACTACATTTTTTAAATATCCATACAACCCATCAAAAACTCTAAAATGGATCCCACCAAATCTCACAATATATCCAACATTTTAATTATATAAATAAATAATTGAAACAATTTAATTCAAATATATCAAAATATATTAAAAAATTATATATTTAAAATAAAAATATATTTAATTTATTTTTATATTAAAAAATTATATATAATTTATTTTTATTATATATTAAAAACACAATACATCACACAAATAATTAATTAAAAAATACATTATTAAAATAAGTTACTAGCACAAAATATAATAAAAATATATATTTAAAATATTTTTCAATTGTTGTTATTCTCATGTCCATAACGTTGCCATATATGTTCTATCAAGTCTTGTTGAAGGTGTCGATGAACTTGTTTATCACGAATATCAAATCTTCTACGCGGGAACTCTTGAAAATCAATATTAGAATCATTCGACAATATTGTCGCATCATTACTCAAATGATCATAAGAAAAACAAAATTTCCACCATATGTTCCACGTTCATCTTCAACAATCATGTTGTGTAATATGATGCATGTATTCATTATGCGCTGGAGTGTGTCTAAGTGCCAAGATCGTGCTGGATTACATATGATTGCAAATCGGGATTGAAGAACTCCAAATGCTCGTTCAATATCCTTTCTTGCCCCTTCTTGATGTTGGGCAAACAATCTTCTCTTATCCCCTTGTGGCATCTGGATACTTTTTACAAACATGGCCCATTCAGGATAAATATCATCTGATAGATAATAGCCCTTGTTGTATTTAGTACGATTGATTGTATAATGAACCTCGGGAGCTCATCCTTACAGAACTTTGTTGAAGACATTGGATTGGTTCAACACATTAATATCGTTGTTTGAACCTGCTACCCCAAAGAATGCATGTCAAATCCATAAGTCTTGTGAAGCCACTGCTTCAAGCATAACAATTGGTTTTCCATGATCGCCTCGAACATATTGTCCTTTCAATGCAACAGAATAATTTTTCCATTCCCAATGCATGCAGTCAATGCTCCCTAACATACCTGGAAATCCTCGTGCCTCTCCCATTTGCATTAAGCGTTCAATGTCTTCGGTGTTTGGCCTTCGCAAGTATTGTGCACCAAAGATGTTGATCACTCCTCGTGTAAACTTATCAACACATTTTAGTGTCGTGGTTTCACCAATTCTCAAATAGTCATCCACACTATCAACAGATGTTCCATATGCCAACATACGGATAACAGCAGTGCATTTTTGTAATCGTGAAAGACTTGCCCTACCTGTTGCATCAACCATCATTCGAAAATACTCATCATATTGACCTAGAGCTTCAACAATACAAAGGAACACATGTTTATGCATTCGGTACCTTCTACGAAACTGCTCATTTGTGTATACCGGAGTTTCTGAAAAATAGTCTTTGAACAATCGTTCATGCCCCTCTTCACGATTCCTCTCTATATTCCTTCTTTGACGCCTAGGCCTTATAGAGCTCGAGGCTTCTTCTTCCATAAACAATCTCACAAGTTCTTCATCCATGTCATCATTCATATAATCCATAAACATTTTTGCAATGTGGGAAGGATTGGAAGGATCCATGTGAAAAGAAGTTTGATATTTAGTAGAAGATGATAACAAGTTGTAAAAAATGCAAGATGTTAATATTATTTATAAGACTACTTTGAATAACAACTAGTTTGAATAACGGCTAGTTAGAATTTGAATAACGGCTAGTTTGACTTTGAATAACGGCTAGTTTGAATAACGACTAATTTAATTTTGAATACGTAATCATACTAATTAAGTCCATGTTAATTAATTCCAAAATACATAATCTTACTAATTAAGCCCAAAGTACATAATCTTACTAATTAAGCCCAAAATACATAATCTTACTAATTAAGCCCATATTTTTCTCTAATCATGTCGCACAACATATCTTGAGCTTGTAGTTGTCTTGTATCCATATTTGATGTATCTTTTGAGAGTATTTGCAGATCATTCATCTTCAATCTCTCCTCAGCACTCTCAGCCTTCTTAATCTTTGCATCAACCTTTTTTCTCTCTATCTCAACTTTTTCACGCTCAATGCGTGCATAGTCCCGTGCAAACATTGACATCAGATCAAAAAAAATATTAAAGTCATCTTTCAAAGAATCATATTTGACATTGGGAGTAGAAGACATTTCCATAAGCTTTTCTTTCTCCTTCCTTTTGGTTGCCTTTTGACCGATTGGACGACGAGACAAAGTAGGTGACGATGGATCGTGTTCGCTGCTCATTTGTGGATTATAAGATGAAGAATATGCTCCTGAAGCTGAATTCTTTGTTCTTTTTGTAAAAGCTTCTGATGAACCTGCGAGCCATTTAGGTTCATCTTTCAATAATCTCCATGCAGCTTCAAAAGTAAACTTTTCACCTTCATCTTGGAAATAGATTTTATATGCAGCTTGCATGATATTGCTCTCGGAACTCCCACTTTGTTGTGTAGGCACAGCTTGTTTGTAGCATCCAACAAACTTTTGAACATATGGATTGATTTTATGCCATCGACATTTTAGTTGCGCCAGTTTCCTCTCTTTGTAGTTGATGTCACGATGCTTGTTGTAAGCTTCACCGATCTGCTCCCAAAAACTATCTCCTTTTTTATCAACCCCAACAATTAAATCTTTTGAAACGTTGAGCCATGATTGAATGAGAATTTCATCCTCTTTTTGTTGGAACCTTTGTTTGTACGTATTCACAACACGTATGGATGCAACTTCTTCACCAAGGTTAATTGTTTCTAAGTTACCTTGAGTGCAAAATTGTAGTCACTATGCCAAAATTGATTTTTTGTATCGCCTACTTTAATAGCGCTTTTTAAATAAGCGCTATTAAAAAAGAAACAAACATATTTATAATAGCGCTTTATAGTAAAGCGCTATTAAAGAGTACAGAGAATATGATTTTGATAGCACTTTGTAAAAAAACGCTATTATAGGTATTCACTAAGATAGCGCTTTTCTAAAAAGCGTTATTAAAATGTTGTATTACAATAGCACTTTTATAAAAGCGCTATTATTAAAAGCACTACGATAGCGCTTTTTAAAAATCGCTATTAAAATATGTAACTACAATAGCGCTTTTTATGGAACCGCTATCGTTTCTATAATTGTGTTTTAAGATAGCGCTTTTTTAAAAAACGCTATTAAAATATTCCACTAAATTAAATTAATTAAAATATTCCACTAAATTAACTAAATTAATTAAATTAATTAAAATTTGTTCTCAAAAGTATCTCATCAAGATAAGAACATCGTGTTATCTCCATTTTCGCTACATCTCGTTCTTAGCATCATCGCTGCTGGCTCTGAGGGTCCCACACAACAACAGCTTCTTGAATTCCTCCAATCCAAATCCACCGATCATCTCAACTCCTTTGCCTCTCAGCTCGTTTCTGTTGTCCTCTCCAACGCTGCTCCCGCCGGCGAACCTCTTCTCTCTTTCGTCGACGGTGTGTGGATTGAATAAACCCTATCTCTTCAACCTTCCTTCAAACAAATCGTCTCTACTAAATTCAAAGCCAGTTTGTCTTCCGTCGATTTCCAGAACAAGGTATTTATATCTATTATCTCCCTCTTATTGCTGGAATTAACAGATGGGGCAATGAACAGATGCAGAAAATGGATCCTCGACCATGGTGGTTTAGTGGTTATTCCATCATGGGGAAAGTTTTGGGTCACGGTAAGCTAAGCATAATTATAGTAGTGAATCCTATTCTAGAAGAGTTTGCATAAAAATAAGCAATTTAATCATACTATATATAGGTCCTTGGAGTTTATGAGTGGCAAGGCTGCAATCCGCTTCCACCAGAGTTCTGGTTTCTACCAAAATTCACCCATATTCACCCAGGTGCGTGTCTGGGTTGGTTAATCCTTATTTCTTTAAGCAATCATTATCTTGTCTAATTCCTTGGTCAATATAAATATGCATGCAGGGAAAATGATGTGTCTCTGTCGGTTAGTTTACATGCCCATGTCATATTTATATGGGAAGAAGTTTGTGGGCCCTATCACTGACCTAGTAAGATCACTAAGAGAAGAGATGTACAACAAGCCTTATCATCAAGTTAACTGGAACAAAACCCGGAACACTATTTCTAAGGTTTGTACGCGTGTGGAATCAATCTATACTATTTGATTTGATACATACATGCATGCATATATAAATATGAAACTGACAATAGCATGCAATTCCAGGAGGATCTGTACTACCCACATCCTATGATTCAAGATATATTATGGGGATTTCTTTATCACATGGGAGAGCCTATTCTGAACTGCTGGCCATTTTCTAAGCTTAGACAGAAGGCATTAGAAATCGCAATTAATTATGTGCGTTACGAGGATGAGAATAGTAGATACCTTTGCATTGGAAGTGTAGAGAAAGTATTATGTTTGATAGCACGTTGGGTTGAAGACCCGAACTCAGAGGCATACAAACTTCATTTAGCCCGAATCCCGGATTATTTCTGGCTCGCAGAAGATGGCCTGAAAATCCAGGTTAGTATTGTATTTAATTTATTACTTAACCAAATAAGGCATGCAACACTTCATTTAATAGTATGTAGTTGAGCCAGCCCTTTAACAGTTGTTAAATAGATGTGTAAATAATAATGGATGTAGAGTTGTGGAAGTCAAACGTGGGATGCAGCATTTGCCATACAAGCAATACTTGCTTGTAACGTGAGTGAAGAGTACGGTCCTACGCTTCGAAAAGCACATGACTTCCTGAAGGCCTCGCAGGTAGTTGAAAATCCATCTGGCGAGTTCAAAGAAATGTACAGACACATATGCAAAGGATCATGGGCATTCTCAATGCATGACCAAGGCTGGCAGGTCTCGGACTGCACAGCAGAAGGACTCAAGGTTCTATTAATTATTTTATTGGTTTTTCAAAATATGCATGCATGCCTAGGTGATAATCATGACTACATACGTACACTAACACATGCAGGCCGCACTGTTACTGTCAAAAATGCCAAGTGATCTCGTTGGAGAAAAATTGGAAACAGAGCGATTCAATGATGTTGTTAATGTCATCCTCTCTCTACAAAGCAGCAACGGCGGGTTCCCTGCTTGGGAGCCTCAAAATGCTTACAGTTGGCTAGAGCTATGTTATGAAGTTATTCTTCACTGTCAAGAAAAATTTATAAGAATGACTAACAACTAATTATATGCCCGTCTGCTACAGAAATTCAATCCAACTGAATTTTTTGAAGACACACTGATTGAGAGGGAGTAAGATATATAGCAAGATCAATCATAAACAAACATTGTTGACGCGTATATAAATTTCTCACTTACTGCATATATGTGTTCCTTGTTGTGAAATTAATAGGTATGTTGAGTGTACTGGTTCTGCAATGCAAGCCCTGGCTCTCTTTACAAAGCTACACCCGAATCATAGAACAAAGGAAATACAACATTGCCTTGCCAAAGCAATTCGTTACATTGAAAACACACAAAATCCTAATGGCTCCTGGTATTCTATCTTCTATTCTCACTGATAAATATAAACCTCCTAATCATCTATTATGTGTTAAACATGAGAGGCTTTCTTTAAATTTTGAGTAGCATGCCGCAGCTATGTATGGTTCCTAATTTAGTATAGTTATAATTAGTACTTTCAATGAAACACAGGTACGGGTGCTGGGGAATTTGCTATACATATGGTACGTGGTTTGCTGTAGAAGGGCTAGCGGCTTGTGGAAAGAATTACGGTAATAGTCCCTCCTTGCAAAGAGCTTGTCAATTTTTGTTGTCCAAGCAGCTTCCAAATGGGGGATGGGGAGAAAGTTACTTTTCAAGTCAAAACAAGGTATATACAAATATAGAAGACAAGCGTGCAAATTTAGTTCAAACCTCGTGGGCTTTGTTGTCCCTTATTGGTGCAGGGCAGGTTAGTATAGTTATTCCCGCCTCCTAGTAATAAGGAATTAATGTCCTTTTCTAATTATGGATGATGAATGCTTTTGTTACAAAATAGGCTGAAATAGATCCTACACCCATACACCATGGAATGAAGCTAATAATCAATTCAAAAATGGAAGATGGAGACTTCCCACAGCAGGTAATTTGCATATCATTTTCACGTCTTGTCAAAACAAAACAACCTTGAGATTGTGAAGTTATGGTAACACGTGAATGACCAATGTGGGACATCGAGAGTCCTTTACACTTGCTAATAGTTAAAGAATAAAACAGGAGATGATGTCGTTGGAGTCGAATGTATAGATATGGTTGTTGATCTATACGACCAATTATGTTCAATGCTATTTGTTTTAGGCCTAAATGTTGAAAACAGTTTTTTGTGTGTTTATTCTGTCATGGTGCTACAGCAAGTGTTGCCAAAGTAAATCACTTCATATTGGTTACTTCATTAGGAACAAACAAAATTGGTTTTCCTGCAGCTATTCTCAAGTGAGTCTGAATTCTGAAACCTTTCTCGAGCAGTAGTTATATTTTCGTGTTTGCGTAGTAAAGAAGTTGAACTGATTGATTAGTTCTATTTCTATATCTATTTCTATTTCTATAGATATATGGAAGTTGATAACTCTCTCAATGCAGGTTGTTGAACTCATGGCAACAGTGGCCAAGAATCCCGATCTTTCATACTGTAAAATAGTAGAGGTCATTGCCGAGACAACTGCGCCAGTAATACAGGTCCCTCTGCAAATGTTTTAGCAGAAGTACCTAGTACTGCCCCTCAAAAAGAAACAGCACAACCAAAACCAGTGGCGAAAACGGAACAGCCACTGTCTCCTTATACCGCGTAAGCGAGATTGCTAATTTTTGTTGACAGTAAATATTTTAATGTGGACCAGTTGCAAAACAACTGATTTGGTATATACATTTTCAGTTATGATGATTTAAATCCACCATCATCTCCTTCTCCAACCAAGCCTAGTGATAAGAAACAGATAAACATCAGTGATGCAGTTCCAACACCTATTTCTTCAGATACTCCAAGTAGCATTCAAGAAATAGATGGCGTTTCTCAGACAACATCTTCCTCAAAAGGGAAGGAGTATCTATCTCCTTACGCAGCGTAAGCCACTCTCTAATTTTATGGTGATATCATCATATATCAGTACAAACATCACATATTAGATTTGAACTTTTTCTTGTGTTTATAGATATCCTGATTTAAATCCTCCTAGTTCACCATCTCTGAGTGTACCAACTACATCACCATCCAAGATAGATCCGTTAGTATCAAGCAATGGACCAGCTCAACTTTCTGTGGAAGATACACCAAAGGATGATGGACAACAGCACCTTCATGAACCAAAGTCAATACCACTTTCACCTTATGCAATGTAAGTTGATTCTGATTCCAACTCACCTTCAATATTTCTTATTTTGACCGTCGTGACTGTAGTAGGACTTTGATATTATTATGCAAATGAACTTTTCAGGTATGAGGACTTGAAGCCTCCTGCTTCACTGTCACCTTCCTTCAGAAAATCCTAGAAACTGCTTCCAGCCTATGGAATCAGACAAGGTTGTGACAAACTCTATGTAACTATCCCGTAATTTAGGCCTCGTATATTCGGTCATGAATCTGGAGGGTATGCTTCTCTTTTGATTATGTAATTTACTAGTACGTAATGTGAATGAATGATATTGATAATTGTTGGGATGATGTTGATCAGGATTATGGAGAGCGTAGGTGAGGGTGTCACCCATCTGAAACCAGGAGATCAAGCCTTGCCTGTGTTCACAGGAGAGTGTGGGATTGTCCACACTGTAAGTCAGAGAAGAGTAACATGTGCGATCTTCTTAGGAGAGTAACATGATTTTCATTGATGCTTATAGGTCTTGGTGCTACTGTGAATGTTGCAAAGCCAAAACCTGGCTCTTCTGTTGCTATCTTTGGACTTAGAGCTGTTAGCCTTGCTGTATGTTATTACTCTTATTATGCCTTTATCTGTATATGTGTGTGAGTGTTGCAGTTATGATTGGAAATGAAATGAGACAAATATTTATATACAATTTGTAATCACAAATATTATGCCTTTATGCATTTATATACAGTTTGTAATCACAAATATTTAGTGAGAAACACAAATATTTATATGCATTTATATACAATTTATATTCAGTGAGACTGCGCCGACTCCATCGTCGGCTCCGACTCCATCGTTGGCTCCGACTCCCTCGGTTGCTTTGACTCCATCACCTGCTCCGAATTCATTGCCAATGCGGGTTGCACCGGTCCCGCGGACTGCACCCATATTGCGGACTGCGCCTGTGCCGCAGGCTGTACCACATTGCAGACTACATTCATCTGCACCTAGGTTTTTTGTCGACTTATAAAGTTTGAACTTTAACCTCGGTCAGGCCCAGGCTATTATAATAGCGCTTTGTTAGAAAGTGCTATCAAAATTAAAGCAATTTACCGGTATTTTAATAGCGCTTTGTTTGAAAGTGCTATTGAATATGTGGATTATAATAGCGCTTTGTTTGAAAGTGCTATTAAATATGTGACTTATAATAGCGCTTTATTGGAAAGCGCTATTAAATATGTGTACTATAATAGCGCTTTTTTGAAAGTGCTATCAAAACTAAAGCAAATTACCGGTGCTATAATAGCGCTTTGTTTGAAAGCGCTATCAAATATGTGACTTATAATAGCGGTTTTGTGAAAGCGCTATTAAATACAGGTTCTATAATAGCGCTTTTGAAAAAACGCTATTAATTACCAGAACTATAATAGCGCTTTTAAAGCGCTATTAAAAATTTTGTTTTACAATAGCGCTTTAAAGCGCTATTAAAAAGCAAAAAAAAATGCTATTATAAAACTTTTTTGTAGTAGTGAGTGTTTCATCTTCTTGATCATTTGATTGCGCACCACTACTACCTATTTGAGCCCCATGAGGCATAGTGGGGTTAGTTGATTGAGATGTAAATTGTTGATATTGATATGGATAAGGTGGTGGATGATATGAGTAATTTCCAAAGTGTGAATGATTTTATGGATTTAGGATAAAAGGTGAGTTTTGAAAATTTGGATTATGGTGTGGATTTAGGATAAAATGTGAGTTTTGAAAATTTGGATTATGGTGTTGATTTGGAATAGAAGGAGGACTACCACCATTTTGCATAAAATTAGACCAAGGGTTATGTTGATTGGGATTCATTGACAAATAAGTGTGTAGAAGAAAAAAATTTAAGATGAGATAAAATCAATAGTTCAAAGTTAGACTAGTTGTAAATGAAAATTGTAGTAAAATTAATAACCTATTTATAAGAATGAAAAATATTACCGTTAGTTTATTAATAAATTGAAATGTTGGTCACTTTAATATTGCCATTATTTACTAAAATATAAATAATATAGTCATTAATTTATAACCGTTACAATTTAATATTGGCATGCAATTGAAATATTACCGTTGAATTATTCTATCAAAAGAAAATATTACCGTTACATTCTTTAAAATATTTTTTTTGTTGGATTGAAAAGTCAATAGTGATTTTATCATTAATATTAATTTTATCATCAATACTACTTTTATTATTATTGTCCAGCATGACACTTGTAGAACGTTAGCAAACCAGCCAACGTTGACACATGTAGAACTTTAATATTTTATCAAATATCCATTAACACTGACATACAACACTTTGTAAGCTATGTAGAAACATGAATAATGGACCGATATTTATGCTCTTAGTTTAAGACACCTAACGAAAATACTAACGATTAGGCCAATATCCAAAAATATTTGTATCAAATGAAGAAAACATACCTATTTTACTAGTTAAAGTAGGTAGAAACCCTAGTTTGGATACATTGGCAACAAAGGATGATGTGGCGTGTAAACTACTCCTAATGTCATTTTTAAAAATAAGCACATTCTAAGGACTAAGGAGTATCAAGGAACATAGGAACATCTTGAAACATATATTCTCTCCGTTTCAAAATGACTGTCGTTTTAGTAAATTAAATTTAGGAACATAGGAACATCTTGAAACATATATTCTTTCCGTTTCAAAATGACCGTCGTTTTAGTAAATTAAATTTAATTTAAAATGACTGTCATTATTATTTTTTATTATAGAAATAATTGTTATTTTTTCAACTGTATTATTTAATTATTACTTTTTAAACTATTTCCAACATATGAATAAGATTAATTTAATAACAGAATAATATTTTAAGACAATATTATTACACTTAATCTATATACAAAAATCTTAAATCATATTCATTTTAAAACGAGAATAGTAATTTTTATTCTAATGTGATCTCATGATCAGACCCTAAAAATAGCATCAAACTATAGCATCTAGGATTCTTATACTATGTCAATAGGGGGTTTATCACTTATTTATGATAATTTAATACATCTCATCAATACATATTTACACTCTCCCTTACTTCAACATAGGTGTGACAAAATGAATGGATTGGATGAATATGGATTGAATTGTTAACGAATAGATCAAAACAATACATTAGTCTATTAACAATCCACTAAAATTTTCTTAAAATTATCAAATCTAATACATCCGTTAAGAATAAAATCCATCTAATTCATCTATTAATATATTTTTATTGGATGGATCCAGCTATTTTTTTTTTAATTTTGAAAAAAAACATTTTTTTTAAATCTATTATTTTATATTTTCATAAAACTCAATTTATTTTATTTTAAAAAATTATTCTTTTTTTTGAAAAAATCGATTTTATTTTTTTTCAAAAAATTAATTTTTTGTATTTTTAAAAAATAGGGTTTTTAATATATTCGTGAAAAAATTAAATTTTTTATTTTCGAAATTCTTTTTTGGTATTTTCTGGAAAAAATATCAGTATTTTGTATTTTCAAGAAAAAAATTGATTTTTTGTATTTTTCAAAAAAAATAATTTTTTTTAGAAAAAATTGAATTTTTGTGATTTTTTAAAAATTTGGTTTTTTAATTTTTGAAAAAAAATCGGTCTTTTTTTAAAAAATCCAATTTTTTTTATTTTCCAAAAAATTGATATTTTAGTTTTCGAAAATAATTGGTTTTTCTTTTGAAAAAAAAAATTTCTGAAAAAAAATTGTATTTTTTCGGTAAAAAGTCTGTTTTTAAAATAAAAATCCATTTTTAATTATTTTTAATAAAAAAAATTTAATAGAGATAAAAATAATTTATTGGATCCTTAAAATATATTGAATGAATTGAATTAATCCATGCATCTAAATGAATGGATTTAATCCAATCCATTAACTTATTTTTTATGTGGTGGATGAATTAGATGAATTTTTTTGAGGATGAATTGGATGAATTTTGTTTTAATGGATCCAATTGTCATTCCTACTTTGACATGGGATGATAATGGACAGAGTTTGAGCAAGGTACTATAGTATCAATATCCACGATTTGAAAAAATCTCTGTACCAGAATCCATACCCGCTTGGACGCTAAAGTTAGCACATATACCCGTGTCACATGGGTATGTAAATACCCATACCCGTACTCGTTACCCGCATTCATATCAAAAATAAATAGAACAATTATAAAATATTATATCATTTTAATTTTAAAAAACTTTAAAATAATATAAATTAAAAAATATAAATATAAATTAATATATATATATATATATATATATATATATATATATATATATATATATATATATTGATCTGACCTGATCAGAAGGGGATCACGGGCCGGCCACACTCTGTTGGACTGCTACGTGCTCACCGGTGCTGAGGAGAAAAAGGGGGGTGTACCTGCAAAACACTCTGATGCCAAAGTGAGAAGTTGGGCAGAGCGATGGCGACGTACAGAAAGAGGGGTAAGAAGTGTGTTACCTGACCCTCTTGTGAAAGAGGGTATTTGTAGAGAGACTCCAGCGCTGGGCCAACGGTCATTTGAGGTGGGCTGGATGACCAGGCCCAACCCTAATGACTGCTAGGGCTTACATGGCGTTGTGAAGACCGGGACGTGGTCTTCGCCCTAGTCCAACTGCTCCATGATCTCCGGAAAGTGGGTTTGCCCTATTCTTTCGGAGGTGGGCAGTTGGTTGATGACGTGTCCCCGCGGAGGGGAGCACGTGGAGAACGTGCGCCAGGCACGTTGTCTTCCCCGCGGAGGGGAGCTCGTGAGGTTCCCCGGAGGGCGTCGGTCTTCCCGTGGAGGGAGACGCGAGGATGGGGAGGAACCAAGGGCCTCGCTTCGATGCGTCGGGGTGTGTCCTGTTCGGCCGGTAAGCGCGTCGTCGAGATGCTATCGGGCGCGTCGCCTGCGACCGGTGGCGTGCTCTGCCCGTCCGGCGGGACGCGTGTGTCCGGCGTGGATAGTTCACTTATTGGGCCGTGCGTGGTATTGGGCTGGACCGAGGTCGGGCCCAGACCAGAACAGGAGCCCCGCAAGTCGAAGCTCTGGGAAAGAGCGAGGACTTAAGGTCGCTGTGTCGGGGAGAGAGGTAGCGAAACGGGAGGTTCGTCGGGGTTTGTGCGTGGTGGAACGGGCGCTTGCGCGGGGGTCTCCCGTCGCCGGCGGAGCGGGGTGAAAGCAGGTGAAGGGGCGCGACTGTCAGGTTGCCGCCACGTGTCGCGCGTTAAGCGGTCGTAGGGGCGGCTACCCTATGTCATTAATGAGCCTAGCGTCGCTTCGAATCCCGCACCGAGTTATAAATATGGGGGTCCCCGCTCATTTTTCTACTTTTCACTTTGCTGTTTTACCTGCGACGCTCTGAGATCCTTGCCCGTCCGCCGTTGCCGTCGATCGCCGCTGCACCGTTTGGTTCTCCCTCCCGTTCGCCGCCGTTACAAGTGAGTTTTTCTTTCTCTTCTCTTTTTATTTCCGCCGCTTGATTAGAATGTGTGGTCGGGGCATGATGAATGCCCCGCGGAGGGACGCAAGATCCGCCGTATCTGGCGATTTTCTGATGAATTTCCCGGGGAGAGTCGGTTGTTCCGATGAATGTCCCGAGGACGGGGGCTTTCTCCGATGAATGCCCCGGGGACGCGCGCTTTTTCCGATGAATGCCCCGGGGACGCGCGCTTTTTCCGATGATCGTCCCGCGGAGGGATGGTGGGTCGGCTCTTGGACGCCCCGAGGAGGATCGGCGGGGAGCGCCTGTTTGCTCGCCGTTCTCTGGCCTTTGTCGCCCTTTCACTTGACCTGCGGTGGAAGGGTGGATTCGATCTTGGCTATCGAATTCACCGTTGTCCTCTGCTTTTCAGGTGTAGATGTCGGCCTTGGTACCGGGGACGATGGTCGAAGATAACGAACCTGAGGTCCCGGATTTGACGAGCGTGTCGCCCCGGTCGAGGAATGGGTGGCTGAAGAGCCGCTGTCTACCCCGTCCTGCTTCGTGGCCGATGCGTCCGACGTCTATGCCACCGTCGAGGATACGCCTGTAGGGGAGCCGCAACATTGGCAGGTGTATCGCCCAAAGGAGCACCATCGCATCTGCTCGCGATATGGGCGGCGGATGTTTCCTATGCACGAGTTCTACTTCAAAGAGGCTCGGCTCAGGTTACCGTTCTCCGCCTTCCATCTGGGGCTCTTCGATTGGTTACGCTTGGCCCCGTCCCAACTGCACCCCAACGCCTTGGCCTTCATCCGTGCCTTCGAGGTGGTGTGCTTCTACCTCGAGGTGGAGCCTACGGTGCCGTTGTTTTTCCGTATCTTCCACTTACAGCGCCAGTCGCTGAACGGCCGCCAGGGATGGGTCTCATTTAAACAGCCGACCAAGCTCTTCAAGGCGTATAGTGATTCCGTTAAATATTTCAAGGGTAGGTTCTTCCTCGTTAAACCGATCACTCAGCAAGGCTCAGATACTCTTTTCACCGAGGGCGAGCGAATGGTAGACGGCCAGCGGTTCCTCACGTGGCTTCCCAAGATACATCTGTTATGGACCGCGGAGCACTTCAACCGAGGTACGGATAGGTATATCGTACGAGCGGGGACCCTCGACGAGAAAGATATGGCTGCTTATATGAAAATAGTCGCCTTTGAGCGGGCCCTTCCCCCGTCGAAACTGGTGACGCCCGATGGTCGGTACATCCTTGACGCGCAGGGGAACGTGCGAACCAAGAAGCGGCTGATTAATACTAAGACCCTGCTCGGTTGCGCCACTGGGGCGGCCGCTCTGGATTATCTAGGTAGGGATGTTTCTTTTCTCCCCGTGGTCGGGTGTTCTGGCCGTTGCTAACTCTTTCTTTGTTTTTGCAGCGAATATGTCTTCTGTCGAGGAGTGGGTGAAGCAGTTGCGCGCTACCAGGAATGTCGTGGTCCCGAGGACGCGGGTGAGTCAATTGGTCGGATAGGAGGTTGCGACGCCAGGAGGGCAGAGTTCGTCTTCTTCGCCTCAAGGGAGTCAGTCTCCTACGTCTCAGGGAGCAGCGAAAAGGCTGAGATCCGAGGAGCCCCGTGGTTTGGTAGATCTGACGGTTGGCTCGGCCGAGGAAGGTTACGTCGTCCCTCCTTGCCATCAGCATCCGGGCTATTTTCATGGTGCTCGATCTCCTACCGTCTCCGCTGGGGAGGTGAAGGTTGTCCGCCAGGCCGATCGAGAGTCTCGTCGACGTGTTCTGGCGGAGGATTTGGCTGCGATGATGCAGACGTTCACGACGGCCCTTGTGCTGAACAAGGAGGGTTGTTCCGCCGCTGAGTTGTCCAAATTGCAGGGGGACCTTACCTTTATGCAGTCGCGGTTGGCCAAGCTTACTGAGGAATTGGAGAAGAGTCAGAAAGATGTCGCTGACCAGCGCAAACGAGCAGAGGGCGCTGAGGGAAGGTGACCTCGCTGGAGGAGAAGTTGGGGGCGGCAACGGCCGAGGTGCAGGCGCTGAAAGTTCGTATGGAAGTCTTGGACAGCGCACTTCGTCCGGCCGAGGACGAGACAGAGGAAGATCAACGGTTGATTGTAACAGCCCAAATTTCATTAAATAATTAATTATAGTAATTAATTAATTTAGTGGGATTTTTATTAATGTTGGAATTAATTTTTATTAATTGGAATTTGTAGTAGATAATTGAGAAGGAAATAGAATGGAAAGAAAATAATAGAGAGGAAGGAAAAGGAATAGAAGAATATAAAAAGGGAATTGGAGAGAAAGAGAAAGATAGAAAAGAAAAAAGAATAAAAAGGAAGAAGAAGAGGAGAAATGAAGAGGAAGAGGAAAAGGGAAAAGCTTGGAGAATCTTCAAGAACCGATTTCGAAGCTCCGATTAATCGAGGTAAGGGTGAGAAACATTGCTATTTAATCATTGTATGCTATTATGTATGTTGGGTTTGGGTTTGTGGATGTTTTCATCACTTTCTATTTAGGGCAAAAGTTGGATTAATCGGTAGATCGAGGATTTAATCGGTTGAAACTGAGCAATAATGCCGTAGAATAGTTGGGTAACATGTGTTGATGCTGTTTGTACTGATTTTGTTGTGTGAGAAGTTGGATGATGGTGGATGGTGGAGGTGGAACAGAATAGGGTTCTGTTCTGCGCAGGTTCGCTGGCTCTCGCCAGGCGAGCGGAGGCGAAGCTTCGCCAGGCGAAGCCTAGCGAGTGTTGGCGAATAATTATATTTAAGTCCCAGTGGACTTCGCTGGTGGGTTCGCCAGGCGAAGTTGAGTAGCGAGGGTTCGCCCAGCGAAGGTGCTGGAGAATGGTGGCGAATGAAGTCAGTAGCTACTGACTTGGGCTTGTTGGGAAGTCTCGCCAGGCGAAGCCTAGCGAGTGTTCGCTGAGAGAGTTCGCCAGGCGAAGGCCAGGCGAAGGTTCGCGGCGAGGGTTCGCCAGGCGAATGAAGGCGAATGTGACAGTATATTTTCTTTGCTGTGTTATCCAATGGTGATTGTTTGGTTGATTCGCATAGGTTAATACTTCTATGTTATGAATGAGTATGTGAACTATTATGATAACATATGCTGGGGGTAGCCTTCGGGCGTGAATCCTAGAGTTGTGATATGAATGATTAATTGTAATCGGTTAAAATACATGAGAACATAATGATGATTATGTGTGTATTAATTGATGAGCTTGTGAATGTTCGATTGTTGTGTACAATTATGTAATGAGTATGCATGAGAACATGGTGGATATGTGTGCATAACTTATAATTGTATTATTGGTATTGTGACGTGTATACCTTGAATGAAATGGCATGAGATGAATAATAAACATGCTACACAAAATGTATTGTGGATGTATACTGTTTATATGCGGTTGTATGTTAAGATACATGAGGAATGCATGAGAGCATATTGATGGATATGCGTGCATCGTTTGATAAATATGATGTTGTATTGAATTGTGATTGTAAGAGAATAATGCATGAGAATGTATTATGAATATATGTGCATAGTGTGGTAAATATGCTATGCGTGTAAGCATGATGAAATTCTTGTATGATGAATTACTTGAGAATGCATGAGAACATATTGTGGATATGTGTGCGTTGTTGATAATATGGTGATAATATTGAATTTTGAATGTATATTGTTTGTATACGGTGGTATGAATGGAATGCATGAGAACATGTCATGGACATGTGTGCATTGCTTGATATATATTGTAAATGCATATTGTATGTATGTGATTAAATGTGATTAATGCATGAGAACATATCGTGGATATGTGTGCATTGTTTGATAACTGTGAAGAATGCATGAGAACATATCGTGGATATGTGTGCATTGTGAGTGATAATGTGATGATAGTGTTGAATTATGAATACATCGATGAATGTTATGTGAATATGTTGTGTGTGCAATCATAATGTAATTCTTGAAGAGATGAATTATTTGAATGCATGAGATTAAGATGTCGGTCTTAAGTGCATTTGTTGTGGTTGATTGTACATGCATCATTTAGTCAAGAGGCAATGTCTGTTAGTTTCGTGGAAACTAGTGGCTTGTCCCAAACCTAGAAGAGTGGGTTTGAAGGCTTAGAGGACGGGCCTTTGTGGTTATCGGTCTAGAAGAGTGGACCCGGTTTAATGTAAAAACCGAAAAAAGATAACGGGTTATCGGTCTAGAAGAGTGGACCCGGTTTAATGTAAAAACCGAAAAAAGATAACGAGAGTCGGTACCGCATTGCATGAGTTGCATTGAGTTGTTGAGTCACTTTAATATATGACATATGCATGAAGTGATGCTTATGTGTGAATGATGAGATTGTGAAATTGTGAAAGTATGCATGATGTGGAAATGCTTTACAAATATTCGTGTTGTGATTATATGTGTGGCAAATATATATATAACTAAGAAATTGAATTGTGGTGAGAAATACGGAGTGGAATTTGTATTGATTACCTATATATACATGATTTTATGCTTTGATTATTATGGTAATATTTCTCACCCTTCTGCTGTTTTATAATGCTCTATGAGGCATTGCAGATTATGTTGCTGGAGGCCTTTATGAAGTTCTGCTTGTAGTTCGAGGTCGCTACGTGTGTAGCGGTTTAGTAATTATTTATGGGTCGAGTCATGCTCTGGTTATGTAACACGGGGATCGATTGCTTATGTTTTAGGATTACATTATGTAACCTAAGTTATGTTTTCATATTTGGAATAATTGAGATGATGAGATGTTGGCCTTAGTGCCTAGAGATGTTGATTTTATATGATGAAAGTAAATGTTTCTTTTAATGGATTTTTATTAATCAATCCGCTGCTAAATGAAAAGGTGTTTATGAGCATGACAGATTGTTTTAATGTGGTGCAAGTTTTGTGTGATGCCCTTTTATGGATGCATGTTAACTTTTACTCTGATTATGCATATATATTATTTGCGGGGTTTAAAAGGGTGTTACATAAGTGGTATCAGAGCAGGTCGGTCCGTCCGGCCAAGTTGTCTAATGTTATTTGTTCCCTTGTATGCGACATGTGTGTGAAAACACTGTCGATACATGTTTGTTGTTTAATCTTTGTTTGCAGAAGTGGGAATAATTAAAGTGGGGGAGAAGCTTGTGATCCCTTAGAAGGCTGTAAGTGTGGAGTTGTAGCTTAGTGTGTAGTTAAACGCTATTATAGTTTGGTAAAGATGGTCTATGCCCCATTATGGTTGCGGCTGTCTATTGACAAATTGAGGAACTGATCCCCCTTAATCTCTTGTTGATAGTAGTTGGGATTGTGTTGGATGGGATAGATGTGTCTTGCAAGCTTAGATGGCGTGGTGCAGTGAATTGTCTTGAGTAAAGCCGAGCACTTGAGAATTTTTTTGATGAGTCGGTGCAAGACAGTGATGAGATGTTTGATTTCGATGGAAATATTGAGTATTGATGGAAGTGGAGGAGTTGTCGGTTTACCGTTTGATTGTGGTAGTCTGAGAATTATCCTGACAAGATAAGGGGTAAACAGCCAAGACGTGAAGTTGAGTTGTGATCGACTTAGTTGCGGAGAATAATCAGATATTGGAAGCTCCATGTTATACGTTTGTTTGAGTGGCCAAGGAATTAAGATTGATTAAGTAGTGTTGAGAATTATGTTTGGTGTGTGTGCTACGGCAGCAGATTGTGGAGTTGAGTATGAGGGTGGATAATGACTTCTAGTGATTACTAAAGGAAATGATATGTGGAATACATGGTTGGTATAATTGGACCCTTAAGCATTTCAAGAGTTGGAGAGGTATTGGATGACCTTTAAGTGTGGAAGGGTTGTTTCCGTGATTTTGTCGTAACGGAAAACCGTAATTCAGAATGACGCAAGATTAGAAGCGTTGGAAGATATTACAGTGCTCTATGTGATGGGAAAGTAGTGACATGGAATTAAGTATTTATTGGCGAAAAATGTTTGGATGTTATGGTAAGCGCGGAGAGTGCGGTTTGTGTTATCACCATAAGTTCACAGCTGAGTGTCCGTTTGATATAATGATTTTCCACACTTGATTGAGAGAGTCAATGGTTATGTAACCGATGGTGTTTGGATATGTTCGGAGAGTATAGGGATTCATGTTGAGCGTCGGGAACTTGAGTTATTAGTATTGGGGAAGAGGCAGTGATGTACTACTGTGAAGAAAGTTCAAAGAGTTTTGAGAAAACTGTCAACAGTTCGTGTATTGGTTTTGCCAAGTCCGACAGGATTGTCGTTGTGTTTTGAGATACTTTGTTGATATGATTAAGAGATGTGTTAAGTACAACATTAATGAGTTTTGGTTATGCTTGAAGGCAATATAAAGTACAGAGAGGGATTATCTGACAAGTAATTTGGAGTGGGTTGCTGTTGTGTGTTTGTACCGGAGTTTGGAAGCCTCAATTGTTTAGTTGAGATTTGAGATGGTTACTGACCTTAAGGTATTTGTTTTATTTGAGAGAGAGTCAAATATGAGACAGAGAAGTAATTGGAACTCCTGAAGGAGTATGGTTTTGGTTAAATTACCATTCGGATGAGACCAAGTGGTAGCTAAGATATCGAATCGGGAATTTTGGTATACACTAATGAAGATGGTAAGGAAGTTAGAACTGATTAAGCAAATTCAGATATGAGTTCGGCCTGTGAAGAGACTTCTTATGGAGTTGAGCCTTGGATGTTGAGATTGACTTTTGGTATTCTGATGAGGTTCGAGGAAATCGGAATTCTGAGTTGAGTTGATAGATTAATTGAATTTAATGGATAAAAGTCAGAGGGCTTATTTTCGGATTAAGGGAAATGGTATTGTGAGATGTCGTGATGAAGTGTGTATTCTGAATAGTGTGAGTTGGATAAGAGTACTCAGGGAGAAGTACATCGAGAAAGATGGAGTATCCGTGCAGGTACTAGGAAGATGCGACCGAATTTGAGAAATAGTTTTGGATAGCCATAAATGGAGAAGGAATTGATTGAGTTTGTATATGTTGAATTGACTTGCTGGGAATTGAAGTGTGGACATTAGAGATGGTTGGATCTGATACAACTGTTGAGTATTTCGAGTGGGATGGGATAGTATTCCCATGGACTTTGTACCGGGTTTTCTGATGAATTTGAGAAAGTATGATCCGATTTGGACAGTTAAGAATGGATTAACAAGAGTAACTCGTTGCCTACCAGTGAAGATGAATCATTCTGTTAGATGGGAACTCAAGTTTTTCGTTAAGATTATGGGAAAGATTGCGAAAGCGGTTGGGTGCCATGTTGAAGATGAACTCTGACTAGCGTCCGTGAATGGCATGGACAAACGAAGAAAACTATCCAGTATGAAGAGGACTCGTTGAGAGCTTGTGTGTTGGACCAAGATGGATCTAAGGGTAGTTAATTGTTGTTGATGGAGTTGCCTACAATAACTGTTGCCATTTCGTATCGGAAACAACATCGTATGAAGTTCGTTGGGTAAGAGGGTATGACTCCTTTGTGTTGTTGCATGTCCAACGGGAGTGTTGTACTCGGATCAAAGACCGTGCAAGGGACGATGGAAACGATCAAAGAATCCAAGTAAGGCCGTGTTTTGAGAGTTATGATAGTAGTTGGTGTTGGTCGAGCTTGAAGTCTCGTGAGCACCCTGTGTTTTGTTGATCTGTATCAGAGTAGCGCAGCGGAAGCGTGAGGCGGGTAGCATGTTAGACTGTTTTACCGCTGTCGCTTGAGAGGATTGCATGAGGTGTTCATATGTCTAAGTTGAAGAGGTACATTGACTCAGGTGGATGGTGTACAAGTGAGAGAGAATTTGACTTCGGAGGCGTGGCTAGTTCTAGTTGTTGATAAGAAACAACTTCGAAGTATAGAGATTCCTTTGGTGGAAGTAGTTATGGGAGAATTGGATTTGGAAGAATTGGAATGCGAGAGTCGTATCCAGAGTTGTTTGGATCAGGTAACATTTTCGAGGACGAAAATTCCTAAAGTGGGAGAGAGTTGTAACAGCCCAAATTTCATTAAATAATTAATTATAGTAATTAATTAATTTAGTGGGATTTTTATTAATGTTGGAATTAATTTTTATTAATTGGAATTTGTAGTAGATAATTGAGAAGGAAATAGAATGGAAAGAAAATAATAGAGAGGAAGGAAAAGGAATAGAAGAATATAAAAAGGGAATTGGAGAGAAAGAGAAAGATAGAAAAGAAAAAAGAATAAAAAGGAAGAAGAAGAGGAGAAATGAAGAGGAAGAGGAAAAGGGAAAAGCTTGGAGAATCTTCAAGAACCGATTTCGAAGCTCCGATTAATCGAGGTAAGGGTGAGAAACATTGCTATTTAATCATTGTATGCTATTATGTATGTTGGGTTTGGGTTTGTGGATGTTTTCATCACTTTCTATTTAGGGCAAAAGTTGGATTAATCGGTAGATCGAGGATTTAATCGGTTGAAACTGAGCAATAATGCCGTAGAATAGTTGGGTAACATGTGTTGATGCTGTTTGTACTGATTTTGTTGTGTGAGAAGTTGGATGATGGTGGATGGTGGAGGTGGAACAGAATAGGGTTCTGTTCTGCGCAGGTTCGCTGGCTCTCGCCAGGCGAGCGGAGGCGAAGCTTCGCCAGGCGAAGCCTAGCGAGTGTTGGCGAATAATTATATTTAAGTCCCAGTGGACTTCGCTGGTGGGTTCGCCAGGCGAAGTTGAGTAGCGAGGGTTCGCCCAGCGAAGGTGCTGGCGAATGGTGGCGAATGAAGTCAGTAGCTACTGACTTGGGCTCGTTGGGAAGTCTCGCCAGGCGAAGCCTAGCGAGTGTTCGCTGAGAGAGTTCGCCAGGCGAAGGCCAGGCGAAGGTTCGCGGCGAGGGTTCGCCAGGCGAATGAAGGCGAATGTGACAGTATATTTTCTTTGCTGTGTTATCCAATGGTGATTGTTTGGTTGATTCGCATAGGTTAATACTTCTATGTTATGAATGAGTATGTGAACTATTATGATAACATATGCTGGGGGTAGCCTTCGGGCGTGAATCCTAGAGTTGTGATATGAATGATTAATTGTAATCGGTTAAAATACATGAGAACATAATGATGATTATGTGTGTATTAATTGATGAGCTTGTGAATGTTCGATTGTTGTGTACAATTATGTAATGAGTATGCATGAGAACATGGTGGATATGTGTGCATAACTTATAATTGTATTATTGGTATTGTGACGTGTATACCTTGAATGAAATGGCATGAGATGAATAATAAACATGCTACACAAAATGTATTGTGGATGTATACTGTTTATATGCGGTTGTATGTTAAGATATATGAGGAATGCATGAGAGCATATTGATGGATATGCGTGCATCGTTTGATAAATATGATGTTGTATTGAATTGTGATTGTAAGAGAATAATGCATGAGAATGTATTATGAATATATGTGCATAGTGTGGTAAATATGCTATGCGTGTAAGCATGATGAAATTCTTGTATGATGAATTACTTGAGAATGCATGAGAACATATTGTGGATATGTGTGCGTTGTTGATAATATGGTGATAATATTGAATTTTGAATGTATATTGTTTGTATACGGTGGTATGAATGGAATGCATGAGAACATGTCATGGACATGTGTGCATTGCTTGATATATATTGTAAATGCATATTGTATGTATGTGATTAAATGTGATTAATGCATGAGAACATATCGTGGATATGTGTGCATTGTTTGATAACTGTGAAGAATGCATGAGAACATATCGTGGATATGTGTGCATTGTGAGTGATAATGTGATGATAGTGTTGAATTATGAATACATCGATGAATGTTATGTGAATATGTTGTGTGTGCAATCATAATGTAATTCTTGAAGAGATGAATTATTTGAATGCATGAGATTAAGATGTCGGTCTTAAGTGCATTTGTTGTGGTTGATTGTACATGCATCATTTAGTCAAGAGGCAATGTCTGTTAGTTTCGTGGAAACTAGTGGCTTGTCCCAAACCTAGAAGAGTGGGTTTGAAGGCTTAGAGGACGGGCCTTTGTGGTTATCGGTCTAGAAGAGTGGACCCGGTTTAATGTAAAAACCGAAAAAAGATAACGGGTTATCGGTCTAGAAGAGTGGACCCGGTTTAATGTAAAAACCGAAAAAAGATAACGAGAGTCGGTACCGCATTGCATGAGTTGCATTGAGTTGTTGAGTCACTTTAATATATGACATATGCATGAAGTGATGCTTATGTGTGAATGATGAGATTGTGAAATTGTGAAAGTATGCATGATGTGGAAATGCTTTACAAATATTCATGTTGTGATTATATGTGTGGCAAATATATATATAACTAAGAAATTGAATTGTGGTGAGAAATACGGAGTGGAATTTGTATTGATTACCTATATATACATGATTTTATGCTTTGATTATTATGGTAATATTTCTCACCCTTCTGCTGTTTTATAATGCTCTATGAGGCATTGCAGATTATGTTGCTGGAGGCCTTTATGAAGTTCTGCTTGTAGTTCGAGGTCGCTACGTGTGTAGCGGTTTAGTAATTATTTATGGGTCGAGTCATGCTCTGGTTATGTAACACGGGGATCGATTGCTTATGTTTTAGGATTACATTATGTAACCTAAGTTATGTTTTCATATTTGGAATAATTGAGATGATGAGATGTTGGCCTTAGTGCCTAGAGATGTTGATTTTATATGATGAAAGTAAATGTTTCTTTTAATGGATTTTTATTAATCAATCCGCTGCTAAATGAAAAGGTGTTTATGAGCATGACAGATTGTTTTAATGTGGTGCAAGTTTTGTGTGATGCCCTTTTATGGATGCATGTTAACTTTTACTCTGATTATGCATATATATTATTTGCGGGGTTTAAAAGGGTGTTACATTGATCACCCGTGCTGATCTGGTTGCCCGTGTCCGGGTGCTGGAAGGTGATTGTTTGGAGGCTGTCGAGGTCGGGTTCAAGAACGCTGTCGCGCAGATCCAGGTTGTCAACCCCGGCGTCGCGCTGGTCGTGGATGGGATCGGGCCGTATCACGAGATCGTCGACGGGAAGGCGGTCGACCCCTATCTTGTCGTTCCCGAGGAGGTCCCCGTGGCTGCTGATCAGGAGGGTGAAGTAGTCTAGGTTGTCGGGCCTGCGTGCTCATTGTTTTTATGGCATGCGTGCCGATATTTTGTAACTTGCTTTCCTTTGGGCCCGCGCGCCCCGTTTGTGTAACATTAACTACTGGGCTGGTGCCCGCTTTTTTGCTTAATATATTTTTTTGTGAATTTTCTAAGTGTGCGCTCGGTATTTGCATGATGTTTATG